>VZRR01010830.1:0-23845 GCA_013398015.1 Oreocharis arfaki | reverse complement strand
AAGCATTTAATTCTTTTTCCTTTTTTTTCCTTTTCCTTCCTCTGCCCAGCTGTGGCAGGGGAGGGTGAGTGAGCAGCTCTCGTGGATGCCTGGCATTGGGCCAGTGTCAAACCATAACACCCACTCTCAGAAGTTTTATCAGGAATTTAAACCTGCACACCAGGTCTGTATGGAATCACTGTTTTAGCATCTTTTAAAATCTGTTATGGATAAGTTTAAGTGAATTCAGTGCACCTAGGGGAAGTTTTCATCTGCAGTCACCTAGATACAAAGTTGGTACACTCTAGAACGATGAGGCCACAGTCCCTCATAGATGCCACAGCCCTCACAGTCCTTCACACGTGGGGAGATGCTGTGGATTCTTAGCCATGGGTCCTGACAATAGTGAGTTTGGGTACATACTCCCAGTAGGCACATGCACAACATGGAGACTCAGTTTACCACTAACATGTCAAGACAGAATTATGATTTTACAGGCATTACATACCCATAAATGACACTCACAAAAATGTGAAAAAAACAAGACCTGTTTTCTCACCATTAATTTCGCTAGTAGATATGTACTGAGATGTGCCCACAATCTCTTAGATGGTTTTTCTCAGGCAGCTAGAGCCTAGGCCTCTACTTCCTTCAGTATATGGTCCTCAGAATTCTTGATCTACTTGCTGGCAAGTCCAGCTTGAAGTTTTTTTATGTCTTGCACCCAAACCCTCACGGTACTCTCTGGCAGCTGGCCTGGACCTGTTGTCTGGTTTGCAGGCTAGGTAATAGGTAACTTTGAAGTGCACCAGTATCTTGCACATTTGCACAATAAATTGAGACCACAATCAGAAAAAATGTTAAAAATTTTATGAGGCTCCACAAGGCCGAGTGCCAGGTCCTGCACCTGAGTCACAACAGCCCCATGCAGTGTTACAGGCTGGGGGTGGTATGGCTGGGAAACTGTCCAGCAGAAAAGGAACTGGGGAGGCTAGTTGACAGCAGCTGAACGGGATCCCGTTGTGCCCCGGTAACCAAGAAGGCCAATGACATCCTGGCCTGTATCAGCAATAGTGTGGCCAGCAGGATCAGGGCCTGCTGTGATCATCCCACTGTAATTGGCATTGGTGAAGTTGCACCTCAAGTCCTGTGTCCAGTTTTTTGGTGCACTCACTGCCAGAAGGACACTGAGGTGCTGGAGTGTGTCCTGAGAGGGCAATGGAGCTGGGTGAAGGGCCTGGAGCACAAGCCTTACAAGAAGCAGGTGAATGGCCCGGGGGAGAAAGGAGAAAAGGAATTGAAGGAGTCATTGCACTTTACGACTGCCTGGCAGGTGGCAGTCTCTTCTCCCAAGTAACAAGAGATACAATAAGGGGAAACAGCCTCAAAATGCTCAAGGAAGCTTAGATTGCATTTTAAGAAAAGTTTTTCAATGAGAGGGCTGTCAAGCTTTGCACCAAGCTTCCCAAGGAAGTGGCTGAGTGGCTGAGTAACGATCCTTGATTTTCTGAAATGGAGTCTAATTAGAGGATAGAATAGGCTGTGTCAGTCAGTCACAGATACCAGTCAAACAACAAATACTGACCATCATCTTGATTATGGGTGACAGGCACCTTTTTAGCCCCTTTGTCTCATATTTCCTGTGCTTACTTTTCTCCCATCCACTTTCTTTTCTCTTCTCTGCTCCAAAGCCACTCTACCCCTTATAATTTTTTCCCCACTGCACCCAGTTTTACTATATCTATACCTAAAATTGTTATGATTGTTGTGGTTACTGGGATATTGTTGGACTAGCAAGGCTCTGCTCCTTAAACACCCTTCCAATTAACTTGTGAATAATTTTCTCCTAATTTAATGTTCTGTGGAATCTGGGCATTCCTCCTAACGTCGTCATAGCTTTCGTGAGCTTCTTGCTATGCTACTTTTTAGCATCACTGATTTCTCATGTCTTGTCCAGGAACTACCCATGCTCTGTCCATTCAGTTAAACCTCAGTCCAAAGCATATTCATCTGACTACATGCTTCAACAGATACTACAATTCTAAAGGCAGATTTACTGACTTTCTACATATTGCCAGGTGTGGTACTGTTTACTTACATACACAGCATACAATTTTTTTGCCTGGTTATCTATGTGGAGAATTCTTTCTGTCTTCAATTTCATTGGAAAAATCCCTTCCAGAAGGAAAATAAGTAATTGTTGCTTTTACTATTGTTTTCTTCCCTATCTTCTCTTTTTTTCTTATTTTATTTGGATCCTAGTTGGGTGGTGTAGTCAGTGTTGTGAGGGTTCATGCTGGTAACATAAATCACGGTCTATCATGTTTAGAATGCTTGACAAACTAAAAGAGGCGACATTTTAATTTTATTTTTCTGACCTGATTTGCAATGGTGCTGTCCCCACACTGAGAAATATCAAATGTTACAGTAGACTTGTTTGGGAAATGTATGCTCTTAAAGCGTATTTGCAACCCTTACAAGGACTCATAGCTGTGATCTAAATGTTTTTTTCCTGGGTGCACACTTGCAACAAGGATCATGCAATATGTCATTTCAGTAAGTTCTGTTAGGTTCATTTTTTGAAATCCACATCTTTGATGGCACTGCACTTCACAGTGTGGCACGTAAATGATGGTCTCTTTTGTTTCTTGAGATGGGATGGTCCTTCGTCTGGCAGCAGTAGTCTTCCAGCTTTTTTTTCCCTGATTCCTGGTTACTTTCTCTTGAGTTAATGTTGATGATTTAACAATTCTGGCCTTATTGCTTGTTTCAACTTTCTTAACTGACATAGTTTAAATTTGTGTTGCTGTGTAAGTGAACCTGTCCGTATGATTAGCAAAGTAATGACCCTTTAGCTCTTAATCAGTTTTTCTCCCCCTGAGTTAAAGTGGGTTGAGTTCACACAGTTGAGCCTCATGCAGCTGGGTTATATTGTGAAGGTGATAGTCAGCATTGGGTGGGGTTTGTTCATTCGCCTGCTTTAATAATGAATGTATTGGTTCTTTAAAAATAAAACTGCTATGGTTTTCCTAAAGAAAAAGAAATATAGCAGTATTTATGGACTTGATTAATTATAAATAGTTGGAAATTCTCTTTTTTAGACCTAAGGAAAGTGTGATTGTGTACTGCATGCAAAAAGGTTCACTCACCTCTTGCTTGTAATTATTTTGTTTAAATTAAAATGTCAGTACTTTTTGATTAAAAAGCTGCCTACAGGGAATGTCTGAAATAAAAACCCTCTCTGTCCTCCTCATTTTGATGTTTAGCTTTTGCTTTAAGTTTTAGGGTAAAACAATTAACCTTTAAACAAAAAATAATACTTAAAAGACAGGGAGAATACTCCCTGGCTTCAGTTTTCTCTACTCAATTAGATTTATGCATTAACACTAGCATAACCCTTCAGTACCCTCACTGGTGAGGTCTTAAGGGTGAAGAAGTCCTCAAAGAGGGCAGGGAGAGATCATCATCACTCTTGCACGGGATATAAAAGTCATCACTCTTTATGTGTTAGCAGTTCATGGTGAGACTTGTAATACCAAAATGAACTATATACAGTTACATGATATTTATTTATGTCATCATGTAACATGTTCATATACTATACCTTCTTTTGAAAGGATTCTAAGATGCTTCTGTTCAAAAGACACTTAAAAAGCAGTTTTGAAAAAAACCAGGTAGATTTGGCTTTGCTCGTCTTAGGTATCACATTGTCTAAATAGGATACAGAAGCATGTGCAAAATAGTTCTTACTTTTTTTTCCAGGCTTGATGCTAACAAAAAATCTATTAATTTATGTATATTTCTTTAATATATAGGTAAAGTTTTCTAGACTTATGTATTAAGTGCATTGTCATGATCAGATGAAAGCAAATGTTATTTTGAATGATCTTTGTTCCAGATAAAGGTCTAAAGAACAACCTTTGGAAATTTAGTACTTCACCTGTACAGTGTTGCCAAAGCTATCATTAATATGCTGGAGTTGTAAACCTTAAGTATAGGAAGAAATCACCAGTGNTTTTTTTTTTTTTTTGTCCAGTGTTCTTGCTACATTACATTTGTCATTCTTCCGAAAAGAGAAGAGATAATTGGAACATGATGGTTATTTCTATGGGCAGTTAGTTGACACAGGGCAATACTAGGGAGAGATTGCAGAGAAAAAAAGTTAAAGTATGCAGTCAAATCGATAGTATGTCTAATCTCTCAGCCAAAAATCTCTTCTGCTGTGTAATATCAGCTCTGCTTTACACCACTACTTGTTTGTCTGTTTGCAAGATCTTTATGTTCCATTGCTCACTACGTTTGGTTGCCTAGATGACAATTTCTTTCAGTGGGGAAAATCGAAGTGACCTAGGCAAATGGGACTAGTAACATGCTTTGCTTCCAATTGGACTTTTTAATTTTTGGTTCCTCCAGTCCTTCCTGCTCCATGTTGATGGATTTTGTCTCTCTATGGAGTGTGGAGGCCAAGCTAAACTCTCCCTCCTTTGTGAAGGTATTCAGATCATTATCTAAAGGTGACATTCATCATCCCAGAGGCTGAAAGGTCCATTCAAGCCTTTCAAACCTTTATGAAAATGTCTTTCAATTATAGGTCTCCATCTCTCCTCCTTGCCCTGTAGCTTAGCTGATCAAAATGAGGGCAACATTTTCAAGCCGTGCTGTAAGAATTTCTGTTCTGAATTCTATAACTGAAGAAGTCGAACTCAGCAGGCTTGACCAAAGAGGAACAGAGATGAATTGTGTTACAAGATGGCAGATTGCCCTCTTTCCCATCTGTATTATTACAAAATAACCTTCAAACAAATGTTTGAAAAAATCCACTTGCTTCTGCCTTCAAGGAAGTGATATTATAGATACAGACAACAGAAGATGAATGCTGTTCTTCACAGTCAATGACTTCATAAAGATTTAGATATATGAATTAGGTAATACAAGAAAGAAAATTACTTGAAAAAACTTATTAGATATCCTTTATTGTATCAGGCTGGTATTAGCTTTGTGATCTCAGTAAGCAATTCTGAAGAAAACTCAAGTTTAGAGGCTTATGTTACCCATAGAAACAGGTAATAAATTTACCAACCTCCTTATTGCTCACAAACATCTGCTACTTAGCTCTAGTCGAAACAAAGTTCTTGAGGCAGCAAAGGAAACAGCTGCCGCATCAAACACAGTCTTGATATTGCAATGAATTTTATTGATTTCCCTTCCTCATGCAACATATAACTCTTCAAGACCTGCAATTTACATTTTCCTTTTCTATAATTTACGTATTAGACTTGCTTGTATATGTGAAACATGCTGTAAAGGCAAAGAAATCAATATATTGACTGGCAGGAAGTTAAACTACATGCTTCTACAATGTCTTTGATAGGAAAACCTCTGTAAGGAGAAATCGTAAATTTGAGCTGATTTGGGGGAACAGAAATTTTCTTACAACAGTGACCAAGGCTAATATTTTTTAGTACTTACACTGACCTTTTCTTGAAAATTTGCTGAACTGGTATTTTTGGTCTGTTAGAAAAAAAAACAAGACACGTGTGTAAATAAAAAAGGTTTTTTTCCTGGAAGCTGTTATTCACATATGACAGTTCTAAAAAACCACAAATGGAGATATAAGTCATGAAACATTCTAAATGATCAGTCCTTTTCTGTGTCCGTAACATACAACACATTTCTGTTTCCTATAAAGAGGAAGCTGAATGTGAAGTCAGAATCGTAGAAAAATTCAAGCTGGCAAGCACAACATAATGCTGAATTTAGAACATGTTGCTTAGAGTTTTGTCCAATTAGGTATCTATCTGATCATATATACTGAAAAGAGCCTAAAAAAATGTCTTTTTATTTTTCACTGTGTGTATCAAGGGAATTGGTACGTGAACTGACAGTTACTGTCACTTGCTACCTTTGCCAGTGTATTTTGAGGAAATACATTACCAGATATTCCACTGTAAAAATGGAATGAGAATTATTCCCATCTCAATTTTTTTTTTCCTGTTCAGAGTGAAAATCATTCATTAGTCTCATTAAGTAGGAGATGATCCCTCAAGCCAGACAAGAAGCATTAAAATTCAGCTTCTGTCCAGAGCAGAGAAAGGTTTGTAATCTGCTGTATGACAGCTTTTTTCTATATATTTCATAAGAATTTAGGGGACAAAATCTAATGTTAATGATTTTAGCAAATTATGAAATTAAATGCTGAGGAAGTATGC
Organism: Oreocharis arfaki; assembly: GCA_013398015.1. Classification (NCBI taxonomy): domain Eukaryota; kingdom Metazoa; phylum Chordata; class Aves; order Passeriformes; family Paramythiidae; genus Oreocharis; species Oreocharis arfaki. The sequence continues at coordinate 17,657 of VZRR01010830.1, read as the reverse complement.
ATAAACATCTATAAGGTGAAGAAACTTGAGTTGGTCCTGAAATTTCAGTCTGAGGATTATGTTCTCTGTCTGGGAGACAGAAATTTTCTTTTTCAAATTATTCACTCTCCAGAGTATAGAATCATAACAACATGAGCTGAAGGAAAACTAGTTAATCATCTTGCCTCTCTTCCCCCCAGAGGATAATTTCTCTGAATGCTTCCCTCTTCCCCCTCCAAACCTCCCTATTTGAAATTTCATTTTAATTGTCTAAGGCCTAGAAGGCGGAAATCAGGAGAAGTAATGGAGCTTCTGTGACATCTTAATATAGTCTCATGAGTCCTAGTTAAATTTCAACAATGCTATAATCTATCCCCTGGAAAATAGAGCATAGGCCTGATGTAAAGATGTGTTTGCATAAGAATCAAATGCTTTTCCATTTTTTATGTGAATTTTGTAAGCTGAAAGTTAATTTTTCACGGTGTATAAAATTACCCAGTGGAGAAGGAGCATTACCTAGAAAATTCTTCCAAATGTATAGGGATGTGGTTGAGAGAGAACCATATTTTAGAGCCTTTGAAGTGTGCAAACGTACATCCTTGACAAAACCATTTATATTTGTTCCAGTGTGCAAAGCTAATCAATTGTACTATGGGACCTGAATATACCTTTGAAACCTGGCTGATTGATGCATGTTAATATGTGTATCTCTTGGAGATACCCCTCTATGGGATTTAAAAATCAAGACCCATTGTGTAATTCTATGGCTAATTTCAAAACATATTGAGCTCACATCCAAGAGAAACTATATTGTGGAATCACAAAAGTTTGGATGTTTCCACTTCCTACAAACGAAAAAACAGTACTTCTTTAATGTGATAGAATGCAGACCTGCTTGTCCCCAGATATCTCATAGGACAAAAAAATCTACAAAAGCCTGAGGAAAGAGGGCAAATTTACCTTTATGCTCTGAGCTCTTGAAGGTTTGGGTAGTCAATGACAACGTGAGTTTTCTCTGTCAGTCATGAGTAAATTTGGGAGGAATTGAGGTCTTCAGGCTACAATGTATAAACTAGGTCTAAAGCAGGAAACTGAGTTCCTGACATTCTAATTTATCTCTCATTTACTTTTTCCTCTATGGATTATCTCTGATACAGTCAGTGAATGTAGTTATCAACAATTAACCTTAACAAAGACAGTACCAAAATAATTTTATATGCAGCCAGTTTACAGAACAAAATAGCCTATTTTCATCAAGGATTTGATGTGATGTGGAAAAGTCTTCAGACTTCACTGATGATTTTATGTCTTTTCGTTCTTAAATAAAGAGACAACAAAACTACAGAAGTATTTACTCCAGTAAGTCTAAAAATACTTTTTTTGGCATATATTTCTGTAAGATTGTTCTGGAATAACAAGGCAAGATCACAAGTTACAAGCAGTAACTGGGCTTTAAGAAAAAACTGTCAGTTTTCTAATCACAGTGAGAGGTCACGCTTCAAGATGCTGGTTGAAAAAGGCAATGAATCAGGATCTTAGTACTGTCTTTTAAACCTCAAACAATCTTTCAATCTGCTTAGTTCCTTTTAATGAAAGCTCTAATTATTTTATGTTTTTCTAAATTCGGTACCCATCTTGATTGCCTTAGATGTGCTCAGACGTGCTATGTATGTTTTAGACGTGGTGCAGTCTGGCACTTTGGAAGGTTGAAAATATGATGGCCAATCAACAAAAACATAGTTTCCAAGCTCTTCTCCAGACTGTTACAGGAACTGGGATGGGGCAGCCATCAGCATTTCAGCATCAGAGCATTTTAGTTCTTAAAAATACCTCTGAATGATGCAGAATGTATCTCCACTAAAGTCTGCTTCCTAATTGTTATCTGGAAGGTCGCAAATTTATAGACCTAATTATATGTGTAGTGTGTGAGCGTATCTATATGTATATGTAAACACACATATATTTTATTTTTATATATATATATACATACACACATGCGTAATATACATGTATATATAATATGTATAACTTTTATCTCTACCCATGGCCATGTTGCTTCTATTCAAGTAATTTTGTCTGATTTGTGAATGCTTGTATTGTTTTCTTAGTTCTTCAGTGATAGTTATTCTCTAGAAGTCTTTGAATATACCAAAACATATTATCTTATCATATATTATAGTGCTGAATTTATATTTTGTGAGGCCAAAATCACAAAATATCTGTGAAGATAAAGTAGCCATGAAAAAATATGGTGATTTCTTACTTACCATATTTGTCTTCCATGTTCCTGAGGAGTATCTCCTTAATGCTGGTCTGCAGTGACCATCTCCATCTTTTGTTTAGCAACCTGCCTTTCCACACATTTGCTTATGATGTCTGTTTACATAAACTGTCCACAGTGCATCGCCATGGCCTTGAACCAGTCTGCCTTTTTAAAGTTTTCTTCATCTACGTCTTTCATCATGCCACAAAAAATTTATTTTGGAGTATAATCTACTGGTAGTCTGAAGTCTTCCTCTATTCATGTTCCTAGCAAAATTTCGCCATCTGGGTTTGAGGTGTGACGCTCTGCTTTTGCTTACCAGGTTGAAATTTTACTGTGGTCAGGTTTACTTTATTTTTGTTTCTATATTTTTATCTGACATAAGAAAATAAAAGAGGAGAATAACTGAAAAGACCAAATAATACAAGAGCATCATGAACAGAGCCAGCAAGAAAATAACTCTGAAAAAAACATAGATTCTAAGTGAGAGCCAAAGCAAATGTCAGAATGCTCAAACACTTTGTAAATTTGTATTTTATTTGTATAGGCTTTGGTAATCCTCCAGATTACAAAATCACAAAATATATGCTGAGCTGGGAGAGACCCACAAGGATCATTGAGTCCAATTCCTGGCTGTGCATAGCACCATCCCCAAGAGGCACTCCATGTGCCTGAGAACATTGTCCAAACACTTCTTGAGCTCTGTCAGGCTGGTGCTGTGACCACTTCCCTGAGGAGCCTGTTCCAGTGCCCAACCACCCTCTGGGTGAAGAATCTTTTTCTGATAGCCAAACTAAATGTCTTCTAGCACAACTTCAGGCCATTCCCTCAGGTCCTGTCACTGGTCACCACAGAGAAGAGATCAGTACCTGCCCCTCCTCTTCCCCTCACGAGGAAGTTGTAACTGCAGTAAGGTCTCCTGTCAGTCTCCTCTTCTCCAGGCTGACCAGACCAAGTGACCTCAGCTGCTTCTTATACGGCTTCCCCTCAAAGTCCATCACCACACTTGTTGCTCTCCTTTGGACACTGTCTAATAGCTCAATGTCTTTTTTATATTGTGGCACCCAAAAGTGCACACAGAACTTGAGGTGAGATTGCAGCAGTGATGAGTAGAGCTAATATTGACCAAGATATAAGATCCATAATAATTATAAATCATTCCCCTTAGAAGTGTTTCTTGCAAGTGCTTTGGACACACAGCAACGTGAACTACAAATGTAGCTAGTTCAGAATTTCTGCAAAGTTTCTATTCAAAGAATTCTAACTTAATTATGAATAGCACAAAAATCTATCTGGACTTCAGCTATATGGTTGGTTTAGCTTCCTGAATTTCAAGAGAAGCGAAAATACGGAAACATGGGTGGTCAAGGCTACAGAACATGAGAACTGAGTGCTCAAGGCACACTCACATGTGAGTATGCTCTATTTTGCATTATAAAGGATGAGAAGAAACTTTTTTTTTTGCCACATGGGTGTCTGTGGAGTTATCTGAGTTTTAAAACTATTCTGCATACCTGAACTCTGTACAAGCCATCTCTTGTTAAAGAGTGGTTAGTTCAGATGCCAAATTTGCTGAGTTTGAGTTTACTGATGCTCAGGTTGTTAACAGAATTAATTGTACCTGGGGTCACTAAGAATTAATTTGATGCAATTACAAGTAACCTAGCTGTAAAGCACCACAATAACAATGCTGACAATATGAGGTGTAGTAGTGTTAGATTAGATTAGTCAGTTAATTCACCACTTCATCCTGCAGAATAACTTCTATTTCTTTTCTTGTTTTCTAATGGCCTGTTTGCACATCTGCATCTCCTTTGCATTAAAATATTCTTGAAAAGGGAACAAAAACTAAAGCTGCATTTAAATATTCATTTGAAAATGACATTTCTTCAGGGAAATCAATTATAATGAACAATGTTTACTAAAAGCTCTTAATATAATTGGTTACACACAAACAAGTGGAGAAGATTTTAGCTGCACCCAGCTTGCAGCTCATTTTCTAGCCAATAGCTCTTTAACAGTAGGGGTTGTAATAAAAGATCAGTCAAATAACTACCACTGGCTCGTATTTCTCACTAGATGCAGTATAAAATGTCTATTTTGAGGCAGGAAATGTCTTTCTTTTCATGAGTAAAAACTCTGCATTTTCTTTTTGTTGAATATTTTTGTTAAAGCAGGAGGCATCACATCACAACAGTTACATACATACAGTTAGAATGTCACTTATTTTCAGTGTCAAAAGCCACTCAGTGTTCAGATGTTTGTAAACTGGAAACAGGTATTTGATAATCAGCAAAAGTGCTATCCCTGTGAGTCAGTTGATGACTAGTGTTGGTTGCAAACTACATTTTTTAGAGTGGAAATAATACTTCCTACTTAGGGACAATAAGAAAGTCTGCTTTATGGAATTGCTGTGATACAACACTGTGTTGTTAAGACAGCATGTGCATATAGTATTACATGTAAGTATGTATGTATTGGTATGTATTCATCTATGTGTGTTTGTGTATAAACAATACCTTACGACTGTGTATTTGGACCGCATGTGATACATATATTCCTATATTGTTGACAACAACAGTATGTTACCTATATTGTTCTTTCAGTTAACTGGGCATGTAAAAGCTGATGAGGCAAAAACCTCAATCTCTACCTTAACTTAATTAGATCCCAAATCCCTTAATTGGAACAGGCAACTCAGAAACATGTCTACGAACAAGCACTTATAACTTACTTCTGTTTTGTGATATTCACTCTCTGGAGTTCCTTTCCTTTTTCTGTCCCTATTCTTTGAATAGACAAACTTTTGCTTTATTGAGCAAAACTTTGAGGTCAGTGGGAGGTCTCACCATGAGAATGACTGCAGAACTATTTTGTTATCCATGACATTTTTATTCACTGGAGGGTGATTAGGCAGTAATGTTTTGTGTCTGCTTATAGGGTAAAGCTAGTTGTAGCCTTAGGGGTCTTTTCAGGTTCATGACACTGAGGTTCTTGAATGCCTCCTCTAAAATTAAAAAAAATCTAAATTTTAATTTAGAGCTCTACAGTCAATACAAAATCATAATAGCAGAATTCACAAGTGAATCTTAGATTCCCAGAGTCAATAAGGTTGGAAAAGACCTCCAAAATAATCAAGTCCAACCTTTGATGAAACGTCATGTCAGAGACTGAAAATAGTTTATGCCTCAAACATTGATATAAAGTTTTAAAGAAGCTATAGCTGCAGAAACCTTCTTGAAGAACTTTGGACTGGAGATCGAACTGCTGATTAGATTGGAAGAAACCCATTGTTCAGTCAGCTCAGGCCGAGGGGAAGGTATGCCTCCACAATAGGGCAAAGCCTCCAGCTGCCATCCCAGCTGAATTTGGAGTGGGGAAAGAGCACAGCTCACAGAAGCCAGGGTTACACAGACTCCCCCCAACCGAGGGGGGAGGAGGAGGTTTTGGGTGTGTGGCGTAACCTCTNGGTGATATTTTCCTTATTCTGTCCCTGTCACTCCCTTTCTGTCCCCCCCCACCATGCTTTACCTTTCTTTCTTTCTTTCTTTCTCTCTCTCTTATTCACCATCAAATAAAACCCTTATTATTGTCACTGGCATATGGTCTCGTTTGCGCCTTAATTGGGGCTGAGGAATTTCTAAAGAACCTCAATAATAACAATAATTGGATCTTAACACACCACCACACCAATTAAGTGCCATGTTGAGTCATTTCTTGAACACTTGCAGGCATGGTGACTTCACTGTCTTCTTGGGCAGCCTTTTCCAATCCTTGACAACCTTTCCTGAAGAAATTCTTCCTGGTGTCCAGCCTGAACCTCCTCTGCTGCAGCTTGAGGCTATTTCTTCATCTTGACACTTTTCCCCTGGGAGAAGAGGCCAATTCCCAGCTGGCTGCACCCTCCTTTCAGGCAATTGTAGAGAGTGAATAAGTCTCCCCTGAGCCTCCTTTCCTCCAGGCTAAACAACCCCAGGTCCCCCAGCTGCTTCCCTTCTGACTTACTGTCTAGACCCTTCATCAACTCCATTCTTCTTTGGACATGCTTCAGCTCCTCAGTGTCTTTCATGCACCGAGGGGCCCAGAACCGAACATGAGATTTGAGGTCCAACCTCACAGTGCCAAGTTCAGGGGGATAACCTCTGCCTTGGTCCTGCTGGCCACTGGCTATTGCTGATACAGGACAGGTGCCATTGGCCTTCTTGGCCATCTGGGCACAGCTGGCTCCTGTTCAGCTGCTCTTGCCCATCACCCCTAGGACCTTTTCTGTCAGGCACCTCTACAGCCACTGCACCCCCAGCCTGTAGAGCTGACTGGGGCTGTTGCAGCCCAGCACTTGGCCTTGTTAAACCACATACTGTTGGACTCTGCCCATCAATCAAGTCTGTCCAGGTTCCTCTGCAGAGCCTTCCTACCCTCCAGAAAATCAGTACTCCCACTCAACTTGATGTCCTCTCTGAACTTACTGAGGATGCACTCAATCCCTTGATCCTGATCATTGATGAAAGTATTAACCATCTGGACAGTTTTAAACTCAATAAAGAGTGCCCCTGTCCAAGCCATGGCTGCCAGCTTCTCCAGGAGAATGCTTTGTGAGACTGTATCCAAGGCTTTTCTGAAGTCCAGGTAGACCACATCCAAAGTCGTTCCCTTATCCATAGGGTGTGTCACTGAGTTATAAAAGGAGATCAGGTTTGTCAAGTAGGACTTGCACTTCCTAAACCCATGCTAGCCACATCACCTGACCTTACATTCTAGCAATCAATTCCTCTAAAATCCTTCTACTTTTTGTAATGATGTGCAAATTTATCTGTCTTCCATATATTGTTGATGCAGTAAGTGCACTGAAGCTATGTGCTTCATAATATTAACGTCAGTTAATATTTGGATGGTAAAATAACATGGAATTTAATTATGTAAGACAGAGCCCTTTCAGCATGACCGGAACTTTTGTTCTATGCCTGTTATGAGCCAGGGCTGTAATGGCTGAACTTCAGCACAGTATGCTGACGTCCTTGCTGGTATCCTCAGCTAGTAAGGAAATGGGATAAATCATGCGGAGAAATCTCAAACGATTAGTGATAACTGAATAAAAAAGGTTAACTCTGTTTTGCGCTTTTGCTTACTTGAAGATAGAGTTTTTGTTCATGTATCAACTTGTTTTAGGCAGGTGATACAGTGTAGTGTTTTTTATTCTCAGCAGCCTTTTAGCAGCCTTGCAATCTCTGAAGCAACGAGTTTCCATGGATACTAGCTTATTCCCCCATGGTCCTAATCAAAAATGTCGTATGATCTGTACGCATTTGCAAGTGTTTGCACTTCATACATGACTATTTGTAAGGTCTCCTTTTAGACACAGATTGCATTCAACAGAAGTGCAGAAACATGTTTTCCATCCTGGAAGCAAAACAAAGCAATTTCCGCAAGTGACAGAGGAAAACTGCATTATTATATTGAATGAGACCAATGAAACCTCTGGTATAAATGAAATCAAAACCTGTTTCTAATCCTCAGCTGACAGACTAAGCTTGGAAACTGTTCCTCCAGTACATTCTGATGGTTGTGGACCGAAAAGTGCTTTATTTTCTTCTGAGATCCTATCTGGTTTCCTCCAAGTGCAGAATTACTGTACTTTGGATTTTAACATCAGAGAGCTGGTGTTGTAGCATATTTATAACAGTAAATTGTCATTAAAAAAAAAAAAAAAGAAGGCAGTATACTCCTCCCACCACCAATAAATTCACAAGAACTTATGCCTCTAAGCTCTTGAGTTTGTATTTTTCTTTTGGAGAGGGAAAAACTCACAGAATGTTTGAAAATGCTTTGTTAAGAATGGAAACAAAAAATGACATATTTTGTAATAGCAATTAATTAATATCTCTAGTTCTCCCATGATGAGAAATATCTGTTATCATTAGAAAGTTTCAACTCACTAATATGAAGGCTGCCACATCTAGTTCTTCCTGACAAGTATAGGCAAAATTATTGATGACAAGGTCATTGCTGCTCCTTAGGGAAGTCAGCTGTCCATTCTCAAACATGTGTGTGCCAGCGTGGGTGTTTGTGTGGGTGTGTGAAAAGCCAGATCAATAAATTGATCTGACTTAGAAACAAGTTTGGGAAAAAAATAGATTTTGCACAGTATTTTTCAGGCCTATCACTTTGTGATCTGGTTTGTTACTGTGCAAGTTCCTGTGCTGCCTAGGAGTGTATCATGTCAAAAGGGAGAAAGAAGAGTTTGCGAGACGTAGGTGGAAAAAAGTCTGATATACTGCAAAATTCTAATTAAGTGACTATTGAAGTCTATATGGCAGCTTTCAGAAATAAAAGGCATCACACTGCACTTGAAAAAAAAGCTGTTGTTTGCAAGCTAAAAAAGAGACATGCTGTTATATTTGCGGATTCTAAATTTAAGAACAGAAACAAAAAGCATATAATCTCTATCTGCATAGATAACATTGCGTGATGAGAAGACACTATCTACAATTATACAGACATCAATTGTTTGAATAATATATTCTCACATTTTAGGGGTTTCTCATTTGTCAGTTTTTCCCTCTTACACAGAAGCTGTCACTCTAGCTTCATTATTTATACATTTTTTTTTTCTCAGTGTTCTTTGTCTTTAATTACTTTTTGGCAAGCATGCCACTACAGGTAGAAATATATCAAACATGTGTATGGGCAGAGTCCTTTGTGACTTGCAAATATAAGTATTGTAACATTGATACAATTTTTGAATGTAAGCTCTATTAAGGAATGATCTTTACAAACACACAAATTTCTTTCTTTTTTAAACATCTCTGTTTCTTTCATGTTGTCTGTTCATCAGTCAGAGCAGAATAGTTGTCCTGTCAGCTTCAGTGGATTATTTCCAAGCTTTGATCAGACAGTGAACACTCTTTGCTGAAATGTGAAGCCTGCCAAGGCTTCATGTAGTAAGACTGTTCTGTTCAGAATTTGCTGGTTGTCCATGCAAGTGAAAGAACATATTGATCAGCACAGACACAGGGGGATTAAACTTCAGCATGAGAACAGAATGTAATGGGAAAGCCTCAATTTATTATTTTTTTCTAGGGTGAAGAGGGAAAGATACATCACGATATATATATATAAAATCACTTGTTCATTTGAACACAGTGTGAATTTATTTGACTACAAACTGAATAGCAGTATTTGGTGGTTGTCTCCATTAAAGGAGAGCTGTGAATCTACACCATTTTGCTCTTCTTTCAGAAAACAGAAAGGTGCATGTATGTTGAACGCGTAAGCAGAAAGCTTGTCTTGCTTGTTTATGTTTGGAAAATAAAAACTGTTGAAATTCTTGGATGAAATGGACAGCAGCAACAAACTATGAAAAGATAAAGCTTCCTTCAATAATATACAGTAAGGTAGCACTGGGCTTAATAACTATTCTTGTTTGCTTTTTCCCCATGCTAATCTTAAACTTCAGAGATGGTGTGAAAAATGAGAGAAACTCTACAGAACGTTATATTGAAACTCTTTCAAAAAACTATTTTTTATCTGGTCTCCAAACTGAGATAACTCTCACTTTTTCTGTGTGTGGCATGCCTCAGAAAGATTGCCAAGTTTATTTGAAATGCTACTCTTAAAATAAACATTTTCAGAACTCCCTAAGAAATTGTAGAACTTGCAGAAATACCCAATGAGTGGAAAGGCATGCGTATACTAAATATATTTCTGTAGTCTAGGAAATTTTGAACATTCATAGGTTTTTTATCTGAACACAAAGATCTTTAAGTCTCAAGATTTTTCTCAAATTTCATATTCGAACTCAAGTGTTCATCTATGGCTCCATAACGGAAGAAAAAAAACTGATATCAAAATGCTCCAGCAATGGGGACAATGGATAGAAGGGCAAAGGATACTGAGTATTTGGTTTTGTTTTTATTTTTCTAAGACTTAAACTTTTATTGTACAATTCCCATTTTGTATTCCATGGATACTGCTGGTAGTTGAAAATACCAAAGAAATCTTCTTGATTTCAATCAGTAATGGCTGCTGAACCTTGGCTTTCCTTCAGTAAGTATTCTACAATGTTTTTGAAAGATCACATCAGATTATCTTGTCTTCATTGTTTCTCTATCAAGTTTATCTCTTATGTCAACTTTAGACTCAGTCAATGGCAGTGACTTCACATAACTTCCCTTTTTGCCCATCATATGGGTTTGAAACCTTCCAGGCAAAAGTCATTTCTACAGGGGAACACATTCTGCTCTTATCAAGTTTAAATTGCTGAAGTTTCAAGCAGAGCTCTGAAGAAGACTGATCATTCACTCTAGTTCTTTAGTTTTCTCTGGCATTCTAGAGCTGAATGAAAAACTATAAGTTGTGCCTAATGTCAAAGACCTAACAGACAAAGTGGATTGTGATTGGGACAGCAGCCTGAACCCAGCTGTAGCAAAGTACAAAAGGCATGTATGATTTAATATATATGGATTTTTTTCAGTGAACTCTAAATCTCAGTCTTATTGTAGTTGCTTGTGGGATTTCTTGAGACTTGAAAAAAAATACCTATCCTTAGCCAAATACAAGAAGTTGCTCAGTTGAGGTGATGGAAAGCTGCTGCTTGACTTGTAGGATCTGTAACAGCACGTTATCGTACTAGAATATTTCATCTCCCTTTGTTTTCACTGAGAAGGAAAAGCAAGGAGCGTCTTTTGCACTGAATAAAGAGAAGAAGGAAAGAAACTAGGTGGATATCAGAACCCTTTTCAATTCTGTAATTCTTCAGGTAATCAGATGCTTTCGTACTTTCTTTCTCTACAGTGAAGTTTTTAGAGGAAATTGTTCATCATTGATAAAGAATGAAACATGTTTTCATTACCAAAACAAATGTTTTAGTTAAGTTACTTGTTAAATAACTGGAAAGATTTAGTCTCTTGTAATTCCTGCAAGGAAACCTTAAACAAAGGATAAAGGACAAAATTTGTAGAAATAATAAAAATCTAAAAAAAATAAAGGAACCTTCATTATTCATTCTGTCATGTATGCATGGAACACTGTTCTTGCTCTGGAGAGGAACAGGTGAAAGGACAATTAAAAAAAAAAAAAAAGAAAAAGAGAAGAGGGATTGTCTGAAACCTGAGTGCATAGTTAATGTTTGATAAGTCTATGCTGAACTCCTTCTATGGCAGATAATGTTGGAAACAGAGGTTACCAAAGCTGAATCAAGCAGATTTAATGTCTCTTTCTGTCCTTGCATATTCAGATCAGGACTGACCAGTGTCAAAAGAATTACAAATATTTTTTCTTAATGCTGAGGGTTTTAAGAATATCAGGGGTTTCTAAGCAGAGTCCCTGCTTTATTCTCCGCAGAACAAACCAGTCATTTATTTCTCAAAGGGATCTCATAGCAGCCTTTCCTCAACTAAGAGCTGCTGGGTCTATGAAGAGAACAGTTTTTTGAGAAGAGTGATTATTATGTGGGTGTATTTAATAAACAGTGGGAATATAAACTCTCACATTTCATTAGCTGATCAGTATTCCATTTTGATTAGTATTCATATGGATCATTTTTGAAAGAGAAAAAAAAAGGTGTTGCATATTGTTGCTGATATTGTGTTGGAATCACTTCCCTTTAAAACAAGACAATGGAAAGTGTTACACTAAAGAGGTATAGAAAAGTGGAAGTCTTGGGTAAGGAACCACTACTCCTGTTCTGGACTTCCTCATCTGAGTCAAGTCAGGTTTTACTGTATTTAAGGACTTAACTCCCAGTAAGATCAAATTAAACCAAACACATTTGAAAAAATCCTTTTCCTAATCCTGAGTTTATTCCATTTTCTTATCACTAAGGGATAAGCATCATGGAGTGAAAGTTTTATGAGGAGAGGAACATATTTAGATTGGTGCTTGAATGCAAAGAGATCAATTGCCCTTCATAGCTTACAAAAAGAGGTGATACTTAGCAAAAATTTTTGACACAAGCTGTGACATAAACAAGAATATAAATTATTTTATCGCTTGAAATATGTGTGAAAGATAGTGATATTTTTTCTCTGCATCTCAAAATATTAGTCTGACACAAGGTTTAAAGCCAGTTAAAGGGGTTTGTAACGAAAAACTGTATCTCACTAACTATCGGATAGATTACTTTGTTAGCTTTGCTAAAAATCACCTTTTCAAAAAGCCAGTTTCATAACCCAGTAAGAGGACTGCTGCACCCAATGCTAGTGAGAGGGAAGTTTTACTTCCAACCTTTCTAAGAGGGAAACTGTCAATACTTTGCTTTAGAAGATACCCAAGCAGAGAGACAGGAAGAATGGCTGCTTGTGGAAACCAGGTTAGCAGCTGATACCATGACTCATGAAATGTAGCTCTGGTGTAGTTTCTGTAATGAGGTTTTTGCCTGTAAATGTAAGATTATTCCTTTAAAAGGTTTGTGACACAGATCTTAGGTAATACCTACAAGTTAGGTTATGTTCTTCAACTCTCCTTTTTGCTCTGTATGCTTTCTTACAGCAGTTCTATACTAGTGGCTCATCTTTTCAACATAGTTTTCTGTTGGTTTATTCTCAGTTCTTACAAAGGGCAATACTTCAGCATCTGTGTTCCTTCTGTGGAATAGGAAACAGATCTACAAGCAAAACAGTTGCACACATGGCAACTCCATTTCTAGATCCAGTGTTAATTTAAGGAAAAAAGATTGAAGGAATGCAGTTGTAGAATGACCTTTAACTTTTCAGGTACTGCATAAATTTACCATGGTGGATTTGTCTTTGTAAATCTTTTTTCCCAGTGTTTGAACTCTATGCATTCTCTTGTCTAATGAATACTGGAAAGTACTTAGGTAGCTCCTAGGTCACTGAATAAAGGGCAGCAAATGTTCAGATGACTGCCCATCACAGTTCTGTTCCTGTGGTATCAAAATCCGCAGGATATTTTATCCAACACCATACTGGTTAAGAATACACAGAAGTTAGGGAAATAGCATTGGTTGTAAGTTTATTAAGGAAAGAAATACCATTGGAAGATGAAAAGTCTCTCTGCTGTGTTTTTAACTTAAAGCTGTTTCTCCGCATGTGAGTTTCTGGTTATCCTAAGGGGAAAGAAACTCCATATGTCTTTTAAAATTAATTGGCTCAATGATTTTACCCAGTGATCACTTTAAGCCAAGATCATGCTTTTCTTTATACTGAATTCATAAATAATTCTGGTAATTCCACAAGCTGTCTCTCTCCATTGTCCCCTCACTTTTCTACTAGTTAAAATCCTATGTTGCTGATTGTAGTTTAAGTCATAATACAAAAGACAATAAAGTATGTATGTGTGCAGTGTTTGCTTATATATGCATATTCTAAAAATAGCCCATAAAATAGAGATGATCAGTTGTCTTGTGCCTCTTATTATGAAGTTGGCAAAGTCATCAGTCATGAAGAATTTTTCCAAGGGCCCAAATGAAATAAACCTTACAGTTATTGAAATTACCTCAGTTTTTAATGTTGGCATTTGTATTGTTCTTCTCAAAGTACTCATAGATTAATTTATACATGGGAAGAGACTGAATGGAAATATCTTGAGTTTTTAAAAATGTCTTTGTTAATGTACTAATAAAAAAATGAGCTATGCAAATAAAACCTAGAAGCCTTAAAAATAAAAAAAAAAATACTGGATTAGTAGCTTTGCTGCAGGCTAGTAAAATAACAGCCTGTGAAAGCTCTCAGACTTGTTTTATGATGAACAAAATAAAGAGGTAGAGGCAACTGAGAAATTAATGTACAAGCGTATATACTTAAATGAACAAAAGCATTCAGATAACAATATTTCCTTGAGCTGTTTCCTTAATACCATCTCTCCAGTTCTCCTGAGTTGACTAATTTATTGTCAGAACAACCCTAAGAATAGTTTTGCTTGGAATCCTGGCCAAATTACAATCTGATAAGACCCTGGAATGAACTTGAGAGCTGCCTTGGATCCAGACAAGACGTTGTGCTGCAGTTCATTTGGCACATTGCTTGCACTGATTTTCAGGAGGAAGTCTAGCAGCTGACGTCCATCTACATATTTGGTGGGGAACATTTTCTAGAAGCAATGGAACTCTTGAGAAATATTCACACTTTGTCGGTGGTGGATTGGTTTTTCATTTATATTATTAAATAAGGCATTAAAACCAGTATGAGATTTTCACTGACAAGCGTGTTTCTTCTGACAAGAAAACTGTTTCGTAGCTTACTTTTTCTCCTGTATCACCTCTGTGTGAGTGGAATTTCTTTACCAGCTAGAAGAAATGAAACAAACAGACTGATTAAAACACACTGTGCAGGTAACAGCACACTAAAATAATGTTGCAAGAACAGTAATGCTGTGTAGAGGAAGTGTTATCACACAATTCATTCTGATGTTGGAGTGTCTGCTACAGAGATGCTGCATAACTACAGAACTGCTAATACTGCCTGAAGCCAAATGGATATTTTAAGTGGCTGTGAGATCAACATATCGAACTGCTCAATTAGATGACCTCAACAGCACAGTAAGGACAAAATTAAAGTGTCACTGCAGGTGACTATATCTCCTTCAACAATAGGAGCTGAATGTTCCTGTTGTTAAGAGTCTTGGCAAATATTTATTACCCGTAATCCGGTATTACCGGAGTCAGACCTTGCCACTGTGGTTAAAACAATCAACATATATGTTCTTGGATGCTAATATCCAAGTTGTACTTTCACAATTTTGGAAGGTCCTTTCAGTTCAGTGTGTTTGAGCACTCTCTGCCCTCAGGTCTGCCTCACAGATTTTGGTCAGAAGATGAGTTTAGGAAAATTTCCCATCATAATTTACCCTGAGCCAAAAATCTACAAAACTTGTCTTGTCTACACCTGCCACACCCAGCTGCAAATATTTCTTTTTCTTAATATCCCCTTTTCTTGTTGCACTGAAACTTGGGCCTAATCAGTGGATGTACAAAGTTGCTGGTGCTATCAGATTTTTGTCAACACTTCTCTGAAAGTTATAGATTCATCAGATTATTTCAAGTTGTTTAAATTTTAAATGTAAGAATTTTAATGAGTTACTATTGTTACACCATTTATTAAGATCATGTGCCCTTATCAGTTGCCAGTTAATGTGTTTTAAAGTAAAATCAAAAGACTGAAGATTCAGGAAAAACTGGATTTTACTATTGTTTTGCAGATAACATTGCAAAAGAAAATAATCGAAAATCTTAAAGTTAGTATTTTAGGGAGATGAAAGAGAGAAGATGGACTCTGATAATAAACACTTCTATGTGAGAAAAATAGTATGGGAGAATTATATACTGAAATATTTTTTATATACTTTAACATTTTGCTATACGCTCTATTTTGACACAGTATATAATACATAATGTTTATATATGTATAGTAAACTCAATAACATGTACTTTGTGTATAGTAAAATATAAAAGCATTTTAGGTACTTAAATAATTTTTATATTTTTCTATCATACATAAATATATTTTTCTCAGTTTCTAAAATTATAAGCACCAAGAAGCAATTGCATGGATCCTATACAAATCTCAAAAAGTGGAATAGTAAATTCTCTGCAAATAAATTTGTCATATGAAATGCAGTGCTCTTATGGTTGATTTAAATTATTTTTATTACGTGTTATTTAATACAAGTTTGTATCATGTATATTAATTGTAAGTATTATAACAATAACAAGAGCCTTAGCGAGAGCTGCTAATATTGAGGGTAACAGAAGCTATCTGAAAGTAGTTGTGTGTAAAGAAGATTTTATTCTGTACCTTATTCTGAGAAGAAAGTTGCTGAAGATACCTTTAGACTTATTTTCGTATTGCTTACAGATTAAAAATGGGCCTAAATAAATTCTTTAAGAAGAGTGAATCAAAAAGTAAAGGAGAACTGCACAATGAGTTCTCAAAAGACTGGTAAAGAGTTAGTACTTAAGATACATCAATTTTAGCCTGGATTTCAGATTGGAGTCTCCAGGAACAGCTACAGGAGTGTGAACAGGAAAACAGAATTATCATTATGATACAATTTTAAGCCTCCCAGAAGGAGGATCAGCTTGTAGTTCAGGATTGGCTTGGTGGACAGTAGGCTTAGATTAGATATTAGAAAAAAATTCTTTGCTGTGAGTGTGGTGAGGCACTGGAACAGGTTAGCGGGAGAATCTGGGGATGTCCAATCACTGGAAGTGTTTGAGGCCAAGTTGGATGGAGCTTTGAGCAATCCGGTCTAGTGGAAGTTGTCCCTGCCCATGGCACCGGGTCTGGCACTACATGATCTTAAAGGTGCCTTCCAACCCAGGCCATTCTATGATTCTAGGATGTCTTGTGATAGATTCTGATTTCCCTAGGGTACATTAACTCATGTTACCTAGCTTATTGTGCCAATTGAAGTTACCACAATAGATCTAGCAGCTTCCCTTGCGATATTAAAAGCCCTNGAGGGGGTACAGCGCCACAGCCCTTGAGATACAGCTGGGAAAAAAAAAAAAAAAAGAAAAAGTAAAGTGTGATTTCTTCATTTTTCCTTCTCTGGAGTTCATTGGATAAAAGATCACTGCTGTGCCTTCCTGTCAGTGGCAAAATCAAGTGATCAGTTATCATCAGAAACTCACTGGCTTGTCCATAAAAAGCAGGCAGAATACCACAATGTTTGTGTCACAGGTGCATGCCATTCAAAAGCTCATTCAATGGAACAGAGCAGGGTGTGTTCTAAGCCTCAGCTGGAGAAATTCTGTCACTGCAGTGGGAGAGCACCCTTTTGGATTTGGGAAGTTCATCCGTGCACACATCTTGGTATTGCTTTGTAGCTTTCTTCTCTGAAGGCCAAGGCTTCATTAAACCTTGTTAGTTCATTACTAGTGGAACTCCTCAATGAAAAGTCTTGCAAACTGGAGGGTTTTTCATTTTACTTTGGTAGAAGGTGTATTTTTGCAAATTGAAGCAGACAGCAATAGGATCTTTGAAACAGAAACATAGCCAGTATGCATTGTGTGTGTCCCCTGAGGATATGAGACCCTGAGCTGTCTTCTCCCCTGATGGGAGACCAGGTAAAAACCAACATTTTGTTAAAGCATGGATTAATCTCCTTAAGGAGTGAAAATGGCATAGCTAACACAGCTGGTAATTGTCTATGAAGTATATGTTCTTGTTTATAAGAAGTGTGGTTATTTCACACAAAGAAAATGTGGACCAGAATATTAAAAAATAAGCCATTATATTTTTCTTATATCTGAAGGTTGTTGCTGTTTGCGCAATCTGTTTAGATGCTCTCCATAATACTCCAAAAAACCAAAATAGCATGTGAGCAAATTAATTAGTTTCTGCAGATGTCAAGGAACTGAGTCATTTATTTTCTCCACCACACCTTGTAATTTCCATGATTAACTTTTCTGCACTTTTCTGAAGGATGCGAAATAAAGGTGTGTCTTGGTTTGAAAGAC
>VZRR01010829.1:517445-680678 GCA_013398015.1 Oreocharis arfaki | reverse complement strand
GGCGGTCAATCAAAACCTTACTCACTGGTCGGGGAGCTGAGAAATCATAAGCAAAAAGTGCCAAGCCTATGGAAATGTCAAACTGAAAAAGAGGTCAGATGAAATTTTCTTTTCACTTTGACCAATGACATTTTCAAAATTACCTTCAAAGCGCAATCTGGAGAGCCTCGGGGAAAGCGAAACCAAAACCACAAAAGAGAACAAGCTAACTCCAGTCTCGGGAAGCATATGGAATGGTAATGCATACATGGGCAGGAGCACGCACGTGTGCACAACTGCAATAACCAGGGCCTGACTGGAAACCTGGAGTGGATGGGTTGGGGCAGAAAGCCTTTCTGTGCCAGACGTAGAGGACAGCCAAATCTGGCAGTAAAATTACTGCAATACTGTGTGCTGTCATGTAGCAAAGAGTCAGAATTTTCACTGAGCAGAACAAAATACGTTTGCAGTGACAACCATTTTTGGTTTGCCCCTTTTGCAAAGCTCCCTCCTCCCCTGTTTTGTGGTCGCCAAGAGGGACGTGGCTGTAGAGGAACAAGTGCTCCCTCGCCAGCCATCAAAGACTGCAAACATTACTGGAGGTGGTGGGTTTCAGTGAGAACTGCAGCTCAGTGGGGAACTACCAGGAGCTGCTGGCTCTTAGAACACTACAAAACAAAGCAAAAACTGTGGAAACCCACCTTGGATGCACAAATCAGGTGGTGGGTGTCTGTGACTCCACATTCTTGGACCTGTGGTCAGGAACCAGTGGTCTTTGTGTATTTGGACTGGGAGGCCATCTCTGGTTCACAGCCACCTCAGGACAGGACTGCTTCTTGGAGCAACCTGGAGTCACCAGGGTGGTGCAAAACATGCCAGGGTCAGACACTTGGTGGGTGAAGATCAGCAGAGTGTCATCAGTTTGTGCTGCCTTCACACTGGGCATGGAGCACAGCAATTCTAACACGACGTGAGCAGCTTGTGGGGGCTGGCAGAGGGCTTTGGAGGAGGAGTATGATGACAAAGGGAAGGACAGACAGCATAGAGAGGGACACGTCTTAAAAGACCTTCAGGGAGGGGACAACAGGTTCCATAAAACTAGAAATTATTCATCCTGCTGCTGACAAAGTTAGAAATAAAGTAATAATGGTAATAATAATAGTCATTATAATCCTTGCACTAGATACTAATCAGTAAATAACTATCATAGCAACTTCTCTCTTTTTTTTTTTTTTTTTTGGGTTTCCCCCCCTCCCCTCCAACCACTCTGAATTGCATATCTGGCCCCTCATAAAGCAAAGAGGTGGAAAGGATGTGAATTGAAAATTAACTCAGATCCTTCATTTCCCACTGTCTTAGAGCTATTCTCCACATAAGCTCAGTGGGACTGTCTCAGGGAAGGAAGGGAACGTTTTGTGTGTTCCTGCTTATCAGCCAGAGTACCTGCTTTCCAGGTGCACACCCTGATTTTCTTGGTTTGTTTTCTTTTTTTTTTTACAAGTAGGTCTAGGAAACAGAACAATGACAGGAGGATCATTGCAAGACAACCAATGTGAGAATTGTATCCAAAATCTGAATTCACCAGAAACCAATAAGCTGAAATAGCCACAACCAACTGTCCATAGCCTCGTCTAGAATGGCTTTAAACAAAAAATATAAAGAGCCATGGACAGTCTCCTTACCCCTGTCCAGAATTTGATGTAAACAACATCCATAGAAACTGGGATTGTTAAGAAAGTTTATCCATATATCTGGATAGCAATAAAAAGCGTTTCCTAGGAAACTGTAAAAACCTGTACCAAGCAGCGTACAGCCAAGCCGAGAGGAACATTAGGTTGATTTATATTTTCAAGGTACAACTTTGCATGATCTCTTTCTGATCCTGTGATAATGTACAAGGAGAGCACGTGTGAAGGTCAGGGCTGGTTTTCTTTGTTTGTTTGCTTGCTTTCTTCTCTGAAATGTCTCTTGTGTAGCTCATTGGTCTGGGTTTTCATTTCAATCCTCGTTTGCAATAACAGGGCATTACCGCTCCCTGTGTCTGTCCTTCCTGGTCATGCCAAGGCTGCATCAGTAATTTCCTTCTGCTGCCAAAGAAACAACCGTTTCGTGTCTTCCCATTTCTTCAAGAACTGCTGCCAGCATGCTCAGGTTGCCATCAGGGAAATTCTGGGCTTCCCAGAGATCCAGGATCACCCCGGTGGGACTTGATTTCGTAGCAAAATAATTTAAGTACCTGCAATGAGCCAAAAGGAAACTCATTTTTATTAGCTGCATGGAAACTACCTGAATTCATTTGATTTCAACCCACCCCTGCTGCTGGTGCTGTCAAGGTGCTTATCCCTTGTGCAGTCAGCCTGACCAGTCCGTACATCTGCTTTCAGTGGGACTTTCACCAGGATGTTTTTGCACGTACCCCCCTCCCTAGGAGCTCCCCTGCCTGACCAGGTACAGGCAACCCTGCTCACCTGTCCAGTTTCAGCTTGTGGGCCAGCATCCGCCAGTCATGGCCTCTGGTCTGGGGGGCATCGAGGCTGCTGCACAGCTTCTGCCTTATGGGGAGCGGGATGCTGAAAGCACTGGGCCCTACGATGGTGGTGACGGTGCCCGCCGAGTCCATGGGAGGATAATCGATGCCAGTAGGTTCCTGAGATTGGAAAGGCAGAAAAAAACCCTGAACAACCCATCAGTTTTGTTACTGAGTGCAGAGACAATTGCAGAACTACATCCTCTGAGACTCAGTGCTTTTACTTGCAGCCCTCTGCTAATCTAGTAAACAGTAACATAAACATGCTAGTCCACTGGAAAACAGAAATATTCATAATCAGCTTTGGGTAGACAAAAGATTTGTATTTCCTCTTTTTTGAGGGTGAATATTACTTCTCTCTTTTAAAAAGGCCAGCTTAATTAATCACTTACTGGAAATAATGAAAGATCAGGCACTTAGACAAATTTCAGAGCAAGTCGCTACTACTAGAGCAGAACTGGGCTTTGCTGGCATGGCTGAAAAGACCCCCTTCCCAGTATCTTCCCAAGTGTCCCACCGAGCCAGCACCAGGTTTACACCACTGACATCCCTCTGGCAGCGCCCAAGCTCTCTGAAGCCTCTGCTGCTGTGCAGACCACAGATAGTCAGTACCACCCCAGGCACAAGCTGAGCCCTCATCTTTATGTGGCTTTGACTCTGGAAATAGATGGAGAGCACATGCCCGGGCAGGGGGTGGGAGAGGTGGGGGGCACTCATCACCTCCTCTTCCCAAGTCACGTGCTGTGTTCAAAGGCAGTGTGGCAGCAAGCGTTTCAAGGGAAAAGCCATATCCAAAGGGAGCTTCTCCCTTTCTGGTGTGGTGTTGATGCTCTTTGATGTGGTCCTCCCAGCTGGAGGGGCCCCCATGGCACCACTGCTAACACCACTGGGAATAACAGCAGGTGGCTCTTCTGGGCAAGGATTTTGTCTTCTCATTGGCCTGGATGGATCTAGTGCCCACAGCCTTGGTAGCTGGTAGGACAATGGTAGCTGGTCAATTTGGATGGTCAGGTTTGCTTAGGAACAGCGAGGTCCTGTAGGGACCATGATGGAAAAAGCAGCAAACATGGCTGGTTCTGCCCTCGTGCTTCTCAGTCTATTTCTCAATTTGGTCTTCTTTTCTACTAGAAATGGAGGAGCTGCTTCTCCTCCCCCTCTGCCAGATCACAGCCCCAGGCAGCCAGAAATACTCGTGATAAAGACATGTCATTAAACGTTGATTTTTGTTCTCCTCTGCAAACTGTCTTGTTGCTTTGTGTCAAACTGGCTGCTGGGAAGGAGCAGTAGTACCTGAAACTGTCCTAAAGCCAGGCAGCTCCTGGCTTAAGCTGCAATCACAAACCCCTCAAGGAGTTTTCCGCAGGTGCTCACAGTCCAGTGTGGTCTCTGGTTTACCCCCCAAAAATGTATTCAGAGATGCAAATGGGAAAGCCAATGTCCATGAGCAATGCACAGATTTAAACCTTTTGCCTTCACTCTTTTATCTCCACCAATTAATTCTCTTCCAATGTATAAATATGAATTGTTTTGGCTTTTTTTTTTTTAAAGACATGGCATTTTAGGCAATTAGTGAAATTTCTAACCAAGGAAGGTTTATACCACACTGTAACATCCTCAATTAACATGTCGAATGTGGCATCTGTACTTGGGTGCCAAGGCCCTGCATCACAGACTGCCTGCCCCAACCCCACTGCCCCACTGCTGTTGGGCAGCAGACACTGCCCAGGAGCCAGGAAAATGGCGTGCCTGACTCTGGTGCTGCCTGCAGGCTCACCCTCACCAGGAGGTCGGAAGCGGCAGTCGGGTGGTGACAGTGGCATTGCAGACAGAGAACGTTTTCTTTATATTCTGGGCCAAAGGACACAGGTTGCTGCCCTGGCTCTCAAGGAGGCCTGCAGCCCCAGGGGCTTCAGGACTGCTGCAGAAGGGGCCCAGGTATGTGGCATTGCCCCGTGGCTCTTTTGTGTGAGTATCAAGAGCACAATATAAAAAGATGGCTTCAAAAACGTATCATGGGAGACCTTTATCACGATTTCCCTCCTGCTTTGCAAATGTATGTGTTTTGGCACTCACTGCATTTGTATTTTTGAAGTCCTGGTGGTAGACACTGTATAAAGCCAGTATAAAACAGTTTAATCTGCAGAAGTTTTACTTCCTTTGTAGGGGACTAAAAAGAAAGCCCATCAAGGGAGGATGCAGGAAACTATGTTACTAAATCTTTATCACAGTGTGACAGAGGCAGAGAGGCAGATCCAGCAATAAAGAAAGATGCCAGCACAGTCCTGCAGTGCCAAACCACTAGCTGGATACCACTAGCCTAACCTCAGAGGAAAATGTGAGGAACCACAGCTATAGTTTCCTGATGCCTGGTCTGATGTCTTCATCACACTCCTAGAAGCATGCATCAGTTTCCAAGTTGCAGTTATTACCCTTTCAGGTGACTTATCATCAAATCTCTGAGTTACAGGATTTTTTCCTAGCTGACCCTATATTCCAGCTCTTAGCAGCCCAAGGTCCTCCTGTTCCTTGCTGGAGTTTGGGAATATCACAAGGTGTCAACAACAAGGGGCAATTTTGCAGGAGGCAGCCTTGATCGCAGTGGTATTATTCACTCCCTCTATTCATCCTTGATGGATAGGATCACAGCACAAGACAAGAATATTATCCTGTTCCCTCTGAATCTATTACCAAGCCCTATTACACAAAAGCAGCTGAAGATGATTATAGTGTATACTTGCATTTCATTAAAGTTACTTTCAGTTCTTTCTCTTCTGTGTGAGGTTAAATTAGTGATTACCTCAATGCAGCACTTATTACAATAATTGTTTATGATGCTTGTTTTACCATCTGTCCTTAATGCTGTGTAGTCCCCAGATGAATCTGTAACTTTACACCCGCTAACCAAGCAGATGTTATGGGTAATGGTGCTCACTGTCAGAGCCCTACAGCACAAGAAACTTTTGTCTCTGCTCTCGCAGCCCTTCCCCAAGCCAGACAGCAGTGATTGCTGCCCAAGAGTCTGCTCCTCGTAGCTGCCAAGGGTACCAGGAACAAAACCCACCAGCACACTCACTGGAGTCAATGCCACTTCACACATGAATGTGTTGCTCCATCTCAGCCCCAAGCTTGACTGCCCCAAGGAGCAAAAATTCTCCAGGTGCTACACAGCATTGGCAAAGATGTCCCTGAACTTGTGATAATATTTCTTCTGGAAAATGTCAGACAGCAAAAGAAAAATTGCCAAAGACAATAGTCAGGATTTGTAGCAATAGCAAAATATGAGGAGAAAAGTTTACTGCAACCAGACCATCTGATATTCCCTATTGCACAGCAGCTATTACATGGGATCAGAGGAGAGTGCCTCATGGAACACACAGCACTGACATTTTCCTATTCTCTTTTCTCTCTCTCCAGGGAACTGTCAGGCATGATGCGTCTCATGGACTGCCAAGGAAACAGGACCACGAGAGCTTCATGAGATGTGTTAGGGAGTGCTGGGCAAAGAGCTCCTCCACACAGACAAAGAAAGGCAGCACTAGTAGAGAGATCAAAGCTGCTCTCCTCCCCCCTTCCTTCCAGATGAGAGAAACTAAGGAAAAATCCACTTGGAGATACAGAGTAATTACTTAATCCATTCTTTAGGTCCATACCAGCAGTCAGGAGGAAACTGGGAAGCACTAAAGAAGTAGCAATGGGAAAGGTTATACCTCCTTGGCCCTCCCATGTTCCTGAAGTTGGATAGAAAAGTACACAAACATCATTTACCTCTGAGACAGAGCAGTTGAGCTGGAAGATCTGTCCTTCTCCTTCCACCTGCCGCACACAGAGCTTGCACACCAGCTCCTGGGTATTCAGACTGAACCTTTCCAGTGTGAAGGTGCAGTGCAGGTTCCTCTGACATCCACTCCAGATGTGGTAAAAGGGAATCTCCTGCAGGAGGAAAGCAAAAAAGTATAGTCAGGGAGGGATGTGGGGCCAAGGCATGGATGTTGTATGACCAGAGACTGCAGGCTCCATGCCAAATGTGACTGCAAATGGTCCTGGGAAAAAAAAATGTCCATGGAATTATAGCCTGATTCCTGATGCTTTTTAAACACACCTGTGTGTGACAGTATTTCTTTAAGCCTCACTGCTAGCATGCAATGTGAAGATTTTTTAATGCTCACCTGGTATTTAGCCAGGAGTTTGCTCTTCCAGAGAGAATGGGCAATGTCATGAATGGAGAGACGGAGGTTGTGGGTGCTTCCCTTAAAATGCAAAGCTTTGGGCTCCTCTAAAAGCTGCCCGCCCATCTGCTGCTCAAGCTGAAAGACCTCCTGCAGTATCGAGATAAAAAGAAGAAAGTGGTCAGGTTTCATCAAGACAGCACGATGCTCTTCTGAGTCTTCAAGAATGTCTGCTGTAGATGCTGTGACTTGTGTAACACAGATTAAAAAAATACACAGCCATTGCACAGAATTGTGTGTCTCCGTAAACTGGAACTGCGTTAGTGGATCTGATTATAACCCTCTTGCCTCCTTCATTCAGCAGAAGCCCAGCAGTGATGCAGGCACCTCTCCTCTGCGAGACACAGTGTTCACTCACATGTCCTATAAGCAGAAGCTCAATTCTATGCTATTAAATGGAATGTGAAGACTTTGCAAGCAGTCACTGTTTGAGTACAGAAATAGATCAATCTTCTCCACTACTCATCGAACTGGACATCTAATGGTAGCTTTACTATCTTGTTTTTGGAAACTCTTATTTGTGTAGGTCCTGCTGATGTGAGACCTGTGCATACCACTGCTCATTCAGCTTGTGGCCTCCTGACAAAGTGCCCCGTGACAGAGCAGTACAGGAGAAAACAGACACCTGCACTGGCACTGTCCAGCAGGGTGGCATGGAAACAGTGCAAGGCACTGTGATGGAGCATTTTGTACATATGAATACACGGGTTCAGGGCTACTGAAATATTGATCATGTGATGAAAAGTTAGCAAGCCAAGAGTCTGGTTATTTTCTGAAGCTAAAGATAAAGATAAGCTTGTAATTAATAAGTGAAATGTTGCCTACAAACAGCCTAATTGCAGATCACATAGAAGAAGCAAGCACAAAGGCGCCTCCATGAGCTCCATTAGAAACCAACACAGCCAATCTCAGTCACATTTCATTAAAAGAGTTAACCAACCAACCAGTCTCATGTGGCCAAAAACAATCACACACAATGGGGATGCTCAAGGAATACAGGGGCACACAAAACTGGGATACTGCCCCAGGCCAACTAAAAGAGCCCCCATTTCAGCTAAGCTACTCCTGACCACATTCAGAGAGGTAGCAAGCATACAAGAACAGCATCTGGCAGATCCTGAAGCTAAAACGATGTTCTTTTATTGGCCATTAGAGGAAAACAAACAAAATCAGGAAACCTTTCAGATTACGGTTATGCCAATGAAGCAGTTCCAGCTTCTTTCCAGTGCCACCTAATTACTTCATCAAGATGTCTAAAGAGCAATCGATAGTAATTATCTGATTACTACAGATCTTCATTATGTTCCAATTACCTCCCTGGAAGGTCCAGAAGATGACATGTGGAACTGCGTGAGCTAGTTGCAGATGCCACCTCTCAGGCATGCGGGGCGCAGGCACCGAGGAACTGCTCCTGCCCGTGCTGGACCAGCTCTGGGAGCTGCACTGCTGTGGGGGAAACTGCAGCGTGATGCTGCACCATCCCACCCACCAGATCTTGGTGTCTAGTTTCAACATCCCACTTCTGGTAGCCACCCTGGGCCACTGTAGCCCTTCCAAATGATCTGACTGGAGGATGCTGAGCAGCCCGTGCTTCTCCCATGCCACTTAGCTAATTAATTCAGAATTAATTTGGACTTGCACAGCCCTTCAAACACCCTGGCTGGTTCCTGCCATACAGCATTCTTTTAGAGCAGTGCTTATCCTGCTGGCTGGCACCTCTGTGTCCTCCTGAGCCGAAACCTGAGCTGCATATTGCTTGCCCCATGCTGAGGTGGCTGTGGTCACCCTGCCCTCCCATCACCCTGTGAGGCAGGAGTCATTTCCTAGGAGAGGGAGCTGTGTAAGGCATCACTCCACCACCTGCGACACCAGAACAGCCGCAGCCTGGGCCTCCTCATTAAAGGGGCACAAGCAAACAATGATGTTCAGTCTAAGCTACGCCTTTCTTCAATAGAAGGAAAAATAAGCATTAAATAACAGAGAGAAGATCACAAGCCTACTGTGCCCATTTTTGGGTGTTTTTTTTGAAGAGAGTTACTGTGCAGCATGAGACAGGTTGGGGGATGTCACCCTGATACAGCCTGAAGTCCTTCACAGGCCCCCAGTGTGAGAGGCAGCTGTTTCCATGTGTCTGGCTGCTCAGCCCCCGCCACGCTGCCACACACAGGTCACATACCTCAATCTCAAAGCCATACATCAATAAAGAGAGCAAAGCAGCTGGATTTCTTTATAGTTATCATATTATTACCTCTTTTATTTTCTTTTAACCTTGGGCATCCCCTTCAAAGTGCAAAAATTAACATTAAAAAAAGAGCCAGTGCTCAAGGTCACAACTCCTCTCACCCCTGCCCAAAAAAGCATTTTTGTGAGCACCCCATCCAGGTGGCTCAGGACCCTGTGGGGCAGGGGATGCTGCATGTGTGATCAGCACCAAGCCCACACTGCTCCAGAGCTGCCAAGAACCTCACTAAGCTGCTCTCACAATAACTGAGCCCTTATTGATGGCAAATCATTACACTTCCCTACTGTACTGCGGGTGCCGGCAGCTCAGCTGCGAGTGCTTACTCTGCATGATGAGAGGGAAAAGTCTGCTGGATAAACACCGCACCGTGTTTTATACTGCAACTACTTGTCTTCCTTTGGTGGCTGTTAAAACACATTCAGCATATGGCACGCTCATTCTTAGTTGTAAATAATAACAGAATGCATTTGGATGTCTATTAAAAAATACACACAATCCCCTATAAAGGCTCTTCCAAAGCTCAGACAATGCAATGTGGGAACATTTCTCTTCTCTACCCTTGCCGTGCATTGCCCAGAGCAGCCACCCTCATGACACCAAGACCTTGCAGCTGGTGCTTCACCTAATGCTTACAACTTTCTTTCCTCTCCAAAATACTTCTAACTTCAGGATCTGCTGGCACAGCCTTGTCTTCATGCCTTGTCCACACACCCCATAGTAATTGCCTGGTGAATGCCATCCCTTTGGCAATCGGGCAGTGCCAAAGATGTCCTCCCCGCACGGCAGGGGCTGCTGCAGCACCAGCTGCTGTGAAAGCATGTGCCAAGCACCCCAACCTTTTTTTCTTCTTTCTGGATAGTCACAGATTGAGTCTACACAACACCGTCACGCAGGGATGTTTAGTAAACACTGGTTTCACGCACCAGTTCATATGCACCTGCTTATACACACTAGTCCAGAGTCAGCCCTTCCTTCTACACCTATTTTACTCATCTACAGCTGGTTTACTTTATTCTCAATCTTCTCCTTCCCCAGACCTTACACTTCCAAAAAAGCGCAACTCATGCATTTATAAGAGTCTGTAGCTAGCAAGTACATGTGCTTGTCTTCCTAAAAACCACCAGCTAGCTGGGTCTTGAACCCCATGGGTACCCCTCCACTCTTGGGGTGGACATGCCAAAGAGAAAGAAAATAAAAATGCATGAACTTGACATAAAAAAGCAGTAGATACTGAGTGGGATGATGGCCTCCTGACTTTTCTCACCTTTCCTCACCAAATTGCAATCTTGCTTTTCGGTCTAACTGCAGCAGGATCCCAAGGACTGACCTGTTGCCCTCCCAAATTTCAACTGCAGCTTCTCAGGAGAAGGATGGTTCCCCCCGTGTGGCTCTATGCATCTCCTGATCCCTTCTGCTGTCGTACTGAATTGGATTAACTTTACCACACAAGTCTCCCTACAGTCTATTAGAAACAGACCAACAGCTCCTGAGTAATACCTAATTAGATTCCTCAGCTCTGACTGCATTAGCTGGCTGGCCAAGGCCCCTCCGACTCACTTACTATTACCTCAGGCCTTGTCAAACCCATGGAAAATTGTATTATGCAGCACAGGCATAAAACCATCAGGACCTTTGAAGCTTGATTGCTATGAAAGATCCTTTTCACTTTTTTTATTTTTTGAAATAGGAAAAACAAAAGGGAAGTCAGAGCAGGGAAAATAATTGTTTCTATAAGGCTGGTAACACCAATGCAGTGACAGAGGCCAGCGTCCCAGAGGACACAATCATGCTGAAGTCACCATGTGCCTGCTTCAACTCTTACACTTTGCTGCCTTTCTTACACATAAAAGAGTATTCCCTCAGCACAGCCCAGGCAAACCTTGATATCAGATAGTATCAGGGAGGACAACCAAATGTGTTGCTCTCAGTGATAGAAGTCACTGTTCTGAAAAACATAAAACAACTCCCAGCCAGTGCAATAATTCCCACATAGACCTGGGGAAACAAAAGTGTGTACAGCAGCAGGATCATTCTGCTTAGTCAGGCTATGAAATCACTTTGCTGCAGAGGCATTTGTGAAGTTGCACTAACTGCAACTAAAGGAAAAACCCCACCTTTTAATAAACTCTGTTGTGCAGTTGGAGCTACATATTTCATGAGTGCACCGATGTCTATAAATACTGTCTATAAATACAGGTATTTATAAAGAGAAATAGCAGGTCTGGTTACCTCTCTGCTCATCTGTATGTAGTGAGAGTGTGTCTATGTGCTTGCCAGAATTACGCAGGGAGAGTAAGGTTATCCAGTTAGGGATAGCAGCAGCTTTGGTTTATTCCAGTTGCAAATTCCCAACACAAAAAGCTGCATGCGAAGAGGTGTAATAAAGCAATATGAAAGCAGGCAGTGATTAACGGGCCAGAAGCTTCTTTTATCATTATCAACTATTTACAAAGAAGCATTTATATGTTTCTCCATCTCTGGGGAGCTGGCACTTAGCATTAAAAATACATGAATAACGAATGAAGCCCTGTGTACCTTATGGCCCTTTAATAATGCAAAAACCTTAGGATTCAGGATATGATACAGGTAAACAAAGGAAAAAAGACTGGTAGGTGGAAAATAGTGTGAGATCCCTTTGCAAAGGACAATTTATAGCGTGTGGGGGTTAAACTATAAAACAGCAGCTTGCTGTCAAGCTCTTTTTCTAATCAGAAAAATAACCCAAGGAGCATGAATACATGGAGCAGAGGGTCTAGTCACTGCTATGACTGCAGTCCTGTGACAGCTGGGGAGGGAGAGGGAGAGCAAGCAAGAGATCAAGGACCACCTTAAGAGCATCCTGCGTGTCATCGAGGCAGTAGACCCGGATGCTGTACTCCAGTGAAGAGCAGGACAGCGGTCCGAAGATGGCCAGTTTGAGACGTTTGGCTGCTGCCTTGGTGATTGACTGTCCCACCAAGGCATAGGTGCTGAGGGTTTCTGTCAGGATATGGCAGGCCTCTGGGTCCAGCTGGATATAGCACGGGGTGGTGAAGTTTTCCTCTCCGACCACCACCACATCCTAAGAGAGAAAGAGGCCAAGTTACAGCATGTGACCCCTCAGAACCGCTCTCCTTTCAGGCAGCAATGTCCCTTTCAAGCCTGGATGATGCAAAAGTCCTTGCTGTTTGTCCCTCAGATTAATCAAGATCCCTAAGTCCTGCTTACAGCTTTTCTCCTGTGTAGGCACAGGGAGTAGATTTCTCTGGGGTGCTGGTGGCACTGCTGGAGGTCAAAAACTTCCCCTGTCCTCACTCCTGCTTTCAAAGCCCTGGGCAGAGTTAGGCAAATAATGAAAATATCACCAAGACTTTATTGAAAGAGATATTTCAGAACTAATCATTTGGTGACCCTGATTTAGCATCAGTAGTCTCAGGCATGCTGAATAAATAACTGCCCTTCACTTCCTAAGCATGACAATAAGGAGTTACAAAAACTCAAGGAAGGGAAGTAATCTCTGCGATGGCCAAATACCACATCTACATGAAATATCACCTGCTGCTTCCTCAGAATAATCCTCCATGACGAGACTGCAGGGTGAAGGAAAAAAATGCATACTGCCTGAATGCAGATGACCTCCTCACCCTGGGCGTACAGGAAAACAGCTCCCCTGCTAATTTCTCCATTCAACCCTGCCTGTAGCATCCTGCACGCAACACAAGGTGCTTTGAATGGCTTTGAGAGGGAGCAGAAGCAGCGGGTGACAGCCGCCTCTTGCCATTACGTGTGTGCCATTACGTGCCACACGATGCTCAGCACAACTTCTCCACTTCATCCCTGCTGCCGGCAGCTCTGCAGTACAACCCACACATCTGGCAGCTGAGAAGACTGGGCTCAGCTGGCATTAGGCATTAAGCTTGGCTCCCTTAATCTCAGGAAAAGCAAGCCTGCCACGTTTGCAGTGGTGGCACAATATTTTTGGAGGGCAAGGTGCTGCAGCGCAGGCTGCACCTCCTCCGTGGCCATGCCAGCACCTGGCTCTGGCAGGAGGTGCTGCCCGAATGATGCTGCAGGGGTGTGCAGGAACTTGTGTGCCCACGTGTGTGTGAGGCTCAGCTTGGAGGAGCTGCTCCAGAACTGACAGGAGTAAGAGAGGCCAAGGACCCCATGGATGCGGCACACACACCAGGGTGTGTGCACGGCTGGCAGAGCAACCTCTGTCAAGGGCAGGAGGAGGACGGGGGGAAAGGAAGAGGTGCCAGTAACACACGGAGAGAAATAAGGAACACATGTGTGGTGCCAAGAGTCAGGCTGTGGGGTGCAGATTAGCTGGCGAGACAGAGCTGTGTTTGCTGCACGCTCCCTCCCAGCAGGAGCAAGAGCCGGTGCCACAGGCGGGAGGACAAACACAAGAGGCTTTTGAAGACAATGCTGGACATGGCACTTCTGCTGCTGTCAGCCCAACTGCCTTCAGAAGCCACCCTGACCTTATTAAACTTGCCAGTAGGACAAAGCGTCCTTGCCAAATTAATTATGAGACCAGACTGGTGGCAGCAGGGACCTAGGAGCACAGGGCTGGAGAGGAGGGCTCTGTCAGGATGGCCCAGCCTTGCTGTAAGCATCACTTTATGCTCCAGTTACAGCGGGAAGATCCTTTTACCACACGTGCCTTCTCCTGCTATACTACTGGCAAGGAACCACCTCAGGCCCCCACCATGGAAAACTGCTAGTACTAGGAGGTGCCAAAGTGCCCCAAGACAGATCTCTGTATGGGCACTGGGCAGCTTAGACATCTAGTGAGGGAGGGCACTCCTGCCTGTCTGTAGCAGCCATGTGTCTCAGATGGAAACCCGAAATACAGGCATCCAGGTTCAGAAAGGCAAGTAAAGGACCAGCAGTGAGTCCTGCATGCAGTCAGCACACGGGCTGGAGCTCTGGAGCCTCACCTCCCACGGTCCCTGGGCAGCTTGGTGCTTCAGCTGGATCTGCCAGTCCTCTGTGTTTGGCTCTGCGCAGTGGTGCATGGTTAAAATGACGGGCCGAGTTAGCAGGGCTCCTGGTGGGCCACAGCTCACCACCGGTGTCAGCAGGGTTTGGCTGTCTTCCACAGGTGGCCTGACGAGGAGAAAGAAAGACGGACACATTAAAAGAGTTGAAAAAGACAGAAAGGTTCTTTCGGGTGTGTAAAAATAAAAACTCCTTATCTTAAAATAAAATGATTGTGCAAGCAAAATAGGTGAATTTGGTTTTTCCTTTATTTTTTCCAAATCCATTTTTATTTCCTTTTTTTGGTTCATTTTTGTGCCAAATAACTCTCATGTGTCAAAATGCAGGTTTAGGCGTCAGCAAATTATAGGCCACATTTGCTGAGCACTCTCCACTCTGAAGGATCCTTGCAGATGGCATGCAGAGGCTTCGTTTCACCCACTGCCAGAATGCGGTCACTGCTGCATTTGGCAGTTGTTCAGTAACACACAGAAATGAATGGTGGCTCTTGTAGGCACCACTTGTGAGGATTATTTACTGTCAGGACAGAGAAAACTGAAGAGAGGGAGACACTGAACTAATATGCACTAATAAGCATGACTGAAAGTGGCACACAGCACATCTGAGATGTGCAGTTTGAGTTCTGAGCCATCACCAAACCCACTGACACTCCATTTTACTTAAAAGGCATTCAGATCCCCTAGAATGGCTATTGCAAATATGCCTGCAGGGAGTCACTGGAGCTGAGGGAGAAAGGATGAAGCGAAGGTAAGGAATAGTGTAAGGGTAAAACACACTCGCAAAGCTCAATATTTCTAGTGATTACCCTGAGCTGTTCAGCTAAAAACACAGGTATTATTCAGTGTGCTTGCTGCCAGTCACTAGGAATGGGTGTTATGGGAAATCATATGAATATTTAGGATACACAACATACACTGAAGCTTGAAAATGAGCATGTGTGTGTGTGTGAATGTGTGTGCAAGTGCAAACTGTCCCAGACCAACCACTGAGGAGCTGAGAACGAGAGGAAGCATGAGTGACTTTAACTATCCCGACATCTGGTGTATGACAAATACAGCTCAATGTGCCTCATCAACTGCCTCCCTAAATAATAGAGGACAAATTCATGATCCAGAAACCAGCAAGTGGGAGATTAAAAGCGTTCAATGTGATCTGCACTTAAAATCCTGATCTGCCCATAGGACCTCACATGCTCTGCTCTGGCTAAGGGTTCAACCCCATGCTGCATTTACAAATATACTCATTCTGCAACAGTCTCAGAGAAATTAGTTGAGACAATTGCTGTTTCTTTCTGCAAGTCTTTGCCTTTACCAAAAGAAAAAAAAAATAGCTCTAATCACAGAATCGTAGACTATCCTCAGTTGGAAGGGACCCACAAGGATCACCGAGTCCAGCTCCTGGCCCTGCACAATATTATCCCCAAGAGTCACACCATGTGCCTGAGAGCATTGTCCAAACACTTCTTGAGCTCTCCTAGGCAGGTGCTGTGACCATTTCCCCGGGGAATCCTGTTCAGTGCCCAGATACCCTTTGGGTGAACAACCTTTTTCTGATACCCAACCTAAACCTCCCCTGACACAACTTCAGGCCATTCCCTTGGGTCCTGTCACTGTCACCACAGAGACGAGAACAGTGTCTGCCCCGCCTCTTCCCCTCACAGGAAGTTGTGACTGCAATGAGGTCTTTCCTTGGTCTCCTCCAGGCTGAACAGATGAAGTCACCTCAGCCACTCCTCACATGGCTTCCCCTCAAGATCCTTCACCATCTTTATGGCCCTCCTTTAGTTCTCTCATAGTTTTATATATTTCTTATATTGTGGCAGCCAAAAACGCACACAATATTCAAGGTGAGGCCACCAATGCAGAGCAGAGCAGGTAATCTTAGACATAACATTTTCAAGGAGGTCAAATCAGGACAGAAGCTATTTTGACACCAAATTTATCACGCCTATTCTGGCTATTGCAAATATATGTCCATTTGATTAATCTAATTTTGCCCACCTTAATTCTCCCTGCCTCTCCCATTAATCTCACAGAAAATGAAAGACAAACTTTTGAGAAATCCTTTCGCAAAATGGGATGAAGGCAGTTTTGAAAATTATCCCCTGTTGCTACAAATGTTGTGGAGGATTTTGTAACATTTGAGAAAAAAAAGGGTCTGGCATTGAAAAATTTAAATCTATGCAAATCAGTAAATCCAGATGATATGCATCTGTGGAAATTAACTGATGAGTTTACTAAACGACTTAACAATTGTTTCTGAAAATCCATGGGCTGGAAACAAACAGCTGCGATGTAGATGTCTTTCAAAAAAGATGTAAAGTATAACAATCTGGACAGCTATCACGTATTGTGCCAGCTATTTTAGCCTAACAAACAGTACACAAAATTAATGAAACACTAGCAGATGGACTACCTAGTCCAGCTCCTCTTGCATACTGCAGGGAATCTCTGGATCCAGATTAAGAAGGTGGGCTATGACTTCTTTGCAAGACCAGACTGAATAAATAATTTGACAGTTTTTCACTAGAACATTCCTTCTTTTTCTGACTCATTTACATAGTTGTTGTTTTTTATTTTTTTATGAGATGCAACAAGAAGCCTAAAAAACACTCAGAGTATGTCAGTGGTTTTTAATGGTCATCAGCCTTGTAAATTGGTGGATATTTGAACACTCTTCTATGGTGTAATTCAAGAAATTTCAGGAAACATGGTATCTTATGAGAAAGATCTCTCAAAATTACAATATTTTCAGAGATCTGTGTGGACAGATATGACCAGCTATAGACTTAATCATCTAGTTAACCTAACTGCATCTAAAAGTACTGACCCATGAAAAATAAAAGAAAAGAAAATACAAGCGATCAAAATTTTTTTGACTGAATTACAAAACAAGCAGTCAGAAAGAATGTAGGAGTGACTATATCATGATTGCCTTAAAAAAAATTAATACGGTGCCTTTGAGGTGAAAAATGAGCTAAAGTTGACAAGCACTGATGCATGCAGTCAAAAAAACCCAAAAGGTCATTAAAATAATATGGTACTGATAAATCATACAGTCTGAAGTTGTCTCCAAATAAAGTTAAGTTTAGCCACTGCTTCATGCCAAAATCGTTTTAACTGTCAGATTTTAGGACTCTGATGAAGAGCAACATTTTATAGCTGATTAGCACAAGTATACAAAAATATGCAGAACACCAAGTCAGGATGTGTTGCAGACTGCACAGTGAGCAACTGAAATGGGAGGGGGATACAAACATACAAAGGACATGTTAAAAATATCAAGGCTTAGTATTTTTTCCCCATGTTCATAAACAGCATCTTTGTCACCAGACTTAGAAGATTTATTGCCAAGTGGATGAGATATGCATGGTCCTGACCTGGGTATTTATGATACAGGACAGTCTGATTAGTGAAGAGCATAAAAATGGACCATTTGTGGGGGTGCTTGACTTTACAGTCCTAAATTCCCAACCAGGCACACATCAGAGACTGGCACCACAAAATTACTGAACACCTGCTGGTCTTAGTGACTCCCTAACATCCACCTCATGCAGATAAACCTTTAAAAACTGAGATATAATGAGTTGCAGAGAAGTTCTCCAGTGGAGCGAATTGGGTCACCATCACTGCTGAGGTGAAATCCCAGCTCTGTTAAAGTCTGTGCTAAACATCTCTCTGACTACTGTGAGGCCAGGATTTCTACTCACAATGTGGAAAACACAATCATTAAATTTATAGGTAACAATTAATAAGGAATCACTGCAAGTAACAGTGAGAGCCAGAAAACAAGGCTGAAATTCTAGAGAGGTAAAAGTATGAGTAGGAAATAAAACCCTATTACCTGTACAGTAGCTGATGCTGGAGCAAAACAAGTTCCAAAGAGTTATTTAGTAACAAAGAAAGCAATAAAAGTGAACAAGATTTCAGGTGAGCTTGCTGCAACACAGCAGGAGTCAACATGTAACGTGACACAGTGACAAAAAGAAAATCTGATTTCTGGCGTTGTGTGGGACAAGGCATGTCAGAGCACATCACAGTGATATTCCCTCTCCTCTCCAGCTCTAACATGACTGCAGGCATCCAGGTGTTTAGGGACCACCATGAGATCTCAGAAATAAACACCTGAAACCCAGAGGAATGAGGCTAAACAACGCAATGGCACAGGCAGCAGAGAGGTACCCAATGACAAGTGACAGGAAAAAGGAACAAAAATCTCTTGACAAATCTTTTCTTGCTTCTCACTGTTTTCGATTTCCATTTTAAAACAAAAAGATTATGCCTTACTGTAGCTAATGAGAACAGAAACAGATGCAGTAGACAAGATAGACTATACAAGGGATATTAATCGTTCTTCTTCAAAGCATAAACCAACACTAATTCATGGAATTAGTAAACAACAAATTCCCCTGAAGACAAGTTATTGTGTAGTCACTCATTATTTTATTCCTTCTCCTGAAACAGGTGATGCAGCACCAGCAAAGCCAGGATCCCAGCCTAGAGGAGCATGTGTTGTGACCAATATTGATATTTATTCGTTGTAGATTGCGGGAGATGCAGCACAAACAGAGACACAGGGGAGCATGTAGAGACAGGAAGTTAGCTCCTCTAAACCAGAAAGACCTATGAGCAGACATCACCAAAACAGTGGGTCATCTTTTAGGCTGTTATCCAAAAAAGAACCCCAAACCCAACCCCCTACAAAAGCCCCATCAATATGGGATTCACTTGCAGCAGTCTTGGGACAACTTATTAGAAAAGACTGGGTGCTCATTAGAAAAGCTGTGTGTCTCCAAAAACAGAGAGATGTTTTTGTTTTAAAAAGATCTGAGACAAATTCAACTCACTGCTTAGCGTTTCTATTAAAAGGCACTAAGAGTAACTGAAAGGTCTTCAGATATTTTTAGATGTTTTCCCATCCCTCAGAGATTATAAAGAACAGTCAACTTATTTAAAAGCAAACAAACTTTTATTCACCATTATCTGGTCCCTTCACAATCAAATTTGTGTTTTTAATGGGATTACCCATTCGAAACCACCTCCCTGTAATAAGCCAGACCATATCCATTAGGGTAGCTGTCAGACAGCAGATGTGAGCACAACCAGATAAATCTCTGCTCCTCAGTGGGACTACATTGTGCTCCCTGCCACCATGCTCCAGGCAATCACAGCAGCTCAGGAAGCACAGGACGGAGCAGGGAGAGAGGAATGGCTATCGCATAGCAACAGATGGCAACCTTTCTACACAGCTTAGCCAGAAGTTAGAGGGAAGATATTTTATTTCTCCTTCCATTGCTGGGGCTTTATTTTTTAATGTGTGTTCTTTCTTAAGTTTCAAACTTAATACTCTAGACAGACCCTGGTTCCTCTGACAGTCTATCTTTAGAAGAAAAGTATTCTGAAAAGTTTGCCCTCCAGTTTTGCTCATGCTCTGGTCTTTTTCATGTTGAATTTTTCAATTATAGTGACTGGCACTTCATGAAATTGTCTTCTGGAGTTGCAAAGTAATTTTGTTTATGCAACTGAGATAAAGAAGGAAGGTGGAGAAATGAAATGTGGGAGACTTCAATTTCTTTTACTTCACATCACTAAGCTTAAGGTTTACTGGTGAAAAAAGCAACACTGCTCCTTGGATCACGCTCAGTGATCAGATGCCTGACTTTATATTAAAGTCTATGCATACATTATGAAGCCATTGATACCAGTCCTGGCAAGGCTTACCTGACCCTTTTCTCTTTTAAGGTAGCTCACTTGCAATTTGCACATTTATGTGTGTCTTCCATCAAGACCTTCAGGAGTGTTGTTTGCTCTGTTCTTCAGGGCTGTCAAGTTTTGTGGGCACAGCGACCTCCGCTCTCATTTGGAGCACCTCCTGTGTGACGGATTATACAGGAGTGTCCTTCACAGCGCTGTATCTGTTTTGTGCCGCTCCTGCCTCTGATTAGAGTATGCAAGAGTAGCTCCACCTAAAGCTGTGCGAGCTCAGCAGGGCTTCACACAGGGACACGGGAACTGCCATAAAAGATAAAACCAGTGGTCCATCAAGACCCAGACCCTATCTAGCACTGACCACTGCCAGATGTTTCTGAAGGAAACACAGCTCCGCTAATTTAGCTCACAGCAAGATTTGTTTTTTATCCTGAGGCAGTCAAGCAAGTCCTGGAGGTTGGAGGTTTATACTCATGCTATTTAACCCTTAGGATTAAATTACAGATTAATTAAATAAATTACTTAATCTGTAAGACCCAGGCTCTCACAGATGCTCATGGGAACAGGCTCTTGCCAGGTACTGGCCAACATAATGTGCTGATTTTACAGATGAAACCACTACTCAAGAAGGGACCCCTGCCTGCAAATCTCAAAGTTGGTGACACTTCTCCAGACAAAGGGAGAGAGCATCTGCTCACCACTAAAAAAGACACTGAGCTTCAGGACAGAAACCTGTCTGATAGCTGTGAAATATTCTCAGAGGGNACAAACACACACCCATAAATACATAGATATCCCTTTCCTCACTGTAGCTGCTTCATAAAGCACTTAGATCTTTCCGTGAGGTCAACGCACCAGCCAGGGATCAGAGCCTGGGAGTTGTTTGCCATCCATCCTGCCCCAAATGACAGGAAGAATGAGGGTGAGATCGCAGGACAGGAGCAGGAATAACACTCTCCTGGAGTATCAGTCCAGTAAAAGAGAAACCCCACTGTGCCACGAGTACTCTGACACACTTAGAGAAAACAACTGCCTCCAAGTGGTGTTTACTGCAAGCTATCAGAACCCCAATTCACTGCAGAAAGATAATGCTTTTCAGGTGACCTTCTTGCTCTCACATGCTTTGATGGATATGAAATGGAGTAAATAGACTGTGTCTGAAAGCTCTCCTAACCAATCTGCAAGGCAACACAAAGAGTGATATTACTGGGTTGTGAAGTCTCTCAAATTTCTGTACTACAACTTTCAGAGACTAACTGGGGAAATGTATTACGAAAACAAAGGAGGGAAAAGGGGAATTTGCAGGAGTCTGAGAGACAACATATTTTCTGTTTCAGCTTGACTGTTCAGAAGTAGTTTCATATTTCTACAAACAAAGTGTGAGCTAGATCTTAAGTTGCTGGAGGTATGTGAGCTGTGGTGGTGACCCTCTCTGTTGCTGCTCTGGTTCTATTAGGGTAGCACTGGGGAGACCACAGTCTTGACTCAGTGGTAGTTGTAGTATCAAGGACAAGATTTTGCCTTCATTTCCGATTATAACACACATTTTATAATTTCCTGTGTGTCCCCTTCCAAACAACACCAACACATAACAGGACTTTTCAACCCATACACATTTGCACAGTGCTCATGAAAATAAATATAGGGTCTCACAGGGTTTGTTGAACACACTGCAGTTACTGCCTGGCCATGAAAGCAAATGTCTGCAGCTAGTCCTTACTGGGGACTATCACTCTCTGCTAGAGTGCTGCAAGAGTGCAGTAGCTGATTTAAAAAATAATTACTCCACACAGCAACTTGTGGTACCCATATGACTCCAATTATATGAAGCAACATCTGTGGCCCATGCAGTCAGATAAAGAAGCTTTGACCGAGCTGTAGCACTGCTACAGAAGTGAAGTGTCTGGTAACCAGTCCTGCAGCAGGAGACCACAACAGCTGGGTGCCACCCACCCCCTTCTGCTCCTTGACACCTGGGGAAAGGGGGCAGGTAACAGGGGAAGAGGTTCCACTTCGCGATGTTTAAGCCCTTTTTAGTGACTATTCAGTTCTGAGTGATCTAGACAACACCCAATGAGCTCCACCTTAAATGTGCCAGAAGAAGCTGCTTTCCAAGAGCATGAAGAGCCTGGTGTGCTTTCTGAAAAACAGCCACAAATCAAATAAGCAGCTGGACTCTGTGCACCCAGAAAGCGACTACCACCACAATATGATGAACCCTGCTGCCCCAAGGCAGACTGCTCTGCTCTCCTCTCCTAGGAAAAGAAATCACTTCCAAAATCTTCACTGTAACTGAGGATTCACACCATTCTGTTTACTTCTGCAGGTGTCCTTTGGTATACCTGCTCGGTTTGGCAGGCAGCACATCTCCAGCCATGCTTTTCCCAGCACAGGTTAACCTATCCTTCAATCCTCTGTGTGACTTGCTGAGTTACAGCTATCACAAAGCACGCAGAGGCGGCTTTATGATCCTTGAAGAAAATAAATTAGACATGTATGTGACACTAGTTGTTCATAGCTGCATGAATAAAGTAACAGGGATTCCCTCCATAACTGGCTGGAAAGAAAATAATTGCACATACAGCACCTTCTAGAAATTAAATATTTTTTAAAAGAATTAGGTATTTTAGAAAGGGAGATTTAGAGGCAAGCTGAGTAACAGGGGATGCCATCTGATTTTTTTCCTTCTTCAGGAAAGAGTCTTTGTTCAATACTGTTTGTAAACGCCTTTAAAACACAGCCAAAAGTAATAGGAATATAATCAATACTAGTTATGAACAGAGACATTTTTATCTGTAGCTGCAATTAGCTATTTTCAAAGAGCAGCTGATGAATAATGTATGCAAAAGGGTGGGTGGAAGGATTACTTAATTTTTCTTTAAGCAGATTATTTTAGCTTGGGTGAAAGACTACCAAGCTAAAGAATAGTGTTCAATATCACACAGTGTATAAACAGCTGCGGCTTAGCACATAATAAAAACTATTAAGAGGCTGAGCCAAAAAGCATATCTAGCTATGAGGAGGAGAAAGAGGCAAAGTACCATGTAATGACTGCCTTAGCTTCACATTTTCCATTCTGCTTTTGTGCACAGGAGTCCATTCTGCAGCCTAAGATCTCACCTTTCTCTTCATTAGGGTTCTCTAAATGGCTCCAAATGGTATCTTGGCCTTTTTGTAAACAAGTTTTTTAAATTTCAGGGCTGCCAGATCACATGCCAGTAGACATTAAGAGCTAGAATATGAGTTGGCCACACATCCAGGTAGGAGGAGACAACAACAGCGATCACTCCAGCATCGCCTCTGGGTACCCTCGGCGTGCGGTGTTGGGGGCAAAGCAGCAAGGAGGTGGAGGACACCAAAAGCTTTGGCTCCATCCTCTTCACTGCATGGACTAGCCAAGCCTCTGAAGGGTACAATAGAAATTCACCTTCACTCTAACAGGAGAGGAGATTTTCCAAGTCAGGTGCTCAGGCACCTGTCCCTCCACTGAGCTGATTTAACACCTTTCTCCTCTGCTCTCCTCTCCTTTGCAGCACAGGTCTTTACCAAGAGGTTACTTCACAACTTCTCTGCTGCACTAACCCATGCTGGCACATTTCCTTGCTCCTCTACAATTCAGCATTGCCCTGGCCTGAGGGCTTGCTGCAGAGTGCAACTCTTGGTTAGAAAAGCAAACATCTGAGCTGGTTTTGTGGCGAAGTTTATCCTTGCCTCTGCTTGCATTTACCTCCAAGTCAGCAAATGGCTTCAATGCAGTAGGCTTTGCATAAGCATTATTACCACAGGTCTTCAGCTACTACATTTTCCCCCTCTACTAATGCACGAGGAAATAAAGGCAGTTTTTTACCTCATGTTCTCCTTCCTGTGAACTGTCAGATACATTTCATAGACTCTCCCTTGTGGAACAGCTCCCGCTGGGATCAGCAAGCTTACTCCTGCAGAACAGAAGAGACACAAAAGATAAAATGGAAAAAAAAGAAAGGAGTGGGTCTGTGAAGAAGAGTGACAGGAGAGGCAGAAGATGAAGCCTGCAACGCCAGATTTTCAGCCAACCTCGCCAGCAGACTGTAAATGACCTCAGCAAGATGGAGAAAAAGCATTTACTGTAACCCTGGTGTCTCCAGTGTCCAGCTGCCTGTTCTCATTCCTCTGCACTGAAATATGGGAGTGGAGAAGAGGGTTTTCTTCCCTTTCATTTTATTTAAAGAGCAGACAGATGGTTATGCTGTTGCTTACCTTGTAAAATGATGGAAAAACAAACAACTCTGAATAAAATTTCCAACAGCTGTAATGGGACATCTCTCCCTAGGCAGTTCTTAATTAAGATGAGGAAAGAAAAGCAGTG
The DNA here is from genome assembly GCA_013398015.1 of Oreocharis arfaki. Lineage (NCBI taxonomy): Eukaryota > Metazoa > Chordata > Aves > Passeriformes > Paramythiidae > Oreocharis > Oreocharis arfaki. The sequence continues at coordinate 656,665 of VZRR01010829.1, read as the reverse complement.
GAGCACTGTCCCAGGAAGCAACAAGAACTAGTTGTTTCTTGAAAGATGGCTCCTGTGTCTGGCATCCTGTCCTTTATTGCACTTAGTTCCTAGACTGCCAGGGAGACAAAACTGGGCTTCCTGGTTTTTGATTGTGCCTAGTGCTCTAAAGTGGCTCAAAACTGGGGTATCCAACCTAGAAAAATCCACGGGCAAATATGCTCGGTGTCCGTTTCAGTAATGATTTGCTGCACACTTGATTAAAAACCACTGGTCTTTCATGACTTCCATTTGAGAGATGTCTCTACACAACAAACATGACCCACGAACTGGCTGTTTCACTCTGCTGGACACATCTCATCCAGCTCTCTTTGTAGATGTGGATTAGCTGGAAATCAGTGGCAAGGATTTGCATACAGTTATTACTACACAGCTGAAAACAAACCTAGAGGAAGATTGTTTAGACATATATGTGTCTACACTACAGAGACTTATAGACACCTTGCATGGCTCTGCCTCTTTTCTTTAGCATAGTGGGTTTGGTTACACTGGAGACCTCCTGCATGTTGGTGTACAGGGCCTGAGTCCCACACCAGCTTTGAAGGAGAGGGGTGAGCTAGGAAAGCCTTTTCCACAAATGTCTTCTGGCACTTGTGTCTTTACAGGCCTGTTACAGCCTAACCTGTGCGTGCTTGCAGCTGTAACAGGGCAGTTGTACTGGAAATGAGGGGCTTTGATCATACCCTGAGGAGGACATACATGCACCTAGAAGCAGCACAGAGGCATAGAAGGTAGCAGCAGACAGATTAGTTTATTTAACAAAATCATTACTTTAATCATTTTGAAGGGACTACAGCACCAAATGGTTTTTCTTTACAAATTGATATTAATATACATGAATTAACTGTGACTAATAGACTGTGCTGATAATGTGTACCACTGTGGCATAAGAAAACTGAGTATCAATATCTATCTTCAGCTGCTACTTAGAAAAATGTGAAATCCAAGATTGTATAGCACGAATTTTCAATACTGCTCATCAGTCAGCACCAGATTTATTGAAGTAGTTCAGCTTTCACTTAAGTTTAAGAGGTATTTTTGCTTCCCATTAGAAGAGCAGAGTTATGGCTCTAACTACTTTTGGCTGTTTCATGGGCAGTGTGAGACTCCATCCTAGAAGGACCAAACCACCCAGGTCCTGGGCCACCTAGGCATTTTCTTTCTCCATAACATCAACAAATAACAAATGATCCAACAAAGGTGCAGGGGACAAGGGTAGGCACCATCTCCTTGGTGAGGGCACTTGCTGTAAAATGGCCAAGCTGTGAGCTGCAGTCCCACATGTACTGTGGTCCTACCTGAATGCAGAGTTCCAGTGAAATTGGGCAAGTGTATTCCTGACCACTGTGCAGCCTGCGTATCTCCCACATCAAATGCTTTATGTGTTTGATCCATTCTCCCTTTAGATATTAATGCTGCTCTTCAGCATCATGCTAAACCCACAGGGACATCAAGGTGCCAAACTTCCTTAGAAAGAACATCAACACTTCACATAGGAACCCAGCAGCAGCATGGCTCTGCTAAAAAAATCTATCTGAAAGCCTGAGCTCTCCCAAGGCTGCCCAAGATGCTCTGAAATTGCCTGCTGGTGCCAGGGTGGCCTGAAGGGGCCTGGAAGCCTGACTTTTTGCTGTATGAGAAAGATGGAGCAGCATGCTGCATTACATCAACAGGCCCTCAATGTTCAGTCCCTCTCTTTTCTAGTCGTAAAGGAAGTCAACAATAAATACAGGTAAAGAGCCTCCCAAAAATAGTATTCTGCTGTCCTACTTCAACTGCACATAGTCTGCAATGAATTGGAAGTGGAGCAACCAATTTGTTTTTAAATTAATTCGTCCTCTTTTATGTGCAGTGACAAAATAGAGGCCTACTGTATTGCAGGCCCTTTTCTAGAACTGCATGAGAGGAAAAGGTGATGCTGAATTGCACTTCACACAGGGGAGCTCTGAAGCCTTGTATGTCTCAAGAAGTGGCTAAGAGCCCTGCTATATTCTGTTTAGAATCACAGAATCATTTAGGTTGGAAGAGACCTCTAAGATCTCATTGAGTCCAACCATTAACCTAAAACCACCATGTTCACCACTAGATCACATCCCTAAGTATGACTTGGGAGAAGAGACCAACCCCCACCTTGTTGCAGCCTCCTTTCAGGTAGTTTTAGAAAGTGATGAGGTCCCCTCTCAGCCTCCTTTTTTCCAGGCTACAAAACCCCAGGTCCCTCAGCTGCTACTCCTAAGACTTGTGCTCTTATAATGAGGGGCCCAAGTCTTCCTCAAGCCTGCAGTGTTTAAAAGGTGACCAGGGCTTTGGGTAGAAAATATTTTGAAGTACTTTGGTAGATGCAAATGAAGGGGGGGAAAAAACAACCCATCTGTTTGTTTTGATCAAAGAAAAGGCAGAGTCCCAGGTACAGACTTTCTTTCCGCACACAAAAGCAAGCTAACACCACTTAAACCCGTAAAACAACTGCACCTTTAAGCCAGCATGGCTAGCACTTACCTGAATTGGGAATTACTAGGTGGCCTCCCAAGGAGTTGAAGGTCCCAAATGCAGTGCATGATGGGTCAGTTTGCCGAGCAAGGCTCTGGTTCTTCATGTTCAGGGTTTCATTCTCCAGAAGAGACTGCGTAATCTGTGGGGACAGCTTGGAGGAGAAGTCAGAGAGGTCATCCTGGGGAGTGACTGCACCGGAGGTGTTATAAACCTTGATCTTCAAGTTGGGGAGTGGGTCCAGGATTGGAGAGTTGGTCATTGGGATTTTATCAGAGACATCGTGCAGGGCATACACAGGACCCCTGTACATGGCTGCAGCAGAAGTGAGGTCTGGTGGGACTGCCAGGAGGTCTGCAGTGGACATGAGAAGGAAGAACCATATTATTTCTCTGTTCTGATGACTTTATTCTGAGCAAACAATTTGGGTTTGCATTCTACATTTTGCCTTTCATTCCAAATGCCCAGATACGCCAAGTCCCTGAACCTTCATCTCCATTTCCATGAATCCCTCCAGCAAATTCCCAGGACTCATGACTGCCCCAGCTGCTATGGAATCCAATTGCCATACAAAATTACAGCACATTTCTGCTCCGAGGAGCTTTCAGTGGGATTATTTTTGCAGGCTGCACTCAGATTTCAAATATGACATGCTTAGCTTCAGGACAAGATGTTTTCATTGCTCAGTAGATCTACTTTTAACTAAGAGCCCCTCCCTAAATGCTATGCGACAATCATTAACCAATTTCTCTAACTGGCCTAATGACAGCATTCCTGAAATAAAAGACACAACAAGCCAGTGAAGTCATTATGCCCAGGACTCCCTGCAGTGAGTGATTAGTACCTACATCACACTTTTTCGGGATTTGTTTTAAAAATTTCTCCAGCAAAGAAAACACTTCTGCTAATCTTACATGCGCCAACTCTCTTGTCATCTTAACTCTTACTTTGATTTATTCTTCTGGTGCAGACATTGGGAAAAGAGATGAACTTTCCAGCCTAAATAAGTGTCCTGATAAAAACAGCACTACCTTTAGAGTGTTTTTTTCCTGGCCAATGAAGTGAGGAAAAAAACCCAAGCTGTTATGCATCAGTGATAAAAATATTCATTATTAAATTATGTTCTACCACAACTTCTTCTACATTTTCTATTAAAAGCACAGTACTTCTCAACTACTATTTATGCCTGTGGAGACAGGGCATAGGAAAAAAAGCTATTAGTGAAATAAATGGGAGGGAGAGGCGATAGAATTACTGTAGTGTCACTTCTGTGATGCCTCCTGCCTCCATTGTTTCTGTCAGAGCTTTGCCTTTGATATCAACTTGAGCTGGACCTCTATTTCCATAAATGTGTCTGAGTTTCACTCTCGCACTCATGTTCTCTCTTCAGAAGTTAAATTCACCTGCTTTATACTTTTGAGAACAGCTAAAAAACGCCACCATGGGTTTTGAGCACTTGACAATCAGAAACAAATGAACACGATTGTTCTCCCCTTTTTTAAGGCATCAACAAGCATCCAGCGATATCGTTCATGCAGCCCAAGAGACCATAAACCGATAGCATCTCCGTGAATTGGTCAAAATGGAGTGAAATGCCAACTGACCTTGCCTTGCAGCCTTGATGTTGACAGGCTGAAATCCCCCGTTTAGCGCCGAGGAGTCAATGATATCCGACTCAAAGTCACGGTGGTTCTTGCGATAGACAAACAGGGCCACGACCACGGAAATAGCCAGGCACACGATCACGGCGATGACGATCCCGACGTAGAGAGCAACATCATCTGAGTCAGGAGCAGCTGCAGGAGAGAGGCCAGGAGCCTTCAAGAAATGTCCTCCTCACAGGGACTTTCAAGAAAACACATTCTTATCATTCTTGTTTCCTGCAGATATTTACTACCTTTTTTATAGGCTAATTTAAAATCCATTTCCAACACCATATAACAGGTCTATGCCCTTTTGATGGAAAACAATCTTTGATTTCTCTCTAACTTGTGTTCTAACTCTTTCCCTATCCACTTGTTCATGTATCTAACACTCAGGCTGTGAACAACTAAGCAAAACATGTTACAAACTTAACTCTCATGCACAAAATTCACACTATGAAATAACATAGTATGTCTTAGTGACATTAATACCAGGTCATAACCCTGGTATTTAGAAGTTCATCTGATACCAAAAACATGTGGGTTTTTAAACTTCAGAAGCCTTATTTTTACTTTAAAAGAAGTAAAATAACCCAAAATTTCGATTTTCTGTGGAATACCTGGAATATCAGGACATATCTTTGGTTGGTTTGGTCTTTATTTTGAACTGTAAACTGTCATTACTCCCTTCTATCAACTTGCCTTTAAAAATATAAACTAGTAAATTAGTAAAGCAGAGAATCAAACACTGAATTCTCATCAGTGTCATTAACACATACATATTTAGATAAAAGCTGAAGCAAACACAAGAAAAAATGTCGTAATTTACCAAAAAGAACCAAAATTTATTAGCACTGTCTTGTGAGGAAATGGCTATGATATTTCTACTAGCTGCTTATACCATATTTTCAGCACCAATTCCAAGCTAATCTCTAGCATCATTATCCACCAGACATTTTTTTTCCAAAAGGTCTGAATATGTGTTCAAAAATTGATGTATTTCTACACAGTGAAGAATCCCATTTTTAGAAATAGCCTAATGAAAAAAGGAAGTACAAAAACAAATCAGACTCTTTTAGTACCCCATTTTTGTTAGTTTGAAATGTGTGAAATCACTTTTATTTTATCTCTTTTAGCCATTTAAGCCAAGCTGCCCTCCAGCTGCAGAGGTGAGAGCTGGCAGATGCAGAAAGGGAGTGATCAATCTCCGACAGCTCCGGGCTACCAGACCTTCAATTTACCAACCTTGAAACATCCCATTTTTAACCCAGCAGTTCAGGAAGCAGAACTCTGAGTTCCGGCTCAAAGAAAAGTTACCCTTCCACCACACTCCTTCCAGTTGCTAAGGGAATTTTAATGAGAAGATGGCTCATTCTCTCCAGTTTCTGTCTGAGGCAGCATCTTCTCCCATTTCCCTCGTGCACATGGGCCCTTATAATTCTGTGTCTGCTGCAAAGCACTGTGCCTGCTGTCAAGCAAGCAGAATGTCACTTACTCTGCTGAATAAGTCCCTTTTTTGCCTAGAAACATTGAGCTGGCCCAACATTAAAGCCTGACCCAAGGAACAGCATCAAACTAGCATCCAGGAACATAAAATCAAACATTAAACTTACAAGAAAATCCATATTCATTCTGGGTTCTCTGTTCAGTTGAAATAGGATAAATGAAACCTTAAAAAGAAAGAAATTAAACAAAAATGGGAACAAAATCAAATGAGGAGAACAAAAAAATGAAGCATGAAAAATAGTTTAATTAAAAAAAAAAAGGAAGGAAAAGAAACTGATGGCACTTTAAAATTCTGATACAGCACAGAACTATGATTTTGCATCCCCTGTCTCCTCCAGAGCCTTACTAAGAATTAATAAGCAGGCAGATTGAATCTCTAAGCCAAAATCGGTCTCGAGTCACTAACTTTGGAGTGCTTAAAGTCTTTCTTTTATTGAGCATAAACTGTAATGGATCTAATTTATTTCAGACATCTAGGGTCATTAGCATATGGAAAGTCTTTTTATCCTTATCCCTGCCATATGCTTTAATTCCCAGGACATGTTCGGTGAGGCTCTAAACAGTTTTTATATTTAATTATAATAGCTTGCTGTTGATCTAATAGAGCTAAAGGAGACCTGTTGTCACTGGTCAGAGGTTAAATACTGATTCGTGGAGCAGTCCATGCATGAAGCCCCCTCTCTGTATTTCTTTGGAATTATTTTATCCTGTCCTTAATACATGTTCAATAGCAATTCCTTAGGGAGCAAAGAATGTGTCAGCAAACAGTAAACTGAGTGGTTCCTCTGAAATTATTACAAAATCAATAAGGCCCCCGAGGTCAGAACATTATTTATTTGAAATCTTTGCAAGCACCATATATTGACAAAATCATAACGCAATTTACAGCTTTATTTCGGGATGGATAAAGAAGAGATATCGTTTCCTTTGTCTTTTCCTTCTGCAGCCCCTACAGCACAGCACAGCACACTGGAGCTGCTTAGTTCTCACATGAGTCCTGTGAACGTCCTAAGCATCTCCCATGTTGGAAATCAGTGAAATGATCCAACTCCCATCGTGCTGGAAAGGCAAATGACAAATCCAAACCAAGCAGGGGAGTCATTGTCTGGAATGGGATTAGAGCCAGTGTAAGAAAGAAGGCACCTCTCCTCCATCACCTCCCCTTAAGTTCTTCTGAAGGGGATTTCACCCCCTCCCATTTGATCGCAATGCAAGGAGCTCACACAGCTGGGGACTCCCTGCAGGTGAGACAAAACTGGAAAATGCACTCCTGGTGTGTGCCTAATGCACAGGACCATGTTACAGGCAGACCGGAGTAATAATCCCCAGCTCCCAGAGCCGCTGAGCTTGGGTGCTCGGCATCTGTTGTGCTCTAAACATCCCTTGCTGTTTGGCTGTATTTTTGCTAATGAAGACAGTCTATCCCAATCACAGGCATCGACATACCTCCTTCCAAAATTTCCAGACGTTAACTTTTGCATAAATTCTACCTTACCTGAAATAACAGAGCAAAACCAGCTGATTTCTGAGGATGATGGTTTTTTTTCTGGGACATCATGGGACAAACTATACTGCCTATAACCTCTGTTTAAACCTTTATTTCACAGCAAGGAAATACAATTTTTTTTTCCAGCCATACAATTGTTTTTAGATATATTATGTACTTACATTCTCTTCCTTGGTTCTTTGAAGCAAGTTCACCTATGTGTACTCTCAACATGCATACTCAATCTTTTGTTAATACCTGCTTACTCCTTCTACCAGTGTACTTGAGGTACATGAAAAGCCTGGTGAGTAAATTCTGAGGGCTCAAGTGAGTGCTGAGCAAGTCTGGGCATGAATTTACAGTACTCTTGTTATTCTCAATTACTCCCCAGATGAGTGCTGAGGCCCATAATTTGGTAAACCTGAATTTCAGCTATAGCCTTATGCCCAATATTTCCTTCGGCAAGATGTCTCTGAAGAAACCAAGAGGCAGGCAGAAGGAACTAAAAGGCCCGGAGACAAATTGGAATTTAGGCTGGATGCATCTGTAAATGATTTTTTGCATTGTACTCAAATCCAGTGGGAAAGCTGAGGATGTCTCCCTGCACTTCATGTGCCCCAGGGGGTTCTCGGGGAAGCTGGAATGGAGCAGCACACATCCCCAGCTCTGCATCACCCATGGAGCTTGAGCTCACCTGTGCAGAGCTGAAGAGGTTATTCCTCTCTCCTCACATTGCATCTGAGGTGGTAAGTTTTGTGTTCGAGATTGTGCATCATTCCTACCACGTCTGAAGGGATCTAGCAGCTGCCACTCAACAGGCACAAAAGACAGCACCACCTGGATTAGCTGGGATGTTACTGAAAGCATTCTTTCCTCACAGGAAAATGGAAATTCAGATTCAAGCTTTTTTCAGCAAAGTAAACAAGCCCAGTCCTCAAACATTCTGAAAGAAATTTACCTTATTGCAACCTCTCCACAGACCCTGTAAGTCACAAATACATACTCGTGGCTTACGAGTTTCCACAGATTCTCTTACTGCTAATTATGGAGAGAATCCTTCCAGCTATGTAAGAGTGACGCCAATTTCCTCTACAGAAATGTTTTGTGCAGGTTTTCAAAGGCATGTTTACTGAAACAGGAGGAAGAGGCAAGGATACTACAGGCCGCTTCTGCCATTAAGGCAGGATGTTTTACAACAAAATTAACTTTAGGCACTCCTTTGTCACTCTTCCAAAAGGGAGTGGGCATCGCAGGGCCAAGGAGCAGGCCTGCAGCCATGCACTGCTGATGGGCAGGCGGCAGGCTTACTGCCATGATCCCAGCACAGGAGAGCAGGGTTTTCTATAGGAAGTTGGCTGTCACACTGGCCCCTCTGACTATGCCTTCAAACAATAAAAAAAGAACATTTTCATCAGATAATGACACAAACCTGCTGGGATTAGTAACTGAAATAATGAAGAATGACTTCCCTCCTCCCTTTGAAGTAACTGGAGTGAAGAGAGGTCTTTTCTGTGTTTTGTTTTTCCTTCCTCCTTGTATTAACATCACTGCTTAGCAAATACCTAAGGGACTTCTACCAGGGTGATGAACACTTTTAATGAGTGTGAATTTAGAAAGGTGCTGGAGGGTTTGGCTCTAGGAAGGCTGCTGACTCATACTTAGAACAGCTGGTTTCACAGTGAGCTACTTTGAGAAAAGTAATTTAAGCTTCTTCCTCCAGCTTGTCGGGAAATGTATGTTTTCAAGAGCGCTTTTGCTATTTTGTTGTGTAACTTACTGTTGAATGAGTAAAGTAGCAATAATCATACTTTATGCTTGCATAGTGCCTGCTGTTTGAGGCTCTCAAAGGCTTACCAAAATGGGTATTTGTTTCCCTCATTGTACAAGCACCTCACTCTATGTCAAACCTGGAGAATCAGTGGGAGGCTCGGGTTAATGCCCAGAAATTGAACCACTGTAATTGCATATTGAAGGCATTCCGTAAAAAGCCTTTCGTTAAGTTAATGTTTCTCCATGTATTCTACTTTATATTCCAATTTAGGTTTGTAAATATATTTTTTGTCCTTATGGAAGTGTTTCTATCAAGTGTCTAAGGTGGGGTTTTTTTAACTAAATTAATTACACTGGCACAAATCCTTTGTACAAATGCAGACGTATCATTAAAAAGTGCTTTAAGTAGACATTGCCAATTTTGTTTCTAGAAAGCATGAGAAGAGTAATTTAATCACCTTTATAATGATGCAACACACTGGAAAAAGTGAAGAAGGGTGAATATGTCAGATTGTACTTGAAAAATTAACCAATCCAATGTTGACGTACAGAAAAGGCTACAGCAGGCTTTTTATCAATTTGCTTTAACTCAATTTAAGCATCAGTCACGCTTGGCACTGATTTGGGAAATAGTGACCATTTAACTGAATAGATTGTGAAGCTCATTTAATTAGTTTGGTGCAGTTTGTGAAGGCAGATGATCCCCAAACACTGGAAGTCTAGCCTGAGCATTCTGGTCCCAGGTCTGGTGCTCTGACCTTCTGGGAATACGTTTGTGTGCCAGAGGCCCCGGGAGGCACAGCGGCTGCCCAGTGTCACTGAACAGCCCTCAGTGTATGGGTTCATCTGCCTCCAGGGTCAGCTTTGACAAACAGCCAGGCTGACCCCTTCCACAGCACCAGCTCATCTGCTGCAATTTGCCTTGGGAGGAGCAGATAAACCTTCAGCCAAGCTGAGGTAAAATAAAGCACTTGGGAAAGGAGAATCTCAGACCTACAAAAGATACCTGTGCCGAGATTACCGCACTGACTCCCTTCAGAGCGACATTTAACAGACTGTCACCAAAGAGTCACCAAAACAACTTTTCTAAGCTCTTTTTCTTCCGCTGGGAAAGAATCTACTCCTCAGCATGTTCATGGGCATATATACACTCACATGATGCTCAGCCTGGGAACTCAGTATCAAGACATGGGCTTTCTGAACTCCTGTGTTTGATTTTACCTAGAAAGCCATGGGAATGTACTGCCTTGGCCTGTGAACTGGCATATTTTAAAGAGAACTTTTATCCCTGTGGTATAAAACACTAGGTCACAGCTTCATGCAGAGAGAACTTTGTAACTGGCTCCACTTTTTGGTCCTTAATTGGTTTTGCTAGCTTTCTAGTCATGCTGAATTTGTATTAATGGATATCAATTTTAGAGTGAATTGATCAGATTATGAAAATATTTTACTCTGCTGCTTGCTGAAATTAATATATTTACATAAGAGAGAAAGAAAAGCACCCAGTTTTCAATTTATATTTTTCCTGTGTACTTTCCCTCTTTCTGGCAACTATCTAGGTAAGACAGGTGAAGTAGCTGAAGATGGTCTTTCTGGCCCCTTATTTACTAGGGCCTATACAGTTTGGGTCACATTTACAAAAATATTTGCAATTATCCTGCAAAGAAGTAGTTTTATAGCTTTAGTTGCTGATGTCAGAGTTAATGATAAGTAGTTTGAGACTGTATCAAGATCAGTGAGAACTGGAGACCTGCACTTCCATTTAATGAAGTGAAGATTGCATAAAGCACACCATAACTGCTAGTTTCTTCAATGAATCATACTTTAATCTGGCACCACTTGCTTCTAATTTATAAACTCTCTTTACTCTCTCTGTAGCAGTTTCAAGAAGAGCTGAGGTCAAGTAATTCCACGGTCCTTCTGAAAGCCTAGCCACAGGAAGTGTGCCTCTTTAACATCCTGTTGCAAAGAACTCAACAGGTTAAGCATAACGTATTGTAACAGCACTTTCCCCCCTTTTGTCTCCAAAATCAATGCCCTCAAATCACCTCTGAGAAAAGAAGGCACCACACATTCAACTGCTGCCTTCCTTTCTCAGGAAACAGATAAACAGAGGCTAATTCTTACATGCAGATGCTTAACATTTGGGGGAAGAAGTTCTTAGATGATTTAAAGTAGGTATGTGGTATATAAAAAGTGACATGAGTTTACTGAAACAACTCTTTTTTTTTGCTGTGATACATAGACATCAGATGAATTCCAGTATTTGATAACTCAAAGCCACCAAGCTGGTAATTATTTTTCATACCAGACCCAAAAGCATGCACCCAATTGCTTCTGTTCTTAATTCCCAAGATGAGGTCTTCTTTCAGCATTAAGCCATATTACCCTTCTCTTTGGTCCAGCTCCAGTAGCTCAGAATTTAATTAAAAATCTTTGGGTTTTGCTGAAATTTTCTATAACGAGTCTCAGTCTCAGAAATTCTCCTGGAAAGTTTGAATAAAATTGGTTTAAGAACCCTAGTAACTTTTTTTCTTGTTGTTAATTTCTAGTTCAATGGATCTCAATGAGTAAAAAAATCCTCAACCCACCCCAAGTATATATTGCCGTTTCCAAATTCCAGGTTCTAGAAATTCAGTCTATCTCCCTTTCCCTATAAAATGCCATTCTCAATTCAATGTCAGCCCAATTTCAGGCTTTTTTTGCACTCATGGGAAGAGACATTCATCAATTCTACATTCTGAATTCCATCATACAGAGAGGGTTTTGAGACAAAGAAGAAGAAAAGTTCTATGTCCCTGCAGGGTTTGCAGGGCCATGACTGTGGCTGTGACCTTGCATTACCAGTGCTGTTTCCTTCTGCCTCACCTCGTTCACCACCATTCCTACAGCTATCACCAGCTTGCTTGAGTTTCTTCATTATTTTTACAGGAAATTCTAGCTGATCAGTACAAAGTGTGCAAAGGCTCAAAGCTTTCAGAAAAGACTTTCACAGGCTTTGAAAATATTAATTCAGATGCATTGCAATGCTATTGGCTTCCATCTAAGTCCATCTAGGTTTCCATTTATGATGGACAAGCAGTGACATATTCCCAGCTTATGAGAAGGAATTTAGGAGATTTAATTTGACATTCAGGAGTTTTAAATTGCTTTGTGCAAGTTCCACTGTCCAGAGGCTGCATGTATTTCCAGTATCTTCTTTTCTACAAGGGGCAGAGTTAATGGTACAAGAGCAATCTTAGAGTAAATCCCATATTGTGGCTGTTTTTAGTGTCAAGGCTTCATGTTCACTTAACATGTTGCTAATGCAGATTTACCATAGGAAAAGTATTAACAGTAATATTTGAACTCTAATTGCTGTTAATTGCTTCTCTCCCTTGCTGTTTCCCAGGAAATCACAAAACTGAGAACATGTGATCTGTTATGCCTTACTTGTGGTGGTTAAAATTTTTTTAAAAACCCCAAAAATCAAACCAACAACAGAGCCCCCTGTGCAGCAAAAATCTTTCAGACAGAATGTGCCCAGCTTCTCCCTACATTTTCTATCATAATGAAAGACCTTCATGTCTGTAGTAATGATGATCTGAAGGTCAGATATGATATCAGGCATCCCAGAGATAATGCACAGCAATTTATTTTCCTTCTGAAGGACTAATTATTGGCATATTCAGGGTGGGCTAATAAACAGGGAGCTTGAGGTTTTGTGACTGATTATTTACTTGGGTATTATCTCAGATCTTTCCTGAGTGGGTGAGTTAAACGGGGACACTCTCTTGTTCTCTCCTTGAACAGGAGTTCATGATATTCTATAATTAAGACTGCAATTATGTTTTCATTTTAAATTAGACCCTGACATTTTGTTAACATTGATAGAAAGGTCTTGCCTGAGTTTAAACATGCATGACATCTATATGGGAATAAGGGGAGATGGAAGAGAAGGATAACTTGTTGCTAAAATTTGATGTGGATTAGAATATCCAAGTTTGACATTACGCCGTCTTTTGCAGTTAAGGACTTTGACCTTTTGGTTAAATCTTATGTCAATCTTTAGTAGGACCTCAGCATTGGGTTTGTTATGCATGTTTGACAGCAAAAGTAAACACATGCCTGGCACTGCAATTCACTAGATGGTGTATTTGCAAATTCCACTCTTGCAATGACTGAATGCTAAATAGACTTCCTGGGGTTCACTTTGTTGTAGTGGGACAAGAGGGCTGAAATGGGGACAAGAGACACCACTAAAGAGAGGATACAAGGCAGACAGCTAGATGAAGATAGGGACAATTGGATGAGGATCTAGGAGAAGGGATCAAAACTGTTAAGAATGCTGGACAAAAAGGGTCATGGAAAGCATATGCTATCCACAAAGAACAGGAATAAAACTCTTTGTAAGTTCATACATAAGGTAACTTGTGTTCCCCAGTTTATAAACTTAAAAAACTCACAGATTACAGAATCAGCTCAGCTGATCAGCTCAAAGTTTGTTTCCCACACTCTAGAAACTTCTTTCTCCAACATGAGTTTTCATCTAAGCATGCTGCCAATAATTCTGTTAGTCCAGATTTAGAAATAGAGAACACAGAGTTTCACTTCTCATTATTTCACTTACTCCTTGATGAGCCTTCAGATGCTCATGTAACTTTGCCCTGCCTGACACCCTGACAAGAAAGCAAAACCCATGAAATATATCCACCTTTGTATAGGACAAGAACATAAACGTACATTATTGTCACTGCATGGGGTGGTTTTCTTCTACAATTAAATCAATGTATCAGTTAGACTTCTTAAGATTTGAATTCTTCTTTCATCTATCTGAGTAACTTTCTGAGTTTTTTAATATGTAGAGGAATAGAGAAGAATAAAAGAAAATCCAAGAGAATAAAGAAGAATGAAAAGTATAGATAGACAAGGTTGTCTTTTTTTCTCCTCTCTGCATGGCTATAATATTTTTTTAATTAGTGCAGATTTTTGAAAACAGCCGAGAGATCTTACAGCACTTGCTTTCTTTAAAAATGATGTGGAGGTGGCTCTTTCTGAACTGACTGGTGTTAGGGCACAGGGATTTCAGTGCCCTGGGTTCTGCCTGTGGCTCTGCACTTCTATTTTCTCCTAACACTTTTATCTGCTTCAAGCAGTTGGTTTTCTAGTCAAGAGCTCTCAGTTGCACAGGGCCCATCGGAGCATGGATTCTTCTCAGCTGGGGATTTTTCATGTCGCTACAATAAAATAGAGATGAGTCATAACTCTGAGATGTGTGCATAAACTCCCTTGGCTGCCACACCATTATGTAGTAGCTGGATAGAAAACAGAGTAACACATCCCTTTACTCATATCAAATAACAATATTATGGAAAACTTCCTCTAGGAGCAGATGAGATGCCTTCTTCAAATGAATGAACTCCCCCTGCTAGGCCAAAACAGGCCAGGTGGCTGTATCATTATGCTGACAGACTGAATGTATTATAAGTTCTCTCTTGACCCACATGCTCTTAATAAAAGGTTTTATTTCATTCCTCTGCACACACAGGCTTCTGTTGCAGTCTCCCTTGAGAGAGTTCTGCTTACCTTCTGGAGTCTGGAAAACATTCCCCTGCTCTTTGCACACTGATCAGCTCTGGTGGACCTGTGGTCCTCATCAAACTGCTCTGCCCTGTAATTCTTCCCTGAATGCTTGCTTTCAAATCAAGCCAAAAAGGGAAACGAATACCTATTCCATCAGAGGTTCTGACACGTTACATTTACCAAGCAGGGCATGTGCAGAATATGTATGTTTTGGGAAGAAAGAGATGCTAGTATCAGGGTAACCTTGCTTTCTGCTCAGGATCTGTGTATAAACAGAGACGAGACTGGAAAAGGGCAGCAGTTTGCCATTTCATGCCCAAGCAGGATAAACTGCATCTTTTTCACTCGCTTAGGCACTATCATTGCAAGAGGGACCTTATGAACTTCATATTGCCTTTCAGACAAGGATTTCAGAGCACTCAGCAAATACATATTTGCTGTCACCATTTCACATCAATTCACTCTTGACTAGAAAGCAGCCTTTTCTAAGAAGGAATGGAATTACCAGTCTGATAATAACATCTTCACCACGGTATGGTGTCTTTTCCTCCAGTGGTGCACCCGCTACTTGATTTTCCAAGTAGTTAAGCTGCATGCAGGGAGAGGACCAGAGTGACCTGAGAGTTAGTCCAGAGCACTGTCTGTAACAACAGTAAAGCTGTTTTGAATCTCTTCTTCCATTTTTCAAAATGACAGTAGCACATCTCAGTATCTTCATGCTCAAGAAACAAAGGGAAAGTCCATACTGGATCTGATGACACTTGGCAATGATTCACAGGTGGAAATTCCCTTTTGTTCCTATTCAATGATAGATTCTTATTCCATATTGAGAATATGGAATAAGAATATGTGAGACTGTATAAAGTAAACAATTTTACTTCACAGAGCAACAGTACTACTTGTGTAACTAAATAATCCATAGTCTTCAAGCAACAACATGTGCTTCTGTATTATCTTGCTTGCTGCTGTAAGACAGTTAGCCTTGTGTTTTGAAAAAAAATTAAAGCACAGCTTAGCCAGCCTTTTATGAAAAGCCACAGTGGTCGACTGAAGCCAAGAGTGAGCAGAAAAAGGGGCACTGGTTTTCTCCCTCTGACTGTGCCAGTGCCAACCCTGCACATCCCAGGCATGATTTCAGAAAAGACCAAAAGACCAGCAGGTGTCAACCTCATGCCTAGGGACCTGCTGTACTTACTCATTCAGGACAGGGACAATACAGATCTGAACACTGTGTCACTTCAGATCCTCAACAGAGAGGATATATGTGATGTGCTGTGAGCATGACAGCTGCATGTCACAACTCAGGTAATAAGCCTTCAAACAACTCAGGTAATGAGCCTCCAGCATAACCACACATAACTCTCCTCACAGGGCGTCCACCTCTTCCTGACTATCAGCAGAATTTTACACATCATGCAAAGCAGAAGCATCTGTTTTGTACCACACAAGTGATCTTGCACTCATTCCAGACTGAGTCCAGCAAAACACTTCCCCTTTTACGTTGCTTTAAAAATGTTTGTGACTTAGTGAAGGGAACTACTTGTACTGAAGTTTGAGCCAGCAGGAGAGTGTTTTGCTTTCTTTTTCCTCACACAGAACACCCACCAAAGTCATTAGGTGGTACGAGTGAAGGGCTAATTGCAGTGCTTCAGTTTACAGCAATCTCCTGTGAGATGCAGTGCGTGCCTTTAAAAGTGTTGCTCCTTGCGCTGAAGTATTTACCACAGTACTCATACATCAAGTGGGAAATAATGCAGCTATGGAGGCAATAATGCAACTAGCGTGGGTGGTAACCAGCCAATTCTTCTTACACCTACAGCAGATTTTGTTCCAGAAGATCGTATTATTGCTATTATGGGAATTATGAAATTGTTATAATGGGAACTGCTAGACAATATTGTGTACTTGAAAACTTAAAATAGCAATGACTGCCCTAAATTTTCACTACATCTGCTTTTCCTCTTCAATTCAGCCTGCTGTCTCTCTGTGGGCTCTCTAGTTTAATGATTGTTCATCCCTTCATGTTAACAGAAAAATACTAACTACTGGATACGGGAGAGTATGTGTGTACTAGCAAGATGATTAGTCTGAATAAATACAACAGCAGAGTTGCATGAGAAATGCCACAGTTAGTGGTAAGCACAAACTACAGCTTTGGGTGTAAAATACTGTAATTACAAGGGATAGGGAAAGCTCCACTGTTTTTATCCCCACAGAAATCGATAGTAGTGCAGACTTGTGCTCTTTGCTGGAGCAGGGGCAGTCTGATGAAAGAGCTTATTGATTTATCCAGCTGATGCTACTGAAGTGAATAATAGACTGGAAGAGAAAGGGCTTGTAAATTAGACTCATTCAATCCAGCATTTTCCAGGATATCTTTTACACGCAGCTATATAGAGATATACATTTACAAGTGATTTTTTGTCAGAGCAACAGGCTAGTGACTCCTGGCAAGAGAGTCTGCCTGCTAATTCTTTGACCTCAACTACACCCATGGTGTCAACCTTCAAGCTCTCACTAAAGACTGACAGTAAAGAGGCAGAACCAGGCCACCTAGGAACAGGATTTGACTGTGGAACAGGTAAGCAGCTGGCCAACAGATCTCCCAGAGGGCTACGGCCACAGAGAAGAAGTGGCTATAGCTTCCTCCATGCCACATGTGCCATGCCAGACCCAGGGGCACGAAGCCACTGGAAAAGACTGCTGTGAATCTGCAGGTGCCCAGGCTAGGAAAATTATCAGTTCCAGGCCAGACCCCCAAAGCCTCAAATAATGTGAAAGGGGGCATGTTGTTTTAGGAATGAAAGGAGTGCTGTGTATCTTCCTGGCTCAGCAGGCAGATTTTTTATGAATCTAAATCCACATGGGCAAAAATGTAAGTGTTCAGATTGATTTTGCATAAACTGAGAAAGAGAAATAAAGAAAAAGAGAGGGAAGGAGAGAGATAGAGAGAGAGAGAGGGAGGGAAGGAGAGAGCAGCAGGCACACTGCCATGAAGTACAGCAAATCAATCTTCTCAGCAGTGATGGATCAGGGAGCAAGACTGTAAGTTTTACAGGTATGTGAAAGCCCATGAGTATAAAGACACCATTAAAACACTGCCATTAAATTCCAGCACTGAAGGATTATCACAGCCCCTGGAGCTAAGCAGGTCATTATGTGACTGCATATTTTTCATTACCATTTTTTATATACATATATATGAAGCGGAATAGGATTCACAACAGTTTCACCCTCTCTCCTGCTGAAGACCTCTGCTTTATACTCAGCATCCACTTTCACAAATAAAATGCAATATACCATCAACAGATAAATGAGATCCCTACAGGGCTTTTATTCTGCTGTACTATTATATCTACTTTTCCACAAGACTTCTGCTTAAATGGCTCTCTTTATGCACATACGCAAAGATGACATACACCTGTCTAAATATAATCTGATAGTGAAGAGCTCTTCTGTGTGGGGAAATGCATCTTTTCCTCCTAATTTGCCATAATGACTTATTAGCACTGCTGGAACTAGGGGTGCATTAGCTTCCCTACAATAAAAGTCACCAAGGTTTTATATAGCAAGATGTGGCTGGATTTTTTCCCCCCTATCTTCAGAAACAAAAAGAGAGGAGTTCTGAATTTTACTTTCCAATTTCACCATAAAAACAAGTGTTTTGAGGGATTATAGCTTTATAGACCCCTGACATTGACTAATAGCTGTTAACATGATGGAAATGCTTGCGTGAGCCACATTGAGGAATATATTTGTGAATCTGGGAAATCTCAAAGTAAATGGCCATGCTGTGCCATAAGGTAGCTCAGAAATCACCACCAACATAGTAGCTATCCTATATTGCACTTATTCAAAGAGCAGGCCAATTTATTAGCTGGTACTGCCATTTTCTGTCATCATGACTATTTCGGTCAAAAGTAACCTGCCCCAGAGAATAAAAATTCTTTACTCCTTTTTTTATGGCAGAACTCAAAGCATTTTATGATCTGGACACAGAGGTACTGGATAGGTACAGCCATAACTCTTTGGACAACAGAGGGCTGAGGCTCGACAGAGAAGTACCACAGAGAGACAGGATGAAGGAATAGGAAAGAGGTGTACGCCAGGATTTTGGCTCAGGTTATTGTACTAACGAAACGTGAAAGGGAGTTTTGATGCACCAGAAGACCGGAGAAGACCTCATTTTTGAGAAGGGACAGAGTGTAGAGCTGACTAATTGTTCATCAGTGTATATCAGAATCACACTTCAAACCTGCTTTTCTTTGCTTCTCTCTGCATTAGTCAGAAAGGCAGGACCACGGCTTGAATAGGCACAGGTGGAATAAACTTCAGTGCTAGAGCTGATCTCCATGAGGCTGGAACATGCTGATGACCAGACATGAAGTTTGCATCAGCACTGCATTGATGCAGTATACCTCTTCCTACTACAGGGCACCCGAAATTCAAAAAGGAGCACAACTATTATGAATAGAAACACATGCACTCCCCATTCCTGACAGTAAAAAGCCAGAAGCCTACCTGTTTGGCCAAGTTTACTCTTTTGAAAATGCTAGCTTTGCCCTACATGCGCTATTTTTCATTTGCAGTGCTTTAAGAGCCAGTGCCAAGCTTCTCTGGACAGATGCTGAGCCAGTATAGAGAGGAAGGCTGTTTGGTGCGGAGGGCCAGCAGGAGAAGGCTCTGATATGACTCTTTCTAATTCTTCACTGTTTCATATTCCAGGCAAGAACAGTGGGGTGTCCAGACTCATTGAGAACTGGATTAACCCATTTCTACCAAAAATGGTTCTGTGATTTTAGGTCACTGATGCTGATCTGCAGCTATTTCAGGGTTTGCCACATAGATTCCAGATCCCGGAGAGAGCACTTACCCTGCATGCAGAGCCCATCCGTGCAGTTCTTGGACTGCAGCACCAGCCCCTCGCAGTCCTTCCCCCCGTTCTTGGGCGCTGGGGCCGTGCACTCTCTCCGGCGCCAGTGGGTGCACTCTGTGCCACAGGTGGACCACTTGCTCCAGGATGTCCACTTGCCATCCACTGAGACAAGGAAAGGACACAACTTGTTAGGGGTACACAAAAGTGAGACCAAGAAGAGAGTGATGCAGCCTGCTCTCCTCTGAGTTCTACTTCTGACCTGTGAATGCACATTCACCACCACATCTCCTTTCTCCTTGCCCCAGCCCCATTTCTGGTCTTTCTTCTCCTTTACAACCAGTTTATCTGTGCTCAAAGTGTACAAGCAACAAGTCAGCAATCCGTGATTTAATTTTTTGGCGTGGGGGTGGCATTTTTTAACACAGAGGTTAGATTTGTCCAGAAATTCTTCTTTAGTAGGAAGATATTTAATGCTAAATATTCTTTAGTAAAAGAAATATCTAGAGGCACCAATCTATTTCATATGAACAGAACCAGGAATGCATTTAGCACCTTTCAAAATCCTGCAAATGGTTTTCAAAAGCACTAAACTAAACAGCTGAAGAACAAAATATGAAATTGCTCCAGTGACAGAGCTGGTTTACCAAACTTCACAAGCTGAAGATGACCTTACTGCCATTGATTTGAGTGGGTCAGCAGGAGAGCACTGGACAGTAGGACAGATGGCAGAATTTTATCACAGAGAAGTCACCAATTACATTGCATGTCCTGAAACAATTTTGTATTTTTCAGAAGTTTACGTTAAAATAACTTCTAAAAGTATGGATACACATCTCTTTCCAATAAAAATGTCTTTGTATTTGATGATTGTATATGTCAGGTAAACATCTGCCTCAAATTTAATATCCACATCCCAGATGCTTTACTTGCTGAGACAGCTGGACTGAACAGACATTGCAAATATATTTGCATCACAGTTGCTTTCTATATTCAAATCCCTATTCTTTTCCAGAGCTTTCAACCTTTATCTCCTACATTTTGAAGCTCTGAATGTCCCGTAAATCCCCTGAATTATAAGAGCTGAGACCACGGTGCAGGCAGTGTGCAAAAGAAGGGTTGGAACCTGTGCTACTTGATAAGATGTGTTCACTATTTTAGCTACTTATGCAATACAATTGCATATTAATTCCTTGAGATGTTGGATTTATTAATAATGAGAAGGAGGCTTTTGCGACTAATAGCGTTCTCCTGGAACGACTGATGACAGACAAAGTATTTATGTGTGCTGTGTGCTGTTCATACTGAACCTGGACACAGAGTGGTGCAGGCTATTTTCTGGACGCTCTGGCCCTCGCAGAAGGCGCCGCCGTTGAGCGGGGCGGGGTTGGTGCAGGTCCTCGTGCGCTTCTGGAAGCCTCTCCCGCAGCGGCTGTTACACACGGACCACTCCGTCCAGGTGGACCAGCCTCCGTTCACTGCAAAGCGAGAGAGAAAGAGCATGGTCACACAGGCAGCCTGGCTTGGGCAGCCCCAAGGTGCTTCTGGCTCTGTGTCACAAGGCCTCGAGCCGTGGCCACAAGAGATGGCACGAGAAGCAGCTCTGAGCAGGCACAAACCCGTGTCTCCAACACACCAAGTGTATGCCAGAAGTCACTGCACGAGTTGAAGAAATGCTGATGCTGAATGAAAACCGTCATTTGATGACTATTAGGGCTGGCAGGTGACCTGCCTTATCCTGAAAACCAACCTGACCCAGCCTTAAGTGCCTGGTGAAGTGTGTATGATGAAGATCCCTGCAGGTTCAGAGAGCTCTGGCAGCCAGAAGCCTGCACTCTGAAAGGTGAACTGTTTTTCAAAGGGAGACAACCTGCACTCCCACTCATTCTCAGATGCCCCATGACCTATGCAGCTGAGAGACCCCCACGCTTTGATTTGATATTGAGAATTTTCTTTTCCTTTCTTTCAAGAAGATGACCTCAGAACAGCTTCACCCACCCCTCTGCGGACATAGCTGGTGCATATATGAATGTCCCAGCACATCCCTAACGGATATTTAAGCTCTTTGGAAAAAGCTAACATTAAATGCATTTCTTTCTCTTGGGCTTTGGGAAGATATTTATTTCTGGGAAGATATTTATGCTGACTCTCCTTTTCACCCACCTCTGTTTCTGGGATAGATAGAGGGATGAAGAAGGAGTTGTGCTGTTCTACATAATAATGTCATTGTCAGGGTACGGGTAATAACATACTAACTGCTCGGATTCCCTAAACCCAAATGTTTGTGATATGACACAAGCCTTAAGCATCTCTGGCAGCAAAATCCATAAAAATGCCTGTGCCCTACACATGTCTCTTGAATACACTTTTGAAAAAAAATTCTGTGTATGTATGAGGAAGGGCTGTAGTACGCCTACATCTTTATGTTTCTGCATTCATCTCAGTTACAAAACATGGTGCTCTTGCATGGTCCATCCCTCAATATCAAAAGCACTGCTAATCAACTCAATTCAGCCAGTTTTCTATAAAAACTGAAGTAAAAAGCCCTCATTGTAACTTCAGAGAAGCAACTGCTTACAATTAAATCTAACTGCTACCCTGAATATGAAATGAATATTAGGGATAATCATAGGGATTTTTTCCTACTTGTCTATCCTATAATTAAGCTGATTGTAAGAAACACCAGTTCAGTCAGCTGGCACATAATCAGAGCAGGTTTTGTTCTGGTGGTATACCCCCACCTGGAATGCATTTGGGGCAGTAACTCTGCAGGGGCAAAGGCTTGGACTGGTGAGGCAGAGCTGCAGCACAACTCAGGGTGGAAGAGACCCTAGGAGGGCATCTCATCCTTACCCAGCCAAAGCACAGCCAGCCGCAGTCGTATCAGGGCTGTTGATGCTGACACAGAATAATGCTACCCCATGCTTCATATTCCCCTGATATTTAGTTTTAAGCTAGGCTGCGTGCCTATGAACTGCAGTCCCAGAACACTTTGCTGTTTTGCTCTAGATGAGGGTATGTTTTGGAAGTAGGCACCAAAAAAAAGCTTATTTGAAGAGATATAAGAAGATGGAAGATTCTACTGAGCTCTGACGCTCCTAACAGTCTCTGGAAGCACAGACTCCCTATCAGTCTCACTCTTATTTCTGAGAAGGGTCACTAAGAACATGAACTGGGCTGGTAGTAAGCCATGCCTTGGACACTCCTGCTGGAGGATGTGCCCTCACGGCTCCCTGCTGTAACCAGCCGGTGTGTGTAACAGCAAGGGGAACAGCCACCTTCTCTCCAGGAAGGCTGTTTGTGTAGGGGGCTGTTTCTCCTTTAACGTCATTGCCTGTCACCCATTATCCAAGCCATCAGACTTCTGAGGGATGTCAGCAATGCCCCCTGACTGCAGTCCCTGCATGTGGCTGCAAGTCACCAGGCAGCACAGGCAGCCCAGCCTGGACACTGACCGCAGCCAGAGCTGCACACAGGCATTGCCATCCCCCCGCTGCCCCACCTCCTGCTCTGAGTGTGTGTCCATCCCCGTGCAGCAGTACAAGGCATCGCTTACCATAGACTATCACAGTCGCTGTGGTGCTTTTCCTCTTGGCCACAATGTTTTTTGCAACACAGGTGTAATTGGCTGTGTCAGAAAGCCGGGCTTGCTTGATGATCAGGTTGTGATCAATGGTGATGTAAAAATTCCGGTCTTCCACGGGGTCAATCACCTCTTCATTCTTCAGCCACTCCACCTTGGGGTTTCAAAGGGCCAGAGGGGAGGCAGTGAATCAGCACCAAGTCACACCAATATAGACAGACACAGTGTCTGTGATTACATTGCTCATCCCAGAAAACACTCCGAGCCAAGGCACGTGACAAAGGACTTACCTGATGAACGTCACCAACTGAAATAAAACACCTGGGCAGAAATACAGGAGAACACCCTTCATGCCTACCCTCTCCTTCAAGTCCCCTTCCACCCCACCCATCCACACAACAGCTGACTTCCCTTGCCTTGAAAACATCAATGCATTTTCAAAGGCTGGCAGGTACTGTACAGAGAAAAGCTGATTTGTGCTTCCAGAGCAGGAAGCAAAGCAAAAGGAAAGGGTGATACCTTAGGAGTGTATCTACAAACAGAAAATTCTCTTACAACATCAGAAACTCTAAATCAGCACAGATCTCACCCATTCTTTTCCATATCTTGCCTAATTAGGCAGTTAATAATGCAGTAACCTTGTACATACCTGCCCTGGTTCTAAAACAATGAAGCCCTATACTGGTGTGGGTGGCACTAAGAAATCACAAACCCCAATGTTTTAAAGTACATTTCCACCTACATGCACATGCATGTCATTGTCTTGCTTCAATCAGAATGAAACAAAATAGTCGGTTACCAAGGAAATAGGAAATCACAAGGACATCAGTGCTTATTTTTCGTTTTTATTTGTTTAAGCTATATTTTACTTTAATAAAGCATAATTTCCTTGGTTGCACAGAAAAATATTTTCCTATGTGATTTTTAATCTAGACAATATTCTCTTTATTGCCTTCCTAAGAAAACACCCTGTTATATCCCAGCTAACTGCTGTGAGCCACTTCAATATAATTTGGCTGCAAATCTGGTAGCTCATTTTCATTTGAACTGAGTGCGCTGAAGGACAGGACTGGGGCCCTGGATGGATCAAAGCTGGGCCTTCATGTCACTGGGTCACTTCAGCCTGTGCCCAGGATTTAATTAAAGGAAACATAGATACAATCAACCCACTGGACTTGTGAGGTGCTAGCTGCCAAGTCCTTCTCTCACAAACCCCAGTTTTCCAAAGACATTTGAGGAACTACCCAAGCATCAACACACCCTCAAAAGCAGTAGAGGACCTGCTTACCACCTGAGACAGCTGTACAGACTGGCCCAAACCATGGTGAGGAAAAACAAAGATTTCTCCTGGTGTTCAACACAGAGGGCTCAATTCACCCCCAGACAAAGCCAGCCAATGCTGCAAGACCAATGCTGGCAGATATGAGCCTGGATTACTGGTAGTGCCCACCACCCACTCCCCACCTTTAGCCCTGCCTTAAGCAGCTCCAGCTCCCCTACTCCAGTTTGGGTGGATGCACTTCAGATACGAGCTGCTTCCAAAGATTTCCACCTCAGTGAATGTAGAGCCACTCCTCCAAGGAAGGCTTGATTTAAAGCCCTCTCTTTCACAGCAGATCACTGTGGGATGTGGCAGCCTCACAGCTGTCAATACTGCGGAGCTGAAAGCCGGTGGTGTAAGAAGGGCTCTGGAAATGGGTATGTGCGTCTGCAAGGAGCCAGGGAGGAAGAAACAGACATAAAACTTTGGAGGCTGTATTTCTGTCACTATCACAATCATGTTTCACCACGGAAGATACAAGCTCTTAGTCAATAATCTGGTTTTCCTTGACAGAATGACTAAACTTGTTTTTCTGCCTTTCTTGAATCCTAATAGGTTTCAGGTATAATCAAGACAGACAGATTCCTGTTCAGACAATGGCAATATTTAGCTCCTTCCTCACCTGCAGGCCGAGTCTGCATGCATTCTAGACTGAAAAAAAGGCCAGGAGCTTATCTCCATCAGGGTAGGCTGCCATTTAACCGGAGCCTGACACAAAAAAATGTCTTTCTTTGATTTTAATGTCACTATTTATTTCTGGGATGGAGTACAGACTTACGCCAGGGCTCTAAAAGAACCAACACACTGCCAGATCTTTGTACATCCCACTTTCAAATCTGCCTGTATTCTTCCTGTGCTCTGCACACCAAGGACACCAGGACACCAGTAAAGACAGGACTACAGTCTACGTGGTCTAAGGCTCAGTTTAAAATATTTCTGGTACGTCCATCCAAGAATATACTCTAGCAGCCTTCAGCACCTTGAACGCTCCATGCCCAATGGTTCTTTTTACTACTACTCTGCAACATTTTCTCTCTCTGCAAAAACACACATACATATTCAGTCTGGGTCTCAAATGAGTAGACAAAATTAAAGCTGTAAGCATTGAAATCCCTATCATCCCTGCAAAACCACCAAAGATAATATGAAAAGAGAAGTTGCCAATACAAAAACAAAACAAAACAAAACAAAGCAGCTCTGTACAATTCAGTATATTGCCTCTGGCTCTACACCAAGTCTCTTAGGAAAAAGATCGTTCTCACCTAATGTCTCGGAGAATTTGCTAACAGTAAAAGTTTGAAGAAAAACAGGATGTCTTTTCTGCCAGTACATCAGTACTGTGTGTGCATGTCTAAATGCCATCTCTTTCACAAGGTATCTCTTTAATATATCTAATTCAGTCTTCTGGCACCCAGGTTTTTATGATGCCTGTTAATGTTGCAAACTCTAATGTCAAATCTGAAGGAAGGAACTGATGGATGATTTGACAAGCAGTGGGAGTCCCCTTCCACACATATTTTAGCCATCAGCAGAACAACACAAAAAAAGAGAACACCCCTCCACTGGTTGTGTTTGCTCCCTCAGTCCTTCTAGAAATGGGAACTAATCAAACACACTACAATATGTGAGACTGTTGCTGGTACTTGTTTGCAATTACTGCTGGCCCCGTTGTTTATGGCGCAGGTGACTGCAGTGCTCAGTGCCTCAGAATATTATTTTTTTGAGGTAACTAGAGTAGGTGGGAGTAGGGTTGTTCTGTCACATAAATAGGAAGAGATCAGGTGTCAAATACAGAAGGGAAGCAAGCAGAATGAGACAGTGTGATTTATGAGTGACAAGTATGCAAACTGTTAGCACAGAAGTTAAAAGCAACGATCTCTTTTGATGCCATGTCATTCCCCAAGGTGCAGCCCCCTTGCTGAAATAGGCTGTTAATCCAGGCAAAGCAGAAACTCATCCTGAATTTAATTCTGCAGCCTGAATAAAAGTCACTGGCAGCTAAGGCACTGGACACTTTTGTGCCAGAGACCTGCACACCTGCAGGCGAGTGCACAGAGGAGCAGCAGGATACCCATGGGCATTTCAAAGTGCACAAAAGTCTGACTTCAAGGTCATACCAAATCACACCCTCCTGCCACCATTTTTCATCTCTCCAGAGATGGTCGAGATTAGATGTTTGATTTTGCCTAAATATTAAGGATGTATATTTACTGGCTACAACCAAAACAATTCTTGAACATGTACTTAGCTCTATGTATTCAATTAAATCAGGCACATCCCTCCA
Organism: Oreocharis arfaki; assembly: GCA_013398015.1. Classification (NCBI taxonomy): domain Eukaryota; kingdom Metazoa; phylum Chordata; class Aves; order Passeriformes; family Paramythiidae; genus Oreocharis; species Oreocharis arfaki. Next base: position 630,108 of record VZRR01010829.1, on the reverse strand, counting down.
GCTGTTACTGATAAATGTACTGATGGTCATGCATGTATGTAGAAAAAGCATGGGATCAGTTTTTCCTTATCCTAACAGCCATCATTTAATTGGCAACAATTATGCCATGCAGGGTGGTATAATTGTACCCTCTGAGGGATGACAGCTATGGAAAATTACAACATACACATGTTTTTTTCTCATATACCAAACCCCTGGAACAAAGCAGACACAAAATCCTTTTTCTTCCTGTCAATTTTCTACTCAATAAGGTATTTTTCTTATATGTTTGCAAACTGTCTGTCAAGAGAGGGCCACTCAGCTGAGGTGGGAGAGTGGTGAATGAAATCCTGACTGACAAAATCTGCAGATGCTGAGAAGCTGGAGCACACCTGGAGCCAGCTACCTTTTGGTCAGAGCTCCTTACCGCTGTGGATGCAACATGCAGAGCCGTGAGGTGCACGGCTCCTGCTGGCTGCACTGGGTCTGCACGTCCAGGGCTGCTAATGGGCTGGCAAGTGAGGCTGCAGGAGACTGAGCAGTCCCTGCAGCCAGCGGGGGAAGGCACGATCCAAGGTGGCTGTAATTTAGAACAACATACCTTGTAGCGTCTTTTCTGTCACCCCGCTCCCTGGCGAGAGACAGATGTGTTTTCTCTAATCATTCACTGATTGGTATCGGGAGATACATTAACATAATTGGCACATTTGTTCTAATTAACAGAAGGAACCTGCCACATGCCACCCAACATGAAAAGCAAGACCATCAGCAAGAACAGAAAACTGCAATAACCACCTCAGCTCTACCTGGGAGCTGCAGCCAGACCTGTGCTGCCACAGGGTGTTTCCAGCAGCAACACACGCAGACAATAAGACTTGCAAAGCCAGGCCAGGCTTCTGTGCAGACTAAATGAACACAAGGAACATAAATCACACAAGCGATTACACACGCAGGAAAACCTATTACAGAAGCTAATTGCTGATACAAATTTAGCCATACCAAGTAACTAGCATTCCTAGGCACTTAAATCTCTTGGCATACTTGCATATGCGTGACTGTTTTAGAAACTGGTAGAGCAGAAATGCATCTGCTCCGAAAGAAACCCAAGGATGGAAAAGGAATGTGATCTCATCTAGATGCTGTCCTCTTGATGGTACAAGTTGTTCCCTATATGTCCGGCAATCTCAAGAGCAAAGCCAGCAGCGTCTGAGTTCTGGATCCTGGTCGCTCATTGCCTCCTCTGCACCAACCTGCCCTAGAGTCATCTTCAGAGCGAGGAGCACCTGCTGGAAGCAGCAAGTCTTCTACCCTCCAGGCACAGGCACAGCCCGCTAGTGCAATTTTCCACAAGAAACAAGATGCAAACATCGGGGAGCAGCAAGAGACTTGCCTTGATGAAAGGCAATTTGTAATTTTGGAAGGCGAGAACATTGCACTGGTGCCTTCCCCATGCCTGGTTGACACAGCAGGATTGCTTCCCATCTGGTTCCCCATCCAGGCCGGATTGTGGCTGGTGTTCTCTGCAGCTGTGCCAACTGGTCCCTTGCAGCAGTCCCTGCTGAGCTGGCATCACCTCCAACAGCCACAGGGAAATCCCAGCTCCCCGGTTTCACCTGAATTGTAACACGCACACATGCCAGCCCATATTGATAGTAAGGGCACACACACACACATTCCAGTAAGAATAAAGCATTTGTGAAACTAACTAACTACTGATTTGGACACAGTACAAGATGTCTACGTGAGACTGAGAAAACTCTAGCAGTTTTCATATGAGCCAGCAGCAATTTCAGGTACCTTGAGACTTGAGTGCCTCTTTGAAGAATATTACTTGATTTTCGATCTGGTTTCATCCCAGCAACTGTCTGCTGAAGACAATGCTGTCCTCTATGTACTGTTTAGTGCAAAGATATTTCATACACATTTAAGATTGAAAATAAAAGGAAAAACAAGTCATCTCCAAAGAGACTGAAATTACAGCTATGAGAGGCTGCAAAACATACTGAGAATGAGACAGCAAATGCAAACCACCATGGCACTTTGTTCAGTTGTTCTTATTGTGCTTCTGCTGCCAATAAGGAGAACTGTTGTTCCTGCTGTGGAAACACTTCCTTAATTACACATACATCCAGCTTTCTGCTTGCAGGGTATATGTACAGATGCTGGATGTCTCCAGCCCCATTACAGCTTTGCTTTATGCACAACTGGGAAGTTAAGCCTCAGAATAAACTTCTGAGCTGGACTGGTACCAGCAGATGGAGAACTTTATTCCATAGAGTCTCAAGTTCAAACACAGATCATGGCATTATTAAATTAAAATAAAATTATTAAATTACTCTATGTGCCCATCATTAGTTGCTGAGCTTCCCATCCCACCTGAAAGAGGAGCTTGAGCTGCACATGTTGACTGGCACTTTTGGCACCACGTGTGCATGCGGGCTCCCCAGTCCCTGAAGCAACCTGGAGCGGTCTGTTGGGAAGCAGCTTCAAACAAGTTACCAAAGTGACATCTGTGGTTCTTTGGCTGGATGCATAGGTGGATGGATCTCATTCTTCACAGCACAGAGTGATATAATTTTTGGGATCATGAAACTCAGTAAGGGAATGGGATTTGGGAGGTGGTTGAAGTCCCCAAGGACAGCCCCATCCCCACTCTACCTCAAAATTGCATAGTGCCTGTTGTCATACACACAGCTCCTCCTGCCAGTTTCAAAAGGCTGTAAATCCTATATGGTTACACTTTCAGTGAGGGAAAAGCACCAGGTCTAGAAAAGCATGAAAATTCCTGAGCAAAACCCAGCAAATCTGATCAAACAACTCCTGAGTGACAGCTGATGTGCACTCTGCAGGCTGTATTTTGGAGGTACCTACATGAAAACATGGGAGCATCATAATTCCTCATGCCTAAGGTGAGCACTGCATTTGAAGTTACTGTCAGAGGAACTGAGCAAGGCAGACACTATCATCAGGTGACCGGGGGTGCTGGTAAGAACCAGGAGCTCTGCAAAGCCCTGGCAGAGGTAACTCTCACACCTCAGGCACTGTGAGGCCTGTTGTTTATAGTGAGCAAGAATCACTGAGTCAAAGTAGGACCTGATGGACTAATCTTGTAGGTGTACAGAATAGTGGATGAGGAGCTGTCTTCTCTAAGGGGAGAATTGGGAGGTATGCTCATCTACCTCATAAAAAAAATGTGCAGCTAAAAGCTGTGTCCCACACTGTATATCTTCCAAAACTAAAAATATAAAATGCTGCTCTGAGTACAGCCTAAACAGGACAGGTAGGTTGTGTTGGCTAAACCAGAATCCCAGAGCTGTCTTTGCCACAGAAAGCAAGCTGTAGAGAAGAAGATAAGCTAGCTAGGTTCATGTCAGTGCTCTTGCAGAAAATCTCCCATTGTAATATTTCATGAAGGAACTAGAAGTTTGACTGTTCTCCAGTCCCACAGATCACCCTTGCCCAAACTGAATCATACAGCAACTGGATTCGCTTTGGAGCATGGTCTGCCCTCACTCACATTGGCAACAATGGAACTGCAGTGGAAAGGAAAAGTGCAGTAGATCCCATAGAAAATTCAGGTCTCAAAAAAAGCAGTCCTGCAAGAAGAGCTGGGCACTTTGGCATGGTTTTCTGCACTGTGGGAATGAACTGGTAGGAAATGTAAAAACAAGGTCACCAATAATCTAGTAGTCAGCATACGTCCCAGGAAAGCACAAACCCAAATGCAAACCTGTCCTTCAAGCAGGAGGTTGTAACCCATGTCTCATGCTTTGCAACAGTGACTCGACCACCCACCAGTAGGCTGGGGGGTAAAAAGCGTGTAAAAAGGGACAGAAATGTAGGGGACCAGGGGCTGACAATTGCAGGGTGCTTTATCCTGTACTTTTGGAGAGGGACAGGCCTGCATGGCCGGACCTTACCCAATGGCTCTCCACAGCAAAGGATGAGCAGCCCTCATTCATTTCAGGCTGTGCTCCTTCTGCACGCAAAGCTGCCTCTCCCTCCCCACTCTTCCTCCCACTGACACCCAAAGGCAGCTCTGCTGTGTCACAAGGCACTGCAAAGGACAGTGCCACTTTTCAGCAATTAGCATTTGTGGCCACGCACTCCTCTGCTTGTGTCTCTTAGAGCTCGCTTTCCTGCTGTGAACATAAAGCACTGTCTCAGTGACACACACCTGCACGGAAATGCACACACATGAACTCCCAATTAAGGGATAACTGCTGCAAAACATAAGAGGCTCTCAGGAAACATCGCAAACAGCAGTCATATTAATAAACAATTTGGAGAAGTCCCTAGCTTCCACCAGCCTTTGCCTGTGCAAGAGCAGCTGAAAAAATTTGTGTCGCAGTCATCTTGACTCAGCAAAACACCCTCTTCTGCCTCTTGACTCGGCGATCCTTTTCCCCTTGCTCTAGGTCCTAATTAAAGCCATGAATGTGGATAAATATCACATCCAGTTTTAAACCCAACCGGGTCACCAAACTGTACACTACACCCTGTTCTGCAATTAAATTACTCCACGAAACACCTCAATTAAAATTAAAGAAGCAATTACCCCCCTGTTAAAGACACCACAAATCATACATTTCAATGCAAAAGTTCATCTGGCAGCTTACGGCATATTAACCAATCTCACATCTCATTTGTGGTTTGATCTATAACCTACCCAAACGAGCTAATTTGATGTGACTCAGTGTTCTCTAACTATATTTTATCATGTGCAATGCGATGCCGGCGTCTTTCAAAGAACAAGTTAAATGAGCTAAGGGGTTAATTGCTAACAACTCAGCCATTACTGTTGGAGCATCACAGAATGGGATCCTTCCTGCCTGCTCAGGTTAGATTTTAAAAATCGCACACAGAGAGCTGAGTGGAATTGAAATGGATGTTTCTGTTCATGCTGGGGAGCTGCAACTGTCTGACTTCCACTGAGCACGAGGCTGGCGGGTCACACTGCTGATCTCACCACCTCATCCTACTTCTCCCCACTGGGGAAAAGCAGAAGGCAAAGAAGCACAGAGCTTGGGCAGGGCACTGTTTGTTTTTATGTCTGCTCATTTTTTTCTCTTTTTGTCACAGCAGGAATATGTGAGTTTGCCCCTTAGCCCCTAAGCTATGTGTGGAAACCTCAGAGTAACAGCACCTGTGCTGGTCCCCCTGCTGCTTGCCTGGGCCACACATTGGAACAGCCCAAACATTTACCTGGGTGGTTCAAAACCTGTAGGTTTGTTCAGCTTGATATTGGCTATAAATCTGGGAGTGGGGAGGGATGCCATGGTGCAGCTGACACCCACACTGGTCAGGGCAGGTGGGCAGGGGTATATGATGGCAGAGAAGCTGATCTGGCCTTCCCAGAGACCAGGGAAACCCTCATTTCCTGTCTTTGTCCCAAGTGAACAAGCAAGATGTACTTTGATTTGATCTCAGGCCATGAAGCTGGTGTATGTTAACACATTTATTTGTATTTGGATTTTGGCTTTTTCTTTTTTTTTCCTAGTGTCCATGACCTGAGCCTGCTTTAATGCTTGTCATGTACTAGTGGATCTGAAGGACTGGTAAATGTTTCTTTAAAAGCTTTGCCTGCCCATCTCTGTCTCTGTCCTTCTTGCCCTCTGGAGAAACAGTATGCTGCTGCGTGGTTCAGCTTTTCAGTAGTCCTAAGATCTGCTCTAGCATTGATCCATAAGAGCTTGACACAGTTAATTGCAATTAAATATGCTGGAAATGATAAGACTGAATTCCCCAGATACTGAAAAGAGGACAGAATTTATCCCTGAGCATGCTTGTTCTCACCACTTTGAAATATCAGGAAAAAAAACCCCACAAAAACAAACCAAACACCCAACAGAGAATGAAGGGGGAGAATAGAATCAAAGAGAAAAAGCAAGCAAAAGATGTTGGGACTCTGGACTCCAGCACTGCACCACATTTCACTGAAGGTGCATTTTGTACAGTTTCACAGTGTGAGCTTTTCTTCCTCTGTTTTGGTGTTAAATCCAGTGACTACTTCAGAAGCCAGTAAGTAAAAAAACCCCAAACCTAAACAAAACACAGTTTACAGAGTGTGAAGAGTCTGAGGCCCATGCTCACCAAAGCATTTGGAAAAGCTGCTCACAGCTGCAGCATATGCAGTACCCTACTCTACTTGGAATCAAAGCAGTCTTTCAACAAGATGGAAAACAGCCTCAGACTGATGCCTGCCTTTTCCCAAGCCCTTCTTATAGTTACCTGTACCACCATATCAGAAACTTCTCCAAACAAATAAATTAAGTCTTAAACAAAGAACTCATTCATCTTTAAATTAAAATAATCATGTAATCCTTCAACCCACCGAGTTATCTTTCATCTTTCCTTTTTTTTTTTTTTAAATTTATCTTACTAGCTTCAGCAAGTGGCTGTAATAAAGTGCCACATTAAGGTATTCATATTCATTAGTGTTCAGGTCTTTGTTCTTTTAATAGTGTTGGAAAGAATCTACAAAGAGGCAGTATTAGGCGGCTGTCCAATCTGGGTGTTTGATCTCCTTCTGACTTCAAAAGTCAGAAGAGGAAAAAAAACCCACATTGAGAACGGTTCTTTTGAATGTCAGATAGGGAGTATAAGATTTCTGAGCCTGCCAAGTGTTAATTGGTGTCTGCCCTGACCACAGCACAAATAGGACTCTGAGCCAGTCAATGCACCGTCATGAAGAGCTATTGACAGAGCGAGCAGGACACTGGAAGGCAGGAAAAAGCACAACTGTTATGGCAGCAGCTCATAGAGGATTTTATCAGAGATCACTTTCCACAAATCAGGCTAAATTATGATGTTTGGGTCTCAGCCACGCGACTGGGTATCACAGATCTTTCCAAGGGAATAACCAGACTGGCTGCTGAAATTCCAGAGGTGCTTGTAACACTGCATAAAAACGAACTACTCATCAGCATTAATCTCTGTTTCTAGAAAAGGTGATAAGTTCCCCAGTACTAACCTGCACTGCCTGAACAACATACCCCAGTGCAAAAACTCCTGTCATGGTACAACAAGAAATTGATTTGATGCAAAAGAAGCATCAGAAAGGAAAATAAAAACCTGCTGCTAAGTTCCTGAGGAAATCCAACTGATTAGTATTATAGTTGTCAGCAAGCTGGCTCGGCAGACCTAAACACTCTTTACAGTTTTGGAGATCCTAATAGGGAAAGAAAACAGCCTACGGAACAAGAAAATGGGAAAAATCTTCTGTGCCAATTATTCTCTCTGATGTTTGTGGACACATTTCTGCAATTCTGATTAAATCTAAACTTGGGTTAGATGAGAAGGTAACACTTTAAGCTTCATCTCCTGAGAAATCAGCCATCAGCGCTGAGTGACAACCACTTTGCTACTTAGCCATGACAGTCTGACTTATCCTAATGCAAATTGGCAACAGTTTCTCCCGTGCGTGGTAGAGGAAAACCAAAGAGAATTCAGATAGGGGAATTACTGTCATTAGCAATCAATTTTTCTCTTAACAGCCACAGTGGATTTAGGATTTCAGAGGCTCCCCTGTGACTCAGAGACCCCCCTTCCACGATCTGGAGCCACCGTTGCACTTAGGGAAGCTGCTGTTCACTGCTGTTGTCAGGCACGGATTCTGCTGAAGGGCAAGCTGGTTCCTGCAGGTGGAGGGCAGGCTACCCACTCTAGGTTTGCTTGAAAGCCAGTAGGAAAACCAGCTAAGTCCCCAAAGATGGCTTATTAGGCAGACACATCCTCTATTTTCCCAAACGTGGTGCTGCTTTACCTGGGAGCCCGTATTGAACCATGGTACATCCTCTAATGCCAAGTTGGCAGGGTGGTGCACACACAAGCAATCTGGTAAACTCAAAATTAAAATATCTTTACACCATGTTTGAGAGGTGCCCCTCAGAATAAGTGAAACTTTTTTTTCTTTAAAAGCAAACAGAAAGATAGCAGGCTGGTATTAATATGTTCCCCCAGCTACGTGTCCTTTGGATGCCAGATATAGTTGTGATTTTTCAAAGGTAAGAAGAAACTGAAACCAAACTGCCTGCAGCTCTGCCCAGCAAGGCACCATGACCCAAAGCCATTAATCGGGTCCCAATCAATCCTGTCTATGAGCAGCAGTCAATCAGCTCTCCATTGCCACCCATTCATCATGCCCTGCTGTAAGTCACTGCACCATTAGCCACCCATCAGGCCTTGCTTAGGACATCCCAGTGCCACACACTGCTGCTGTTGCTCACCTCTGCTACCGGGATGCCTTCAGGGGGACGGCATTGGAGCAGGACCTCTTGCTCCAGGGACACTTCTTTCCCCAAGGGCTCCTGCTCGAAAGTTTTACGGAGATCTGGGGAGGGAGAAGAAAAAGAAATCATTAGCATTATTGTCAGCTGGCCATTTAAATTACATGTGATTGCCATGCTGGATAAATGCAAGAGAAGGAGAAAACAGCAGTTCTGCTCCCTGTAAAATAAAACACTTAAAAAAGTCTGGGTCATGTTTTCACTTTATTCCGACATTAAGCAAAGATTTCATAGTGGATTTTTTACTTATACTGTGGTACAGCATGTGAACCCAGTGAGGAACCAAAGCTTCCTGTGGACGGTCATGTCCAGACACAGAGCGAAAAGTGAAGCAAGTCCCTTCTTCAGATAATTTACATTTGGTAAACTATACCAGTGAAGTACTAAAGAAAGTTATGGAAAATTAAATAAATCTGTAAAACTACAGCATATAAACTGAGTTGCCTTAAACTCATAGATGAAAGTGCTCATGCTGTGATTTAATGTACTTTTAGCTCATAAGCATTAACTTTCCAGCTTTAGCTAATTTGTCTACACCTTATCATTTTCCCAGTAGCACTCAGTTATTATCATTCTTAATAATAATGTAGTAATAATAATGATAATAATAAAAAGTCACTATGAGGAGCTGAACCATGCTTGGATCCCTCCACAGCACCACAGAAATGTGGCAGACTGACAGGGCATCAAATGCACCTCCAAAGATGGGACCAGTTCATTGTACTGGACAGCTGGGAAGTCTGGCTTTTTTGTACTCTTCTGCTCTGTCTTTGCACTGATGGTTAGATGGACTTGAGAAGTTCCCTCCTTACCACTATCTCTGTGTTTCTGCCATGAAGTGGCACCCCCTCCACTGTGCCAGGGAGGATGTGATTTTGGAGAACTGCGCATTCAGCCCCGGTAGCTACTGGGGATATTTCTCCCTGCTGCCGGTTCCTTCTGCAAATGGATGTGAAGCCATTCTCAAAGTCACATCAAAGAGCTGGCCTGACTTCAAAAACTTTACAGCCCAGTTATTTTTGTTTTACTTCTTGTTCTGAAGTCAAACCATTTCCGTACATCGGCTCACAGTGAGGTTGCACAAATACTTGTGTCATACTGGCAACAAGACATAGTCATATGGGAACAATTTAAAAGCCAGATATTTCATATTTTGAAACCATAACCTGTGACTGGGCTGGAAAACAGATCACTGAATTGAACCGGTTTACAAATAAACCATGTAAAGAGTTATTTTTCATCTAGATTACCTCCAAGTTACAGCTGACCCCACAAGGAACTGCATCAGAGCTATCAAAAGGCAAAACCTGGGGCTGGCAAATGCAGAGATGGAAAAGGAGATGGGGTGGCTGCCACCAAAATCAGCTCCTCTGATACCCTGAAACACTGAAACTTTGAATAGCATGAGACCTCTATCTCTTAGCCTATATTGGGAAAATGTGGTTGTTCAACTATCTGGAATTAAGTATCAGTCGAATGGTACCATGAAAAAGCTCTGTCGTAGCTGGAGATGCCCACTTTAACTTGATATAGTGGTAAACTCCTGACATCCAAGCATTTCCTCAGTGAAACTGAGGCATCTCAGTTGTTCCCCTGCACCACAGGCATGAGAGAAGCAGCCCCACACTTCACTGCTTTCCCACCAGGGACATTCCTGCTCCCTCTGGCACACAGGGCAGGGATACCGAGAGCCCCTCTAATGGGACAAGATTTATGGCCACAGTTTAGAGCAATGAAATATAAGCTTTGGTACATCTCACTTGAGCAATATAAGAAACTGCTGTCTCCAGCTCTCTGCTTGTTGGGGGTTACCTTCTGCCAAAAGGAAGTGCATACCAACGTCACAGCCACCTCGCCACAAACCCCACCACCCAAACCTCAGCTGTTGCTGAAGGGGGCTCTACCCTACACCACCACGTAACTTAGAGCAAAGAGGAGAAGCAAAAATCTGGACGCAAACATTTCTTAGGATGACATGCCAAGTTTCATCAGGCTGTGCCTGTCAGCATCTCTGTCACACTGGAGTTACTCTAGGCCAGTGAGGCTCCTTCATGTGACAGCAACCACAGCATGTCTCTGATGTCTGTACAGAGCTCCCAATGCATTGCCAGCTCCAGCATCATCAGCTTCATCCCCCCTCTCTGACAGGCTACCCAGCGGACATTTGAGTTCTGTGGCTCCATTTGAGTAAACCTTAAACCCTCCAAGTGCCCATGGGTGGGAGTCATTCCAAGGACAAAATGCTGAGCTTTGGCTTGCTGTAATTCTGCACATTAAACATGGAAATGAGGAGCTCTTTCAGGAGCTGGTGGGTTTCTTGGGAAGTTACATTCTTCCTTTGGCCCAGGCTCCTCACCCGTCCTGTGGGCTTGATAGGTATCCTGGGCACACATAATGCCAGGATAATGCAGTTTGCTTTAAATTAGCAAACAGCTGGGTTATATTGCTAGCAGTACCCTTAAGATCTCATTATTGCCAGTTCCACAGGTACCCTCAGAAGAAAAGAATTATCTCCACATCAGGTACACCTTAGAGCATCTAGCAGGTACATACACGTGCAAAATGCAGACAATTATTGTGCTCTAATATCATGACTGAGAGAAAATGAGAAAGTTACTGTAATAGTAATAGAAGCGTATAAGCACAGTATTAAATAGCATATTAATAATAGCTTTCAGGTGTTCAGATATAGAGGGCTGAAGACAGTAGAGGGAGATTAGATAATAATCTGAATATTTTTCTTGACATGTTGATTTACTGTCTTGCCTACCTTCCTGAAACATTTAACAGGGCTGTGATGTGCTACATTGCCTCATGTGCACAATAATCACCTCTCCCATAAAGCACTTGCCTTTAAAAAAATACCCAAGTTTTAGTGCATTCAAAAGTAAATAGCATTAATCTAGAAAGGTCTAATAACAGTAAAAAAGTCCCCCTTTAACCTCTTTATCATCAACGGCTGGAATTGCTGGGTATGAACAGCCCCTTTTCCCTGGGAGCGATTGCAGTGGTGCTGCTGCAGGTGAGATGAACTCTGTGGGACCCTGGCTCTCCCGGCTGCTCCCACCCACAGGGCCTTGCTGTGGGAGGATGCTCTAATGGCACCATGGGATTCAAGCGTTTCAATGATCCACAAACTAAAAATACACTAAGTAGGGCCTTTGACATAATAGGCAGTAATGTTCTCAAAGGAGCCATTAGATACTATTGAGTAAATTATACTAATTTGGCAGGGGGGAAGGTACATAATTGTGTATTTACAAGACTGGGAGCTCTTATATCCTGTTGGCTCTCTCCCACGTGTTCACAGCTTTATCCCACCACCTCCCACTGCAGCCATGCCACCTACAAATGGCTCCAGATGGCAACAGTGCAGGGCACTTATGGTTCATTGACCTAACCAAGCATAAGGTTGGCTGGTTGTGACACACACAAGATGAGTTTTTAACTGATGAAGAAGCAGAGGGCCTGGACAAACATCTTCATCACCTGCTGTAACCATCATGAAACACCCTGCTTGTACAGCACTGGGTTTTGAAATGACTGCTTTTTCTCTGGCCCTTGCTATGATTTCTGTGGATAACAATGACATCCTTCTAATTCTTCAGTCTTCAGCTTGCTTTGCCATTTAGCAATTACAGTCATCATGGAAACCTTACGCTGTCAGCTGGGAGTGGGTGAGCTTGCTAATGTACTGAGGGACTTTGGATCTTTCCCAAGCAGAGTATTTTCAATAACACTTTTCAATTTCTCAAAGTGTCATATAAGTTACAATTGCTCGTGAGCGAGGACAGAAGGGATTCATTTTCCCCGAGAAAGGTAAGAGACTAATAAAATACATCCCAGTTAAAAAAAGAGAAAAAGAAGAAGCTTAAACAATCTTCAAAAAATATGCCTGGAAAAGCAAATCAATAAAACATTTGATCCATTCTGGATCAGGACCTCTCTGTCTGTGAAGAGGCAGTGTACATTATTAAAGCTTCGGGTCGGCAGCAGCCCTGTTACTGAGATGCAGAGAGAGCACTTTCTCTACCCTCACATTCCGCAGGGGGGACACGAGAGAAAGGCAGCTGCACTTTCTTTCCATTATTAGTTTGGTAATGTAGAATAATCCTATATTGTCTGTGTTAGCAATACCCTTCCTTTCCTTACGCAGGTAATATTCTCGATATTGGAGCGAGCCAGGGTGGACAGGGGTGCTGAAGGGCCCATCCTGTCTTTCACCAGCTCTCTGACAGATCTCACCCAGATGCAGGTAGGGATGTCCCTGCCAGGCTCAGGTAACGGCCTGCACCCCCAGCAGGCGCTTTACCCCACCTCTACCTTCCCTTCAAGGCTCTCTTCATAAAAGAAACCAAGGACAGGAATTAAAATTCTGGTCTGCCACCTTGAGCCAGGCTATTTTCCTTACTAAAGCACAGTCCTAGTAAATTCAGAGGAGGCTCTTGTGGCATATATTGCAGCACGTTTACAGCATACTTATGGTGAGACTTCCCTCCAAGACTCCTGAAATACTCCTGCACAGCTCTCTCTGGTAAGGACATATGGCTGCATAAGAGCTGCATTGAAATGAGAGAATTTTCATAAGCATAAAACTGAAATAAAGTAATGGGAAGTCAGACTCAGTGTATACCATATTGTTAACTTTACTTCTGAATTGCCATGCTTTTTGGGCAAAGGGGCATTAGATCTAATTTCTGATGCACTGCTAAATTACTTCATTATATGTTTAATGCGTTTTTATCTTTCTGAACACTCAGAAGTTGCATTCTTGCCTGCCAAGGTAATAGATTATACAGGAAATCATGTCATTTCCCCACTTCCTTTTCTACCTGTCTGCTTCTAAGAAGCAGCGAAGAATGACCCCATTATTTTTTTTTTTAAATCAAATATATTTTATCTCTTTGTTGTCCTGGGTTTTACTGTGATGTGTGGGTGGGTAAAACTATAAGGATATCTTTTATCATTTCTGAGAAATGTGATAAGAGGCAGACCAGGCGCTTCAGCACGGTGCTAATGCAAGGGTGACTAATGAATGAGCATGAAAAACGGACACTTGTCAGCCAGGAATTAGATGCAAACCAGACGAACAGAACAATGCAGCATTACTGTCAGGGAAAGATGGATTTCTGCCCTTGGTAGACCTTTAAGACTCTCTGCGCCTTCCAGTAACTCCAACGTCAACTTTCCTCCTATAATAAACAATCTGAAGTATGAGCAAGCTTGAAGAGCACAAAAAGAAAAAAAAACCTCACATTTTTTTCTCTATAACTGACATATTAACTGTGGCCTTTGAGAGAAATACGTTCAGTGTGAGCTTTCAGAGAAACAAGGGTTTAAAAATGCGAAAAGACCTCCACAAAAAGTATATATTTCCACACAAAACATAGCTTGCTTTATATAAGTAAGTATATACAGCCATCCATATAAAACCAAACATGTCATGAGCAAAAAATACAGTTAAAACACTAGAGAAAAAGTGAATATGGCTTGGCATAATTTTAGCTGTTATTAGAAGACTGATATGTGATTCATAGCCAAGATGTCAAGTCTACCTCCTTCCCTTGAGAGCGTTCTCAAGAGGCAAAGTTCAATTCTGTTTTAATTTTAGCTAGACTAATAAGAACACCCAAACAGAAAAATCATTGTGAGAAAAGAGTGGTAAAATTCCACTGATGTTCTACAAAGAGAATCCATGTGCTTGTGAAAACACATCTCAGTGCATTCCCAAACTTGGATGACTGATTCTTGGTTCGAGACACATGACTAGTACTGTAAAACTGGTCTCTTCCTCTTCCATCACTTTCCACAACATGGATAGAGTTAAGAGACACCTTTTCGCTTCCAAAAAAACCATTAAAGACTGAATTGCAAACATAAATGTAAGAAACCATGCCCTGTCAGGCACGCTTTGGCCTTGCTTTTCTGTTCACAGCTGAGTCTCTGACCTTTGCACGGGGATCAATCACACTGGTGGAAAGGTTAGGTACAAAAACCACTTTTTTTCCATTTTGTTCTTGTGTGGTTCCAGCTCTGTGTTATTAATTAGATCAAACCAGATTTCCAGTGAGACAGTCACAGGAATGTCATCAGTCTGTAACCCAGGGGATTCCTCTGCAACCTCTATCAATGCCTTTTCTAAGTGGGCTGTCTTGCCCCACAGAGTCCCCTGCTGTATCAGCTGCATGCTGGGCGTTGATCAAAGCCTCCTGCCCTCCTCCAGTGCACTGCTGCTCATGGAATGGGATTGCAGCTGGACAGAGCTGTGCTCTCAGCTGGCCCACGCATCAGCAGCTGGAGCTGAGGACTGAGGAAAGAAGTCAACACCTCAAACCCTGTTCTAATGCTCAGTACATAACTTTGTGCTACTCTTTCCTTCTCTGGAGGGGCTGTTTCACTTCTGGCCAGTCCTAAAGACAAATGCTGCAGCACCACGAGGCTGACACAGCCATGTTCTCAGTCTAGAGAGGAACATCAGGGACGGTGGAGCTTCTGCCTTTCCAAGGATGCCTGGCAGCTCGTGGCTTGGGCTGAGCTTGTCTGTAGCCCTCTGGTGGCCTAGGCAGTGAGGCTGACACCCCACACGGCCAAGAAGCAGCATGAGCTTTCATGGCTGAACAGCTGAGGGGGACTGAAGCAGCTTCTTGGAAGTGCACACCTTGTTTTGGGGATGCAGGCTGCTCTATCCACTGACCCAAGCTACAGAGCAAGGTGAGGAACACCCTTCGCAGGCTACAATCTGCAAGACACTCTGCACAAGCCCAAGACCTTCTCTCCTCTCTTCTTTCCTTTGTATTTTCAGCCTGAACAAATGCAAGGTGCAGACTGGCCAGCCCATCAGTCTGTCAATGGCATCTTCAGCTAGCTGGGGATAACACTATACCCTTATGACTTTCTAGAGACTCACTGCCTGCAGATCTGCAAAAACCCATTCTTTTCCCTTCCTCTCTTCAGCTCTGAGCTAGTTCAGCCAGGTGCTTGTAAGACTAAACACTCTTTTGCAATACAGCTTCCTTGAGGGCTGTGCTTATAACAAAGAATGACCCATGCAATAAATTTGGTATTGAAACAACTGTAAAAAATACAAGCAAACAAACTTTATCAAGAATTCACTGAGCAGATGGGTCCCCAGGTGTACATTGATCACACTGTTCTCCTCGTCTTCTATTTTTACTTGATAGCTCAATATTTTGTTGTAAGCTTAACCTGAAAACCAACTTATAAACTTAATTCTATTCATTATTTTATTTCGTGGTTGAAGATGGACTCCTTGCTTTTCAACTAAATCTAAATGTAATGTTCAAATGACCTAAACTCAACGGGTACCTTTTTACACGACAGATGTGCTAAAGGTACTAAAGATCGGTATTAGAAACATCAGGTGCACACTACAATTCATACGTAGAATTGAATTTACAAGACACTGAAACACTGAAGACTATTTATATAAATGGTATTTTGTGGATGCACTTGTGGTATAATAACCTAACTCACGCAGCCATCTGGTCACTACTAAAATATAAGCAAAATTTTGTTAACTTCTTGGCTGGATCTATCAGCACTAAAGCCCTAAGCAGACTCTACTGAAAGATGATAATTTCTTAGGCATGACGGTGTAGGTAGGATATTCTCAAGGCTCCTACAGAGGGATTAAATTCATGCCAATTCAGTAAAGGAGTTTCCTTTTGTTTTTTAAGCAATGCTAACATTAAGTCCACCCTACTTTACAGAGTCTTGGCTCTTCAGCACAATGCAGTGTAATTTGTATTTATTACTATTGCAACTACATTCTTAAATTTGGGAGTGGTCATGCCTGTTAACTTGGGAAGTGGCAGAGAAATGTGCTTATCAGGAGCACAAGTAGAGTGGTAGGTAGGACTGAATGTGCTAAATGCACAGTTAACCTCTCTGCTGCCCTTTCTGTAATCTGCTGCTTGTCAGTAATCTCAGCTCAAGACCACGTGTCTCAGTCATCCCTTTATTCACTACAAGCAGCGGATACTGATTAGTAGCAACTTAAATGGTACACAAGGAAAGAAGGAATTAAGGTCCTAACTCTGCTAACTCTCCTACACACTTACCAAACTACACAAACCACATTTCTGTGATATTTTTTAATATTGGATATCCTGGACATACCTTCTTCCTATTAAAATATTTGAGTGTTATTCTTTCTACCTCCCTCTGCTTACCTCAACACCCACCCAACTTTGTACCTATTGCAAAGGGTTCTAATGCTTTCATGACTGCAGAACGCGTCCTCACAGCTCTGCTTGGATCAGGCGCGTGAAGAGAGGGAAGAAAGGCACTGCAGCCATGTGACATGGAGCATGGGCCCCAGCACTAAAAGGTGAGATAAATAAGTATCAGTAAAGAATATGTGATTGTTTTTCATATCTGCTTCTTTGCATAACTGCATACCCCTTGTAAGCGGGGGTAAACCATCAGATGAGCCAATCTGTTTTTCTGTACTACATTTATCTTATCAGTATACACTATCTGACATGCATATATTAACTGCATGCATTTGAAAAAACGTCTGGGAGAATAAAGGCTTTCAGATAAGTACATCAGAAACTAGTACAAAATTATTTAAAAAAATTAACAAGCATGGTTCCTTACTACATCAGGGCTTTTAAAAATCTTTTCTTTTTGTTTTTCAAATTCTGATTTTAAGATAATGAATATGTGAAAAGAAAAAACTATTCACATCCATTACACCAAAAAAAAAAAAAAATCAGGTAATAGAAATTACAGAAAAAGCTTCTATTTTCTCACAGATGTTCAACAAATCCAAAACATGAGAGCAGATTTAGGTCTTGAATTTTTACTATATTTTCTCAAGGAGAGCATGGGTTAACATCATGAAGTCAGTGAAGCTACAGCAACACCAAAGTGGTGCAAATGGAGAGTGAGGTTGCTCTATGCACAGGGGCTCAAAGCAATTTGTCTTAGCCACCACTTTATTATCTGATCTAAAAATTAGGTCAAGTCCTGCAGCTATTGTTTAGTCTTTATCAGATGTATTTTCCAGTGGGTTTAAACTCTACTTTGGTTGCACAGGCTCAGATCTCATTCATTGTTTTAACAGGAATTTTGCCCTGCTAGGTTTTATCTGCTCAATGACATCAGCTCTGTTACAGAAAATTCACGTTAAAACTTTATACTCAGTTGCATTTTTCACAGCCAAAGGTAAAGCTGCCCAATTCCCCTTCTTTCTCTCTCCCTCCCTCCACAACAGGAAAATTTTTTAATTGAGTAGGAAAACTGTATCAAAACATATTAGTGACTCCTAAGGCTCCTGACAGGATTTGCCTAGAATAAATCAGAAATGAGCAAGTAAATAGGAAATGTGTTTTAGCACTTTCCTAGGCAAATATCTCAGAAAATTTATTGTATCTTTCCAGCTCCACCAAGATACATACATTAGATGTCACTACTTTGTTGGTTTCTGATGTACCCAAAATGGCAAAGTGAAAATTAATCTCAACAAATCTGCTGGTTTAAGAGGATGAAATGCTCAGCTCTGCTCTCATGGGGAGACCAATGCCCTAGGACGATGAATTCCATGAAATAGGAAAAACATGCCTTTGCAGAAACAGCCTGCACAAAAGGGAGTCATTTCCCAGCATACTTGTGATCCAGGAGTGCAACAGTGATTGTGGTTAAATGCCCTGAACACTTAGGGAAGCTGGAATGCTGTCTTTAGACTCTGACTCTTTTCCTGTTTATACTGCCAGCATGGGCAACCTCTGAAAACCAGCAGCATCTTTGCTCCATATTTATAGATCACTCCTTTCCTGAATAACTGAAGCTCTTGGTCAAAGCAACGTTGCAATTGATTTTCACAGAGAACTTTCATTGACCAGGTTGTTATGTACTTTCTGACACATGCCTGACCCTGTATTAAACAAACACAAGCTGCTTTTCCAGGATGCACATTTTTCACACTTTCAAATTACTTTTCAGTTAATTCTATTACACGCTCAGTGAACAGTGATGCTGGTGCTATTTTTCTGTTTGTTTGTTTTAATGGAGTGCAGCTCCAGCCCTTGAGAGGACACAATAATTCCAGAATAAGATGTAAGGGCATATGGGAGAAAAGAGAGAAAGGGGATAAGGAGAAAGGGAGAAGGAGATGAACAGGGAGAGGGAGAAAGGAGAGAGAGAGAAGGAGAGAGAGATGAGGAGAGAGAAAGAAAGAGGAGAGAAGCTTTTTTTAATGTGCCAGATATTGCTAGTTATGCTACATTTGCACCTGCCAAGATAAAATCACCAGGTTCGGGTATTAAGATAAATAATTCCAATTAAGCAGTTCACACGCTTCATTGGCCCCTCACCTTTCCTAAAGGCGTCAGTGCTCACTCTCGTGCCAATTAAAAGGGAAGACTGCACTGGTGACAAATAAGCAGCTCTAGCTACAGACTGATGAGGAGAGATGGCCTCTTCTGTTCCTTTTGGACATCCTTGATTGCCTGGATTAATAAATACTGCATAGACCCTACGTTGTATCCCAGCCCCATGTGTAACCATCAGAGTACTTAACCAGCTGTGTTGAAAGTTTATTACAAAACAACTATTATACTGCTAGTGCAGGTTCAGTCCTAAGAAGTCGAAGTTGTGAATACAGACGAGTGTTGGTGTAACTGAGTTTAAAACACTGAGTTTAAAACAGTGATCTTGCAGACCAAATAGCATCAGAAAGTAAGGCATATTCCCCACACCATCTGTCTGAGTTCCTAAAAAATAGGCTGAGTTACCTGAGAAATTTATAGAAATCTGTGCGTGGATAGTTTTGCAGGGAATGTGCTTTTGCTGCTGGTTTAAAATCTGCAGATTGAAGGATTAATACTTCAGCCCTTAATCCCAAGGAGTCTAAGTGACTTGCCTATGCCACAGCTGTCCAAGAACCCCAAATTCAGGGACAAGAGGTTAAAAAAACTTCAGTAAAATACAAAGCCACATTTGAGTTACGGGGCTATAAAACTTCCTGGTGTTTATTTAATTAGACCTTTCTGGGGAAAAAAAAAAGAGCCACTGAGACTCTGGAAAAATCACTGAACTGATTGTTCCCCTCTTTCCAAAATATAGTAAGAAAAGCAAGCAAGCTCTATATTATGAGCACCTTCAATAGAAATGTGAACACCTGGGAAGAAATGTCAGTTGATATAAAATAGCTTGCATTCACACATAATGATTATGTGTTATATAGAAATTAGGTGCACAGGTATGCCAGCACACTAAAGTTACTTAAATATCAAGTAAAATACACTTAAGTATACGTAAAATACTTCCAAACTGTGTTAATTTAATGGTCATCTGTCAAGGGCTACCTGGCAGGACATGAAAATCTACTGAATAAGTTAACTGCAGAGTCATAATCTAAAAAACCTGTTCAAACATTGCTAAGCCTCTCTGAAGTGCTGACTTCTTGGAAGAAAAAAAGGATTGAAATCACTCTCTTTTGTTTCAGTACAAAAAAAGAAAATCCTCAAAGTTTTGAAAAGCTTCCTGCCACGGGAAAGTAATATGCACACATGTAATGGCATTTCTGCTTTTGCAGGAAGACTGTCTTGTACAATAATTTTAATTGCCCTTAGCCCTGGGGAAATTCTTCTCTGAGGGTAGGCCTGTACTCAAAAGTACAGGTCCCTTTTCCCAGTCAGTTACTTGGAATAAAAGCTTTCAAAAATGGGTATTTAAAAGGCACCTCCTAGATTTGTATCTGGATGTTTATACAGAAGGTACCTCCTCTTTGAGGATTTAACAAAGTACTACTTTTTCAAGAACAGAAGGAGAATCAAGCCCTTAATGGAGAGTTATAATGACAAAGATTCCTTCCTCTAATGTGTCTGTGAAAAGGTTTATTTGGCTGGAAGAATTCTCTTATCCCATTATAAATTGTTAGGCACAGTGCAGGAAATGTAAGTACGCTGCAAATTCAACTTCTAATGACCTTTTCTCGCAAAATGTGTTTTTGCTGAGGTGAAAGCAGTGGAAGAGAGGCAGTTCTAGATGATATATTTTGTTCCTATTATACAGAACAGTATTTCATCATGTGAAAGAGAAATGGGAGTCCCCAGTGTGTACTCTATTACAAAGAAAAGCACCTCTTTGAAAATTAATGAACATTAAATATTTGTACAGTCAAATGAAGATCTGTTTTCAGGGAACTGGTTGCCCTGTGTTCTTGGGGTCTAAGCTGGGAATGGTTCCAAATAAATACTGAGGTTAGTAGCCATGAATAACAATGATGGAACACGAGGGTTGAGATGACCACTTTCAAACTCATATTACCAAACTGATCACATGATATGCTAAACACACTTTTTTCTTTGCTAAGGAACAGCAGCTTTATTATCTGACTGCAGTGATATATATTTTCAGCTTTACAGAAAAGAACCTGGGTTCTTTTCTGGGTGTGCTGGTGGACATGAAGCCGATAATGAGTCAGAAATGGGCAAATGTTAGCAAATACGGCTAATGCTGTCCTGGGCTGTGTTACAGAAAAAGTATTGACAACAGGTGAGGCAGCTGATCCTGTCCCTCCATTCAGCCCTTGTGACGTCACATCTGGAGTGCTGGGACCAGTTCTGGGCTCCCCAGTTCAAGAGACACATGGACATACTGAAGGCAGTCCAGCAAAGGGCCACAAAGATGACACAGCAGCATCTCTCCAACAAGAAAAAGCTGAGAGAGAGATGGGACTGTTCATCCTGGAGAGGAGAAGGCTCAGGGGGATTCCCTCTATGTGTATAAACGCCAGATAGGAGAGTGCAACAAAGACATAGCCAGGCTCTTTTCAGTGGAGCCCAGTGATGGGACCGGAGGCAATGGAAAGAAGATGAAACACAGAAAGTTCACTCTGAATATCAGGCAACACCTTCTCATTGTGAGGGTGACCGAGCAGTGGCACAAGTTGCCCGGAGAGGTGGTAGGGTCTCCTTTGTTGGAGATATTCAAAAGCCATTTGGAGACGGTCATGGATAACCAGCTCTAAGTGGCCCTGCTTGAGCCAAGGTTTAGATCAGATGATGTCCAAAGGTGCCTTCCAGACTCAAACATTCAGTGGGTCTGTGAAAAGAACAGCTATCGCCTCTTTTCATAGCTTTGTTAAGGTTCCTTCTCATTAGTTTCACTTTTATTGGAACATAAAACTGCTGTACTCAATAAACACTGGTTTTGATGCCACACATAGGAGAAGAATGAGGTTTAGCCCTTAAGAAGAGAATAAACTGAAACTCTTGAGAATATTTCTGAAGGCCTCACTTTCAGCATGCATCAATAACTGCACAAAACACAGAGCCTAAGTGGTTGGAAACTAAATAACTCCCTCAAACGGCAGGGATTGCACTTCTCGGCACCCATCCACCACCAGCCCAAGCTGCACACCAAAGCACTCACATGCAATGCGGACGTAGGCTTTCCGGCTCTTGGTGGTGCCTGCGGAGCTCCAGGCAACACACTGGCACCAGTAATCCTCCGGCCCGAAGAGCTCCTCCACTTGCTGGCGGGAAATCTCAATGCTGACCTCCCGGACAATCAGACCTGTCAGGGTGCAAGGAACACTGGTCAGTGCTGGGACAGAAAAAGAGTGTAGTTATAGAAATCTGCTTGCAGAGTTGCCGGGAGTCCTTACAGGTCTCTACAAATATCTAGTTGGCAACACAGACTGTCATCAGGATGGAAAGGGAAAAAACCTCCCACTTTATCTGCATAATGAGAGATGTGGGTGAGTGAAAAAGTAATTGCTGAGGTTTTGACTTTTATCACATACAGCACGTATTTGAGACAAATCAGGGGAACCGCACCTCAGCTAATAGAAATTGTACCACATCTCTAGGACAATTTACATCAAGGGATATTCCAGACCAGTTTTATTTTGATATATCATAAAACCACATAGTAATTCAATTTATACAACTTCCTTAGCCCTTTTGTACTTCATCTCTTTTTTCTAGACAGACACAGCACAGGTAGAAGTCCTTTCACTGTGCTACTGTACTGCCCAGGAAAACGGACTTTAGGACTGCAGAAAATGTGCTGATACTTTGTAATGATGAGCACATGTGCTGCAGTATGGTTATTGCAAGCTGCAAGACAGGCACTACTACTGTCATATATGCTGCAGATATTGGGATATTTATAACACCGTGAAACACAATTCAGTGCTGACAGTCTCTCCGGCCCTGGCCTCTATAACCCATCTCAGCACAAACCTCCTCCAAACCCACAGCTGCACCCACGAGAACAGTGACCCACTTGCCATCCTTCCAAGCAGACTGATATTTGCCCACATTTCCCACACAGTGCTCTCTCTGGGGAAGCTCTTTTGCTTCTTCTAAGTGCAAGGAAATTTTGCGGTGTCTCAGACACCACTGCGAGAATTGCTGGCAAAATGTGTGGATCCTCTAATGACAACCACTGTGCTTCATACTGACACAACCCCTTTCTCTGCTTCAAAATGCACTGCCTGGTCAAAAGGCTCTTAATTACTGGGTGGACGTGGGAGAGAGTGCTTACACTTTTTCTCAGCATGTTTGGTCTTTGCTGATGATGCCCAAGTATCGACAAATTTCTAATGCATGTCTGCTTGTAGAGAACAACATTGCCATTTCAAAAACATACCCTTGCAAACAGCCTTGAATATACAAATTCACATACAAATCTTCTGTGCAGTGAGATTGATTTTCTTTTTCTTTCCAGAATTGCCAGGAAACTGAACTGAATTATCCTTGGAATCAGAGCATGCACAGTTTGTCCCCATCACCAAACACCAAAGGGCAGGTCCTTCTGCTGAGGCCTGTAGAGGCCAGTTACCCTCAGCCTCCTGCTACACGGCTTACAAGGGGATATTCATAAAGTGAATGTTCCCAATTGTACTGCATGGCGTGTTCCTCAAGTGCTGGAAACCAGGCCAGCCCTTTGATTTGCCTCCAGCCTCACAGAGGCTCCATTCAGGCAGCCAGCAATTAATTACTGTTTGCACACAGTCGTGCACTGTCACTGTGGCTGCGTGCTGCCTGCATCCCAAACTTGGGCAACAACCTAGCAGCAGAAAGGAATTAAGGCATGGAACACCACAGACTTCTCTGGTGGGAATGCCTTCTAATGAGATGTATTTTCCTGCTAGAGACTATCAGAGCCCAGCTCCCTTTTTATTACATTATCTTTGACATCTTTAGCCACTGAATAATCAGCTACTTTGGGGGAAACACTTAATAGCTCTGCTCCTTGAAATGAAATACTCAAAACATGGCAACAGCACTCTAAAGAGTGGAAACCAAAGGAGTGCATGGGCATTTGATATGCAGTGAATATTATGTTATAATCTTACTCTGCTTTGATGACCTAATTTGGCTCCAAAAGGGGTCTGAGGGTCTTTTGTCCTGGTGAGAAGAGCTTGAAGTGGGTGGGGAGGGAGCATGTACATTACATGCATAAAAGTTGTTATATTTTCCCAGAGCAACTGCTGTTAGGCTAAAGATTACTTCAGTTCATTCTCACAGTTTTTGTTGAAATAGCCCAGGGAGCTTTTGAAGGTTACAATATTATGTTTTTATAATAAGGCTGATTATGACAGAGCTCGATGGAGCAGTGAACTTTGTTACCCAAGGGCCAAAACAAGCAGGCTCATAATGACCATACTGGTTAATAATGATTATGAAATAGTCTTAACATTCAGGACACAAATGCCATTTTCTGATTGTCTGTGGAAGACACAAAACTAGATGACAAATAGCTGCTTCCTCTGAATGAACCGGCAGAAGTTTTTATCTCTGACCACCTGAGATGCCTTCTAACTCAAAATAGCAAGCTACTCCAGGTAATGTCTTTTAGGACAGCTGTGAAGTACTGTCAGGTTTCAGATTATTCAAAGTAATTTGGTCTTTGAGTAGTATCAATAGTTCTGCCATGACCAAAGAGATGCACACCTTCTTTCCACAGCAAATAAATTCTACCTCTTTCTGCTTACAAGCAAAAAATGCCATTGTGTCTTTATCTCTGAGGTAAACTATCTTTCCTAGAGTTCAAAATGTATCAAACCAGTTGGTGGTGCCACAAGATCATCTGGGATATAAGGACCCATGGCCAGAACTCAGAGCTGATTGCACCACTGCTTCCCAGCATTGCCCACTGGCACCTTATTGCACAAACAGCCACATCGATTTAGGAGAAAACCCTCACCAGCTGAAATGCACCCACCTTCAGACCCTGGGGCAAGCACAAAGGGACACGTTTCCCTTCTTGTACCAACTTGCAATCTTATTCCCTCTGCTAGCACACTCCACCATCACCCCTAACAGAAAATCCCTTTCCAGGCCACATTGCAAAACCTGCAATTTGCTGAGATATCTCAGATAGCAGCTGCCTTGTTACCAGCTGACACACTGCTGTACATCAGATTTCACAGCAGAGCTGGCACACTCTGTCTGCTTTCATTCAGGAGTGTATTGCTCATCCGTCTCACGTGGGCACCAAGTGCAGGAAAACCCTTGCATTATGACTTCAAACAGAGATCTTCATCTTATCTCTGTTGGACCTGCTTCTGCTTCTACACCAAAAAACATTAGCTAGAGGAGTGAAAAAGAAAAAAAAAAGGAAAAAGGAGAAAAAAGCTGATGTCTCAATATTTCCAGACAATGTGACATGCTGCACCTCTTATTCAGGCGACTGTTTATCAAATTGCTTGATTATTGGTGAGTGCAAAATCCGTGAGAGCAAAATTAGAAGCTGCTTTATAAAATGAGTCCCTATAGTTTGCCCAAATATACTTAGGACAACATAGACTAAGAGATTAGCAATAATTTATGCATATAACCTACCTGGTACTGGCCAATTCTACTTTGTCACTGTGCTAAGTAACAAAATGTCTTGTCACAGAGAGTAAATCTTCTACCTTACGTTCTTCTTTAGAAATACATGGAATTTTTCAGTCTAGTTCTTCATATAGCTAAGCAATACAGCAGGTGAACATACACAACAAAATGTGGGGGGTTTTTGGACTCTTGAGTAAGCAGCACATTTCAAGAATTACATAATAATCACTTAGATGGTGGAACAACCCCCAAAAAGTCAAGATCTTCCTATTTCAAGCAATGAAAACAACCATATATGAAGTGAAATAACAGCAATGTGGGCAGCTAGAATGCTTAGTTCTTTCTATAAATCCACAAAGAACTGACCAAAGGGATATCCCTGACCATGTGATGACATGCTCAGCGTATAAAGCTGAGAGAAGAATAAGGAAGATGTTCAGAGTGGTGGTATTTGTCCTCCCAAGTCACCTGTGATGGAGCCATGCTTTCCTGGGAACCAAGGAGCCTGCCCACCAAGTGTTGAATAAATTCTTCGTTCTGCTATGCTCGTGTGGTTTCTGATTGACCTATTAAACTGCCTTTATCTCAACCCAAGAGCTGCCTCACTTTTACCTGCTGGATTCTCAGCCCCATCTCACTGATGCTGTGATGATTTTTTGCCTTTTCTTTTACACCCCTTCTATATACTCTTTTATATAGCTTTATGTATTCCTAATACTTTTTAGCCCACATACTTATAATTCCTTAAGTTAGCTAACCTAGCCTTTGTTAAACCAAGAGACCAAACATCCTGGGAGCCTCACAGCCAGGGGTCAGAATGCCCCAGACACCAAGGTCCTCTCCAGAACACATTCCATAAACTGAGACAGGCCCAG
The DNA here is from genome assembly GCA_013398015.1 of Oreocharis arfaki. Classification (NCBI taxonomy): domain Eukaryota; kingdom Metazoa; phylum Chordata; class Aves; order Passeriformes; family Paramythiidae; genus Oreocharis; species Oreocharis arfaki. Next base: position 604,146 of record VZRR01010829.1, on the reverse strand, counting down.
GAAAGGGGAAGAGTCCTCAGGACGGGGGGGTTCACAGGAGCTTCTCATTGGGGAATCTTTGATGGATATGCTAATTTGTAAGGCCTAGAATTGTAAGTGCTTTTCTGGGGGGTGCGTGTGTGCATTCCAGGGTGCATTTCGGAGCATTCCACCGGGATGGAGTGCTGCAACAAGGATCCTTCAATAAATAACACGGTAAAACCCTTTTTTCCACCTAACTATGTTTGGTTCTTAATTTTAAGACCAGGTAAAGGCAACACCACCTGGCGAGTGAGTGAGAGGCTGTGTGGGGCTCAGTTACCAGCTGGACTAAAGCACAACAACCACACTAAGACATTCTTTTGCCCTAGTAGTTTACTGTCTAGTTCAGGATGAAAGACAGCAACAAAATACGCTCATTACATTTGTCATAACTGGTCTGCAATTATGTCTCAGTCCAATGAATTAAGTAGGTTGTCCATAAGTCACCATTTTTGCCTCCTTACTAGAACAGCTTATTCAGCCATTCATTTCAATAAAATAAATGTGTTTCTGGGACTAATACAACTTGGGCTCTGAAAAGGGGTAGGAAGGAACCAGAACTTTACTTATTTCTGTATTTGCACATTATGAGGGATTAATGGGCAGAGAGAGGCAGAGGGTGAAAGGAACCTTGTTCAGTCTGCCTGCTGCTAATGTGTGCAGTTCAATAAGCACGGGGAGAGGCACCAGCTCATGGTGTACATCAAAATCCAAATTAATACCCCTCATGGAGCAAAAGGAAGCTCCATGAAGAATGAAGAGGGAATCATGCCTTATATGCATGGTCTTTTATTGTAACTGTATCCTAGAAACACAATCAAGCAAAGACACACTTCATACACACAGTCCCTAAGTGCTTAACTTAGCTGGCTATACAAACTGTGAGGTAGATTATCTGGTCTTCAGAGGCACAAATGTTATCTTTTTTAATGTATGCAAATGTAATGTAATTGTAGATATTACGGCAGATTATTGATAACTGCAGTTATAACTCATGGGTTCCATATTGCATCCACTGAAGTAATTGGCAAATTTCCCAATGATTTTAAAAGAAACAGATTTGCTGATCAGACTAATTTCTTTCTAGGGAAGAAAAAATATCTCAAGGTTCTGTGACCACATAAGACTACATAAGACAATAAATGATCACCACAAACATCAGAAAACAGAAAATTATTATCAATTAATCAAATGTAATTATTCAGCCTGGAGTCAGTCTAGGTTACAGAGGTAATATCTCCACCTCACTGGGCATGATTCCACCAAGAAACAGTTTTGATGTATTTTGGCTGTCATGACTGTTCGGCATTTGATATTAACACCCAAGATGTGTGAAAATACTCCTCAGGACTTTGACAGAGCAATTTTGGTGAAAGTGCTACATTGGTATGTGTTTGAACCCTCTGGCAGAACAGTAAACAGGAACTACTTAGTCGCAAGAGTAAACTGCACTTACAAACTCTAAGAAGCTGCATGGATACTTTGTTTTCTCTGTAAGTAGAAGTTCAAACGGTTCCTGTGCTTTTGTGCTTTCATTTGCCCAAAAGGTATTTCATTAATTAGTAATCACATACGCCAAAGAACACATTTCTCAAGGAGATGGAACTTCATGACCTACTGGTCTGGAAAAAGACACTGCAGTAATATCTGCATATAGATGCAGGTATATCGCAGCCACTGCAAATAAGTATGGAAATAGAGCCCATTTTCACAAAGGTAACTCACAACCCTTTACACATTCAATTTTGTGAAGTCAGTTCTCAGAGCATCCCCACAAACCTGATATTCTGTGCTGTTGGTTCCCTCCCTGCTTCAACAGGCACAGGTTGCCCCAAGTGATTGAGACCCCAAATCTCCCTTCCCACTGCTTGGTGGGCACACAGAGGACAGGGATAGTGTTTCTGTTTGGTGTAGAAGAGGCTTTGGGGAGCCAGCAGCAAAGCAGCTCTGGAGTAGGGAGGTTCCTCTGCACACCCATGAAACACGAGCTGCTATAGAATCAAATTATAAAGCACGTCACTTAGACAACCATGTTCTGTCCCTGCTCAGGTCCTCAACTTGGACATGGTAAAAGGTTTGGTGGCTTGTGCAGTCTTGACATAAATCAGTGCCAGTCTGAAACAGGCCATGCTTTCTGATTCACAGCCCCTTTTCCTAGCTATTAGCTGTAGGAGTGGGGTGGGAAGGGATACTTTATGAATGCTGCTCAGTCAGGACAGACTTGAAGGATGTGAGTATACACACTTTCATAGTGAAACATGAGGGTGGAAGGAGATACCAAAAAAAGAAGGTCAGAGTTTTGCAATTGTTTCAGGAGGGGACAGATCATCTCCACAGTGTTTGGTAAAAAGGATGAAAGCATTTTCAGTTCTCATATTCCTCACCTGTCATAAGATTTCAAACAAAGTATCACCCCAAAAATACTTAAAACAGTAGCATAGTTTTTGCTTCATGAAAGTGGCCAAGACCATAAGTCAAAGTGGTATGACTGTAAACAGATTTAATAAAAGGGAAATAGATTGGTTTCTTTTTATGCAATCCTTTGTCCTTCTACCTTTTATAGCAAAATTTAATTGACCAAAGCCAAGAATTATGATCTTTTAACTTATGAATAGTCTGGAACGACCTGTCTAATTTATTTAATTGCTCATCACAGGCGCTATAAACAACCTGTGTCTGTCTGCTTTACTTGGTGAAATGATTTTTTTACAAAGGTAAAAAAAACCCCAGTGCTATGCAGGAATTTAAATTTATTTACCCTCTTGCAGAGATGGATCCCTCACAGTCAGAGAGTTATTCTGCTCGAATATATCAGAGTACTTAAGCTATAGAATTTGATGTTTAAAAATGAATAAATAGGCTATGCACAAGAAGAATGGCTTCAAATATTAAAGTTCTTGCTGAGAAAAATGTATTCTGTGCACCATAATGGGACTGAGATGATTGCAGAATGGCACACTTTGCCTATAGCTTATTTTCTATATAGAGTACCTGTAATCTTAACAAAAGACAGATAGACAGATAGATATCCAGAGATAGTTTAAAAGAGTAAACAGCTTTTACACCCAGTAATCCTTCACACTGTGACTGCCTACACCTGGTTTTATCTCAATATACTGCTTTTCCGTAAATTGAGGCTGGCTGGAGATATGAAATGACTGCATGAAGATCACAAACAATTTTCCACAAATATTAGCTTAAATATTTAAATTAGAGGCTTCCAGCTATTTTTGGTCTCTTTAAAACTTTCTCTTCAGGAAACAGATATATTCTTCACTCAAATTAACACAGATAAAGGCAACAGCATAAAAAAGTCAAGATTGCTTCAAAACCCATGTCAAGTTAGCACAGCTTTGCATCGCCTACCTATGTTATCTAATTACCACCTAATGGCATGGAGTTAAGCTAAAATCCCAGCTCCCCTAATATTTTTTAACTGACTGACTTACACAAACTGTCTTCAGAGAGTTTTTACTTTGAACTGGAATTAAAGAACATGCATTCCGTTTGGGTTTTGTTTTCCTTTAGTGAAAACAAGGCGTTTTTGTTCTTTTCCCATTAACAACTGAAGGACCAAGTTGCGTAAGATGCAGGGAAGATTTCAAAACAGAGTTCTTGGATGCTGGTGGAAAACAAACCATGTGCCCTGGTCCCAGCCAGCATGGTGGGGGTGGGCAGCACAGCCCTGTGGGTTTGTTCCCTTGAAGAAGGTAAAATAGCCCCTCTGCTATCTCCTCCCCTGGCCAACCTCAGCAGCTGATTGCTTTACATCACCATTGAACTACTGCTGTTTAATACCTTAGAGCAGCATTGGATTGCTTGTTCTCAGCCTATAAACCCTTCAGAGATAAAAGAAAAACACCTCCCCCTTTGTTTCTTAACAAAGGCTATTTTCTGGTTGACAGCAGGTTTTGCAAATATGTACAAATTGCTCCAAAATTCATTGCTCTCTTCCACATACAACAATGTGTGCCTACAGTTGCCACATTCTTTTTTCCTTTTTCCTGGAAGAAGAGCAATAAGCTCCCAGTGTAGCAGGACTCCAAAGCAAACCTCCCTAAAATATATATATTTACATTTAACGATGGGCATCGTAATTTCTGAACTCACAGAGGCTGAAGTCTAGGAGCAGAAACAAATGTGACTCGAAGCATCTTGGCCCAAAAGCCATGCTGACACTAAGAAACCCCAGGTGGCAATACCCGAACAATTCCTTGCCTGGCTGGTGCTGCTTACAGTGAATGGAAAGAGGACAGGTTGTCCACAGAGAAAAGCAAGAGTGTGAGCTCTTAGCAGCTCCAGCTTTTGGGTCATAGCCCAGTCTTGCCTTCTTTTGATTGAGGAACACGCAGATGAGAAAAGATGTTGGTTTAGTTTTTTTCAAGAGCCAGGAAAAAAACCATGCCAATGGTTCGTGTCTTACTTAAAGCAGCAGTTGAGACTTCACAAAGAAAATCTGTGCACTTTTTATTTCTGGTTCAGAGGATTTACATGCTCTTTTTAATGATCTGGGCCTTCAGCAGTGGGTAATGCTTCCCAGTCCCCAGCTTAGTGCTCATGCAAAATTGAAGCACTTTTGAGGCAGTTTAGAGCCTACAGATGAATCTCAATGTGCAGGCAAAAAGAAATAATGGTTGTTTAGCACTTCACAAGAAGAAGCAGAGGAAATTATGAAAAAAAAAAAAAGAAATCTATTGAACTTCAAACATCTGGGAAGCCAACTGAGAGCATCTGAATTTTGAACAGCATGTTTACATTCCCTTTACATAGTGGAGGGGGGCAGGGAAATGAACAATAAATGGGTTTGTGGGTAAATTTATATATAAAAATATAAGTCTAGTTGTTTATTTTACTGACTTACCGATTTATATGTGTTATAGATCTAAAATACGTATCTGCACATGTACGTATGCACCACATCCACTCTGCATGGTTTTGAGAAGCAGAGAAAACATGAAAATGCCTTATTTCTGTGAACTTGATGCGATGACACAGTTCAGTGGCTGGTGCAGCTATTGTGGGAACAAGGACAGTCTGAATGTGACACAAGGGGTCACTCGGGAGCCTCCTCAGCAGTGGCTTTCTTATTTTTTCAGTCTGCAATGTGCAAGAACAGCAGGTTGGGGGAGAAGTTTAGGACCCCCATCATTTTTTGCCATTGTTGTTCTGCATGCTGGGGATGGCATTTCACAGCTGACCTGGGTATCTTGAAAAAAAAAGAGAAAACTAAAAAGAAAAGAAGAAAAAGGCTAGCAGCTGCTTTCAAAGCAGCTTTGTCCAGTGCACTGTCAAGTGAAGTGACTTTCTCCAGACAGAGACGAAGCTCTGGGAATTTACTGTCTGCTCCCCCACCCAGCATGTTTTCAGGGTTGTGCCAGGGCAGCAGTCAAAACACCAGCTCCTGAACACCAGGAGGTTTCTCTTAGTTTGTAGTGAACAAAGGAATCATGGCAGGAAGGCGTGCAAAGAGGCAGCCTGGTGGTCACAGAAGTCCTTTGGTGTGTACATGTTCCTGGGTACAGTGCAGTTCATGATACTCGTCAGCTAACGGGGGGCACCAGGGATGCAAGCAAGTTCCTCTGCAGATCCGTGTGACTTTGACATGAAAAAAAGACCTTTTAAATTATGTAAGTAAATGCCATCTATAGTATCCCTGTAATTCTAGCTGCCTCCTTTTACACTTTTTTTTTCTAAGTACCCACCACTCTGAATTCTAATACCAGTTCCCACCTTAGCTGAAAAACAAAAGCACTAAACCTAACCCCCAAAGTAAGCCTGATCCACTTCTAGGCACTGCTGTTCCTTAGGGTTGGCAGTCCTTCTCCTCTTCAGAGGAGGGTGCAGCAACCAACCCAGGTGCAGCATCAGCACTCATTACAAAAACATAATTATGCAAGTCACTGGGAACCCAGAAACTGCAATTGACCAACCAATATCCTCTCTGAATCAAAACCTTGGAGCAAAAAACAGAAGAGGCTGCAAGGGCCTAAAGATTTGTATTCAGGGGGTAGAAGAGACAGAAGGGTCTGACAAGAGTCACTTTCTACTCTTACAATCAAAATATGAAGGGAATGAGAAGTTATGAGGAATTGTGAAAGGCATTCCAACAAAACCTGAGGAGAAAGAGCTGTACGTAACCTTGCAGGTGAATGGCAACTCTGCTGGTACTTACCACATCATGCTGCTCATTTATGTACAAATTGGGAATGCATAGGAATGACACAATGAATACAGGCAGTGAACCTGTGAAGGCAGCACAAAATTAGATCCTGTACGGGTCAGAGCTGCGTGTGGCAGGCACCTCTCTTCCCCTTCAACATTAGAGGTGATTTGGCACCCTACCTGCATAGCAAAAAAAGCCTCGCTAAATCTGATCTATGTGCAAAGCTTTGCTCCATAAAAATGCTTTTTTCCTAAAATATTTTTTTTAAAAATTAAAAAGGAAAGGATTTCTCCAATGCAGTTTAAAGGAATAGGAATTCTTCAGATGATAATTTCTTGCCTAATGAGCTAATAGAGGAAAACATAGAAGATACCACTCAGGTAACTGAGATACAAGCTTAGACACATCAAGGGAGTCTGGAAAACACTTAAATGTTTAGCACAGTCACTAAGACCCCAATGTCTCTGAACAGTGTTAGACTAGAGCCAGATAGAGCTGGATGCATCAGACTCTAACCTGTGTGCACAGAAGAAAAAGTAAGGTGTAACTCTGACCTTTCATTTCTTTGAGTGTTTTCAGATATTTTTGCAAAGAAACTACAGATCTCCTAATCCTACTCGTTCTCATATTTAATTAACTGAAGAATTGACACTTATAGGATGCAAGCGTTCCTGCTACTGGCTGCAGCACTTTTGTTTGACAGCCCCCAAGACCTTGGTTGTGCTCCTCTTTCCCACCATGCTCTTCTTTTCTGCCACTACTGTATCCAAGAAACAGCTGTTTTCCATTTAGGCCAGTGGGTGCAGGATGGAGACTAAGCCTGGGGACTCACTTCCAAATCAAGAGCACGTTTATGAGCCTTTCAGGCATCAGACCACCCTCACCGCAGGGGCTCCAGATCCCACACGAAGGGCTCTGAAGGAGCTGGGGGACATGGATGGAAAAAGGAAACATTGCTGTGCAAAGCTGTGGCTAGTTGGAAGCTGTGGTGGGTGGACTGATGTCAGAAGATGTCTTTTGGGGGATTAATGGAATTATGAGTGTGTAACAAAGGGTTTAATGACGGAAAAACTTGGAGGAGGTAAGATGTAGGCTGGAAATATTCAGGGGGATATCTTCAAATGCTTCAGATGAATGCACTAGGCATCCATATTCCTCTTCTAATTATTTTAAATAACTTTATTTCCTGTCTCAGATTTGTTTTTCTAGAAGCCCACAGGAAACCTCCAGGACAATTAGGCAAACAGCTGCAGATAGGAAGTTAATGCTGCAATGAGAAATAAACAAATATCCTAAAGCTTTTATCTTTTGGTCCCAAAGCACTTTGCAGAGGTAAATAACAGAGACACTGAGTGACTTCCACAGATATATGGTGGATATACAGAAAATCTTGATTGGGCAAATGACCCTTCCCATGGGCCCATCATTACTCAGAGGAGGAGCATGAGAGGGATTAACTTGCAGGAAGAGTAGCTCCCTCTGGGCTCTCTGTTAGCATGCCTGAGTACCCTGAAAAATAGAGCAAGGCTGGGAGAACCTGCCCCAGTCAGCTTAGCACCAGGAAGGTTCCTGAGGTCCACTGCTGCTGCCTGCAGAGGTGGCTGGGCACACACACACACACACATGGAAAAGAGCTGCTGGAAAGGGCAGCAGTAGCAGAAGACAGGCAGGTCTCAATGGCTATGAACACAAAAAGAAGGTGTCTAAGAGCTGGAAGCAGCCTTCCACAAAGGCTTAGAGGGACAAAATCCCCACGAACAACAGTTTGATTAAAGAAATTATTGATATGTTAATGCACATATTGTAAGTGAATACTATACTCAGTCGAGTCTAAACACAAAAACCCTCAAGTCTTTTGCAGGCCTCTAAACAAAAAAATAATTTCCCTGGGCTTGGGGGGTGGCTTGGTATTGCCTGTAAGATTTGCTTCCAGAATCAAATATCTGGTCCAGTGGTCTTATTCTGTTTACAGAAGTTTATTTCCCTTTTTCAGGTATGTCCTGACCTTAGCAATTTCTCCACTTACTTCAACAAAACTCCCCACTATTTTAAGTGTATATCCTAGAAAATGGTGATTCTCTGTCTATCTGTGTGTTTCTTCTGATGCTTCCAAAATGGATACTTTTCCTATACAAATATACTAATTACTCAAGGTAAAAGTGAAAACTTTGTCTGCTTGAAAATATCGCCTGCAGCAGCTTTGTTGTTGGGTATTCCCCTGATCTGGGTGAGGGGAAACCACACTCCCTGCAGCTGATTTTGAAGACGCAATCTGTGAGAAGAGAGAACTTCTCTTGCAGCAGTGATGGGCACAGGGCTCCTCTTCCCCAGGAGAGCTGCCTGTCCAGCCCCAGGGAGTGACAGGCAGAAAGAAGACGGCCCAAGTGACAGCAAAAAATGTCTGCAACTTAAATTTCAAGTAGAAAAAACCCCGTGGGTTTCTTCATATATTTTATGGAAGTAAAGAGCCTGTATTCCCCCAGAGAGTTCCAGTTCTTTGGAGAAACAGTTATGTGCTTCTTTCTGCACCACCCACAGCCTTTCAGACCATACATCTACAGGCATGTTTCACTTGCAGCAACCTTCCAAAGAGGGAACAGACTTCAAATTACGGAAGAAAACAGATTGTAGTATCAATTCTAACCCACATCTCAAAACTATTAATAGGAGCATTTGGGAAGAGATACTCAGACACATTTTTAAATTTCCTTGAAATGAGCTGGATTAGGTCAGCGTATTGAAGGAGCAGAGCTAAAAATTGGCAATATGTTGCTGAGAAATAATTACTTTGTATATGGGTGCTTGACGTCTGTAATGGATTTGATCCAATGATAAACGGAAAATAAAATGACTTCTGACAATGGCGGAATGAAAGCAATCCTTATTTATGATGTGCGGCTACCCTTACTAACATAACCCCAAGGTATTCTACCCCAGAGAATCAAAATATTGCAGGCTGTGTCTAACTGCAGCATTCAGCACCACTTGTTATATGTTTAGTGAAATTCATAGGGACACTGGCCACATTTCCTCAGAAAAATAGCTTTTTCCTTATCTTTTGGATTCTTCAGAAATAATACAGAGAATTGGGAGGCTACAGCATGTGAAGAAGCAAAAGAGATTCAGTAAAAAAGATGGGCAGAGAAAGAAAATAGCTGCAAGGAAAGGAAGATCTAGGGGCAAAAGAAGTGAGTAAAACATTATCCCTCCACATCTCTCCCTGAGCTGTGCTTACCTGGGGATTGGGGGCACTGGAATTTTGTGTTTGGGCTGCCAAACTAAGTTCTTCAACACTGCTGTTCAAAGACATGCAATACTAAGAAATAATGGTATTTCTTTTTTATAAAAAATACTAAGACAAATGAATGCAACTTCTCAAAATGAGAGGCTGTATGAAGACCTTTGCTGTATAATCAGACGTCCTAGCTTAAACAATGTCTGTGACTTCTGTCATTAGGGCAATGCAGCCTTCTAATATGTGGTGTGACAAACACCAAAATAAATGGCTTTCATGAGACGTACACACAGAGAGGAAGATGAAGCCACAGAGCATTTTCTGCTGGAAGTGATTTTCCTGCCTCTGTACATGGTGCCAGAAGAGCACAGTGACTGTGAAGGTTTCCCTGCTGCTGTCTTGCAGGATCTTGTAAGAGCTGTTTTAAAGGCAAAAGGGCAGATGTCAATCCTTGATCTTTCTGTTGAGAGGGTGATCTATGAAAATCTTGGCTAGCTGGGTATCTACTCCCTCGACAGGCTGCCAAACCCATTGCTTAAGGTAACAAACTCCTATTTGCCAGATCAATGCTGACCCTACATCAAAAGTTCAGTCTCGTTTCATTGAATCTGCAAGTCATGAAAAAATACTTTATTAATTGGGAAAGGTAATGGTGGGAGGTAAGAGTCAGAATCTCAGTGGTGGCTATGTAAAGAAACTGAAAAAAAGAAGTCAGGTTTCTCTCTGAAAAGAAGGGCATATTTGTCCACTGCAAGTGCAGTTTGATAAACCCTCTTAATCAGACAAAAGGCGGGGTGGGGGGGGTGTCTCATCAGCAAACTCCCCAAGCCCTCCTCTCCCTATGCATCCCAGCAGAAGAAGACAGACAGTGTAGGCAAACAATAATGCTGGCTGAATTGACCAATACGTCTATTTAATTAGCACTTAAAGAATCACAAATGTTTTCTCCTTGCTTGAAGGAGAGAGAAGAAGAACATGTCCCTGGCATTGCAGAGGGCAAGAGGGGGTTTATAGACCATTGCACCTTAATACTCAAAGAGAAAATGTTACAATGCGTATCCAAACTGGAAAGACAAAAAAATGCTCCAGATTTTTTTCTGCTTTTCTCTTGTACATTGCTAGGATGTGAGGTTTGATACAGCAGCATTTAATCTCTCTGGACTAATGAAAGGGGTGGAAGACACTGATTTTCTATACATTCACAATTATCCCACCACTGCAGAACCAGCATGCGTGTCTTGGGAAATATTTCTCCAATAAAAGCACACATGCAAACTATAATTACAGAGTCACAGAATAGTGTGGGTTCGAAGGGACCTTTAAGGTCATCTAGTCCAAATGGAAACCAATGAACAGAGGCATCTTCAACTAGATCAGGTTGCTCAGAGCCCCATTCAGCCTGGCCATGGACATTTCCAGGGATGGGGCATCCACCACCTCTCTGAGCAACCTGTTTCAGTGTTTTGCCATCCTCACTGTAAAAAAATCTTTTGCCATAGTCATTTTCGGAGGTACAGTAATTTGGAAAATGTGCACAAATTGTTCTAACAATTATTGATGCTATTGAACTTCCTGCTCTGTAACAACGGAATTTTCTTGCCCCCGAAAGCATCAGTTCTGCAGGGCTCCTTTTATTTTTGTTGCTGTTATCTTTTATGACAGTCAGCCATAAAATCAAATGTTCCCTCAAAAGAACTCTCACCTTTGTTTTTTAAAACTAGTGCTCTTATTCTTTTCTACATTAACGGGAAAATATTCCAGAGACATAAAGGCACGAAAAAGACAATGCCATTCCTTGTATTTCACATACATAGGAAATGAAAGAGTCAAAGATGTGTACTAGACATTTCCAAAGCCCCCATTTGACTTTTTAATGAAAATGCTTAGCTTTTTCCATAAAGAAGAAAAATTCCAGTGAGTCTGAGGATTTAAAAACAGAGTGTTATGATCTTCTGTGTACAGCCTCCGGTTTCTCAGACTCAATCTGTGTAAAATATTTTGCAAGGCTCTCTCTTCAGGCTAATTTAATTAAATAAAGTGGTACTAGAACACCCTGTCACTATTACGGTTCTCACCCTCTCCAACCAGAAGGCAACAACTCCCTCAGAGTCTCTGTGCATGTTCTTTACAGCAATGCTTTACCCACTGTTTAAAAATACCACTATTTAAAAATACAGTGCAAAGAATATATAACTAGTACTCTTATTTTGTACCTTCTCTCTTTCACAAAAAAGAGAAAAACCATACAAATACTAATTTTCCTCTCTTAAAAATTAACCGTCTTAATACGTATAACATTTCTATCTAGCAGCTCTCTTCAATGAGAGCCTGGCAGCACTCTAATTCCATCTAATTCCACCAATAGCTATTGCTGTGCTGTTTTCTTTGGTCTTACCAATGACAGAAACAAATTTGCCTTATGAGAAGAGTTAATCATCTCTACATAGATTTCATTCCTGGGCAAAGGCCCAAAGTCCATGAACACATAATCTTTTGCAAATCAAAACCTATTTCTCTCTTTCATGCATCATTTACAATCCCAAGATGATGTACTGCTAGCATCACACCTGTATTTTAGTTCGCTTTCTTCCTGATTACTTGTCCTTTAGAAAAGAAAGCACAAGTGACCTTTACTCCTTTCCTCTCATATTTTATAGTCTGTTTGCCTTGTTTTCCTTTGCTCTGCTTGTCTGTGTAAAGAACTGATAGCCTGGTTCCAACCCATCAGCAGAATATCTCCTCAGCACGATCCTCTTTTCATAAGCAGGCAGAACAGAACTTAAGAACAATAAAATACCAGGAAAGAAGAAAGCACACAGTTTTCAGTTGCTGGGATTACATGACTGACCCTGCAGAAACACTGTGCAAGTGAGATCCCTTTGAGCCCCAGGTTACCCATGTGAAGTCTGGACCTAATCTGGTTTGTGGGCAATTTCTCTTGCCTCTCTAACCACAAGCCTGCAGGCAGCAGCAGCAGCAGCAGTGTAGGCTTGGACTGGCATCCTCACATCTGAGCAGCTCAGTCATCAATGCTGTGCCCTAGGTTACAACTGCATCAGCTAGTCAAAAATAGTGAAAGAAACCAAAATAGAATCAGAAGTGATAGAGTCCAAAGGCTCTGCCAGCCTGACTGGTGCAAGCTGCCAAGTTGGTATCTCCTTCTTCGGGCACCGGAATGAACCCTCACAGTCACTGTCTCCTGTGATTTTTTTTTTTCTACAGCTTCATCTGCAGCGAATATATTTTCCTGAGCTTTCATTGCTTTAAAGAAAATTCTATTTTACCACAAACTTAACTAAATTCTTTACCCATTTCTATACCAGTTATGTGCTATGAGCCCTAGATTCCAAATCTGCCTACAGGAAAATGCACAACCACTGCAGCTGTGACATGAGTTAACCAATATTCTGGCAACAACCAGGCTGACTGACAAATTTGGGGGTTGATGACAGTTTCATTTTAACAAGCTATTATTATGACTAAGTTTGTGGGTCTCGTGCTAATAACCTGATGTGCACAGCTTTTGACACCCTCTTCCCCCCACCCAACTCCAGTAGATGATATTAATCTTTAATTGGATATGGTTCTCGTTTGCATATAATTGCTGTTGTTTGTTACACAAAATATTTGTCCTCTAAAATATTTTGATGCATCTCTTTTAAAGATTGGCCTTTTACACTTGTGGAATGCAATTTGCTTTATGGCACCACCAAGTTTTCCCACAATGAGATTTTTGAGAAAAAAGAATGAATATTTCACCTGTAGTGAAAATTTTTCATGTTTCTAAATGATGATGTTCACGAGAGCTTAAAAAAGCAACCCAATCATAGCTGTCCTTCTGTTTGCCCTTCATTCCCCTGGGCTCTCATGGAGTAAAAAACCCTGAAGATGTGTTAAGCAACAAGAATTTATTTTTTGTTTTAATTGTTTCTCCTGCAGTCAACTTGTGGAAAAGCCAATTTTAACAAATGAATATGCAGGCCCCAAGTCTAATACGGACTTTTTTTCTACAGCCTTTCTTCCTACACCCACCTTCTCTTTTTCGAGTGAGAGTACCAAGAAAAGCTTATGCTTTTGATCTCTGTGCAAATAAATGAGCTGAAACAAATAAAACCTGGTTCACAAGAGACTTCCAAGACATTTGGTGGAGTTATTTTTCTAAGTAATTAGACCAAGTGGTGGTGTAATTCCCAAATGGAAAGTACCTTCTCGCTTGGTATCCAGTTATTTCTCAGAGCCATCAAAACAGCAGTAAGTTCTGCTTCTCTCCTTGCATGTATCTGAGACTCTATTGATTACCAGTCTTCCCAAACACTGCTTTATTACTCAAGTTTTTAAACCCCGTCCCCTTTTTTTTTTAATTGTGCTATGAGGACCCTGTTTTACCTCATGACTGTTGGTGGGATTACTGGTATTGACTGAGGAAGGATGCTAACCTGCTGTAGTTCTCCTTCTTACAGGCTCTATGGAGCAGGCAGAGAAGGGCAATGAATAACAGCCAGGTACTTGCTCTGGATCAATACACTGCTCTAAAGTGTGCCCAGGTGTGCTTTCTCCTTCTTTCTTGCTGAAAACTGATTAAAGTTCTCCTTTTTTTCTCATATCTCCCCGAGAAAACATCATTCTAGTAACAACCAATTGCTCTTTGACACTTTGGGGAGAATGTCGTTCTCAGTCTGTAACAGCAACACAGTGCAACCACTGTGAATTTGTGGCACTGGGGCAGTGAACTGAGAGTAGACTTGTCTGAAGAAAGGAATTTCATTTTGTTTCTGCATGGTTCTGGTTTTGTGGTTTCAGACTTGGTCGGGGTGCTCTACACTCCTGTTTCACTGACTGCCCTGGATGCAGACACCACCTCTGTGCTATGACAGGAACGTTTTGTAATGCCAGATATAGAATTCACAGCTGTAACAGGAGTAAAGAAAAGCACCTGCCACATGAAACAGCTGCCAGATTACAACAGTGGGCTTTATATTAATGGTGTTAATTCTCATCCCTTCATAACGTAACACAACACAAACTCACCAGAGGTTTCATCTACTCTCTCATCCACCACATGGTCCTTCTGATGAACCCACTCGCTGTTGCACTTAAAATAGATCTGTGTGGCTGGGCTCGCTTTGCAGTACAGATTCACGGGCTTGTTCTTCACAATGTAAGCCTCTTCGGGTTCAATGAGGAAGTGGGGCAATGGCTCTGGAGGATCAGATGGAAAAGTTTCTGGAAGCTCATGGAAAAAGTCGTCATCTGCAAAGGAAAAATAAATGAAACAAAATTCAGCTGGCAGACACTTGAAAAAACTTAGTGAAAATTAGAAAAGGTGCATACTTTTTGAATAAAATGTTATCTTAGGACCATTCCTAAACTGAGGCTTAGATGCACTGCTGTTTCCAGACTGGAAGAAAATTGTTCTTTACATCCTGAGCTTTCTTTCCTCTCTGTGATGAGACAGGGATGTGCACATTCACTGTCTGTGATCAGTCCTTTGTTACCATCATCGGCAATATCAGCAATAAAGCTTTGTGTTAGCACTTGGGAGAGTTGCCTGCAAAATCATAAAGAGAAATAATAGAAACTTTTGGAGGCTTCAAGGTCACATTTTCAATAGTGACTTATCGCACTGCACAATCAGGTGCATGCAATAGCTACTGGCAGCTGAAGCTGGTCCAAATAGGAAATAGCACCTTTTGTTTCGGATGAGCAATTTGAAATCTGCTCTGAGGGCAAAACTAAATGCAAGTCCAGTCTGCACCTGTTTGTTCGTACCCTGACTCTCCTGCTAAGACTGCTAATGAAGGAGCCAAGCTATGCTTTATTTACTCTGTCTGCAGTACATTGGTCTGCGCAGTCCTTGCTGTGGAGAGGACGTGGGAGCTGGGACATGAGGCAGGGCAGCTGTGACATGGTGACATTTTGGGCCAACACGGACACATGCTACTGACATACAGAACCCCTGCACCTCCCTGGTGCTGCTGGTAAAGAATAAAGTCAATGAAAGAAATCTGGAGAAGGAGGAAAACAATCCATCGTGTGGGAGGCAAAACGGAAAACACCAAATGTGCATACTTTACTTTCTCTCCCTCTCTTCACAAACCCTCTTTTACAACCCCTCTGCCCCTTTGTGCAGAGGAAGTCTTCCACATCAGAGAGCACCAAATTCATTGGAGAACAACCCTCTCGCCATCTCTCTCCCTGCCTGCCGTCAGAGCATAAGAACATCCAAGAGGCTCCGAGCAGCAAAGCGGTGGGGGGGCACCAACTCCTGACAGACCCACCAGCGGCGAGCTGGCAGTTCTGAAAGCCTCATTCAATCTCCCCTCTCTGCCTCTGACGCAGTTATCATTATACCTAGTGACGGACGCTGATGCTGGTCAATAAAACACCACAGAACATCCAACTGAAAATACTGGCTGGCTCTCTCCTCCCTGCCAGTCTGCATGAAGATGAAATGTCAGACAGCTCCCTCCACGAACCTGAGACCTCCCTGTGCAGGCCGTGTCCAGAATTACAAGGGGCACGACTCATCTTCCAGGTACTGATTTTCAGAAAGACAAGAAGGAAGAGGGACACATGAAGGAGAGGGGGAAGAAGGTAATGTGGTACCCATGCATGCAGCTGTACGAAGGCAGACTGCATGTCTTTATCAGTGATGGGAATACCTTACACAGTAAACCGTTTTGTGAACCTCCTAAACTGCTTATGAAGAGAGCATATGTTCACCATTTTTTCTTCATTTTTGTTTCCCACCCCCCCCTTCATATTAATTTAAAAATACTCCTGTCCTTCTCGGAGTCTCATTTTATAAGGAGTATCAGGCCTGACTCACCACTGCATCACTCCCTGAGAGTTAATAGAAGTGAACTGGTTCAAAGATAGAAAAAAGGGCCAATTAATAAGGCCTGACATTTTTCTAGCAAAGGGAAAATCTGTGACCCGCTATAACACTTCCATTTCCATCTCCAATTAATCATTTCCAGATACTCAAATTAAATTTAATTTTTTATCACTTTCCAATGCTTCCTTTTATTTCTGCAGTTTCCTTTTCACTCTGACCACATCAGCCTCCTTCTTCTGCAATCCTATTTCCTCTCCTCATTATAGATATTTCATCCTTGCTCCATTTTACTTCTCATTTTTTTCCAAACAGAAAGATGAGTTACAATAAGTTAATGGGAATCCTCATCTGGTTTCATGACAATGGAACACGTCTGAACTGAATCAAGAGGAATTTTGGCATTCCTCATCCCCTTCCATGCACACATCCCCTCTTCCCCTCTCCCTCTCCCACACGCTGCTCCATAGACATCCACAACACAGGAACATTAGAGATGAATCATTTCCCCTGAATTGCCACAGGACGTATCTTTTTCTTCTGGTCATTTAATTGCAAATCAGCAAGCAGACAGATGGAAACTAACAAAGCACACATATGTTTTATAATTAAACAAGTATTGCTTCACTAATTTCTGGTGACTGGAAGAACAAATGTATTTATTTTCACCACTAAATTTCTGCACATTATCAAAGGCAATAATTACAATGCCTGACCAATTAACTGCACCTTATCAAAGATAACTAGAAAGTCTAAAAGGAGGGATCAGCAAGCTGCAAAAGAGAAACAAGGTGGTTTTCAAAATTATTTCTTTAATCAGCCTGGAAAACGTGTGTAGGTTTTGGCTTTTCCTCCTGAAGGTAATTGCTTCTAAAGTTTAGATCATATTTATATGTATTCAAAGTATTGCAAAGTACATTATAATCTAGTCTCACATTTTGATTGCGGTGATAGCTGCTTCTCTCCACCAACCTGGCATCCCACAGTCAGGTACAAGCCTGCTTTCTTACTGTCTTCTTGCTGTGATTCCTCCTTACTCTTCCTGAACAATAATAAAGCTCAGCTTTATTTTTCCACACTCTTTCTCATTTCTATCAAGAGGCATCTGAACTGCTCTTAAATGTTAGGGATATAGATGGAAACCATTCACAAACTGTCACACAAATAGTGCTCAAAGGCTGCCACATCCATGGAAACCGGCATTTAAAACCGTCACTTTCAGAAAAAAAATTAAGATAGTGGCTAAGAAAGATTTTTTTTTTCTTTTGAAACTTGAGAACGCTCATTCAATCCCTGCCCTCATACTGCTGCTGTTAATAGCAACAATGGTGCTTTTTTATAGAGCAGTTTCTCAAGAGGAACATATAGATTATCACCATGACTGCCATGGGTTTGGCAGAAAATACAGCAATCCCACGGCAAAGCTCATCCTACCTCCCCTAGCACTGAGGGACCCTTGCTCCTGCTTTTCACTGCTGAAAGGTAACAGGTGGCTTAATCAGCTGTGTGAACCACAGCAGGAAGTCACTCGGTGTTCACTGCATCTCCCAAAGAGATGGGGTCGGGTGCTGCAGGGAGGCAAAGCACCCCTATCCTCTCATGCAGGCACACCAGCTGAAGTGGCAGGATGGTGGTTTACAGGTAGAGAGGGTGTGCAACCCCAGTCCCCTGTGCCAGGCTGTGACACTTGCTTCTCAGGATGAGAACCTTTTGAGGAGGAAAAGCCTTAAACCCCTCCGTGATGGCTTTCACATCACACCAGGCACAGCTCTGTCAGGGCTTAGGACAGCCAGCCAATCCAGCTGCTAACCTGGGACAGGGTTTTGAACCTCAACACACATCTTGGAGCCAAGTCTTACATTTTATTTTTTGAACTACAGTGGTATGCTGTTGTGCTTTCATTGTAATGCTTGCAGCAACATGCAAGCATAATTATAACGTTAGTGTAATTATACAGCAAAATATTCCCAAAAATCTAACACAGAAAACATCAATATAGAACATTTGACTGTGTTGGGATTTTTTGCAGTTCTTTAGAGAACAAGATCTGGTAACACCAAAGCAATCTAACAAATCTATGTTTTCATGAGGACACAGTTTCTAACAACTGAATAAACACTTCCATCAGTTTCTCCTGACCAGCTCCACTTAAACATAGGTCATTCCTCTCTCCATACAAAAATCAAACTCTGACTTAGATTTTTCAGGGATGGTTTTGTTATAACCACGTGGCCTCTTGAGCCAGTTTCTGTAATTTGGATGGGGGTTGCCTTTCATGGTGTGCTCCATTGCTATATGAGGGGATAAATCTTGCCTGAGACTTTGATCTGCATCTTCCTGACGGTTATCGCTGGTTATTTAAAATGTTTGTCTCCCAGTGGTGCAACAAAGCAGCAAAGTTTATAAATCTCTTATTTAACTCTCCTAAGTAGTTAGACATTTTTTTTCTTTTGTCTGGAGGAAAAAAAGCTAATGAAACCATTTGGGAGTAATCTGGGAGTGTAGATACAAACAAACACTAAAAATTCACATGCTTGATTTCCAATCATTATGCCAATGTCATGTGCGGCAAGTTCCCCTTACAACCTTGATCAAACGCAGACACAAGACACACATTGTTCTCCCCTGTTGTAACAAATCCCCTTCTGTGCTCAGTAACTTTGAGCTGCAAGTTTACTTCTGCAGTATGTCACATTCATCTTTATTTTCACAAAATAAAGTGTACAGCCCATCTGTTGTTATTGACTGATTTATATTAGCAAGACAAAAGACCTGATTAATGCTACTGCTAAACTGGTTCCAGTCATGCAGTTCATTCATATTAAGAAAATAAATTTTTAAAAGCCACTTTAATCTAAAAAATTCGTTTGGAATTTTTATTTTAGTTGCTGGCCCAAATACAGGTACACTTTTTTGTTTTCTGTAGTATCTGACAACTGTGTTTTTCAAAAGCAAAGTTTAATGCAAATCCATAGGAACAGGGGAAATGCCACTGAAATCAGCATTGATACAATCTGACATAGGCTGTCACATATAGGAATTTTAGCTTAATTTTAGTTCCGTTTTCTTTTAAGGTAAAACAAATCTTTGCCTAAGTCAGGAACCTTTTGATGTTAGGAAAGGTCTTTATTCTTTTCATGCGTTTGCCTGCAAAACTGTACATATTATAGCTCTCCATGCATAACAAGTGAAAAGAGAGATTTAGTGGTATATTCCCCCTTTTATGGATTAGTATCCCTGGTCTAATCTGTGGCAGGAAAATATTGTGCTCCGTACACCAATCTATTCATCTCTAGATCACTAGTTTTATTACTATATACGAAGCTTTAATTCTCATCAACCCAGCATATAACTCAGTATATATCTGAACTGCGAGACTTGAACTATTATTGCTTAGATGATAATATATTGGACCATTATCTCTTCATGCGAGACCCGAAGCAAATTCTTCTCAAGTGGAATTTACTTCAGAATGATTCAAGAGCAATTTAAAATGAATGGCTGCAAAGTTAATTCTATTTGCATTTGGATGCCCATCGCTCGGCAAGATCATTCCCCGAGCGTTGCAAGAAAGGCAGCTGGAGTTCACTGTATGGATGGGATTTCTGTTCAGGTTTTAATGTTATGATTAAAAAGCTTTCTAGAGCAACAAGTACTGTTTACTGTGAAATTAACAGCAGGTGCTAGCTCAGCCAGACAGCTTATCAGGATGGAGGCAAGGGTTTGGATTACAGTGCACACTCTTTCAGGAAAGGAAAATTGCTCGGCTGGAAGTCCTTTAGTCGCAGGATTTTCTATCCTCCTAGGAAGGGCATGCAGTGCCACCAAATGGGAAGCAAGGAAGCAAAAAATACTGTATGCCATAGAGCCTGCCTCCACCTTAGACGCCTATAACACCACGGAGCTGTGAATCCAACATTAGGCCAAGTCAAATAAAAATTGGGAGAAAACAGGACTCTTTCTAAGAATCACTTTATGAATAGTTTCCATACCAAAAGGCCTTCTCAACTCTGCCTCAGCCCTGGAGACCACACAAGGACAGAGAATGGGCGCAGCAAAGTTTAGCCTGTGCCCCGAAAGAGAAAGCACATTTTCCTGCCTTGGCAGGGGGAGAAGGAGAGTGGCTTTCTCAGAACTCACCCCCTATCAGCCATATCTCTGGCTGATTGCAAGGTGAGCATGCAATAAGGCAATCACACCTTATTCTCCAGCATCTCAAAAGGGGAAGGTATCCCCAAACAGCCCAGGAAGACTGCAATCTTGCAACAGCGAAATATTTGGCCAGCCTTGGAGGCTGGCATCTGTTTGCTTGTAGCTGAATTGACTTGCAGGTCTTTATTTGCCTAAAGATGAGGCTTGATTTTGTGGCAGCCCACAAACCAGATCCTTGCTGAACTTTACTGGACCCTCCTGGGAGCAAGGGAATTTCTGGCTCAAATTTACTGAGCACCCACAAATTCAAATGCTCTTTTTGTCAGGGAAGGCAGAGTGCAGGCACAGTCTGGGAAAAGTGACAGAGGAATCGATAGGGCATGCAGTGTTCATCTTTTTTGGGTGACTTCAGTCCAGAAACAGAATAAATAAAGACCACAAAGAGGAATGAACTTTCCCCACACCTGCAGCAGCTCAGTGAAGACTCTCCTAGCACATCTGAGCTTAACAACACATCCCCAGGTTGTCAAACCCAAGCTCTGCATGCACTTAAAGAATGAAGAACATATCCACTGAGTGGCTATGCATGCATCAGAAGGTTGCTGGGCAAAAGCTTCCCCCTCAAACACAGGAGCATCAAAGAAAAGCCAAACACATCCTTTCCTGTCCTTCTGTAGCCCTAGAAAAAAAGGAGCTTTCACAGCAGCACAGGAATCAATACTTGATCCACGGTCAGCCACTGGCACCAACCTGGAGCCCTTGCAAAAACCCAGACAGTGGGGATCTCAGACACTTGAAATATTGGATTATTAGCTCAGCTAAAGAGTCCAGGAAGGAGGTTTCTGTTATTTGGAGACAGACCTACTATACAGGCCATCCTAAATAAATAAGCCTTGTAATACCTAATACAGTAATCGTGCTTGTTACGTCCACCATACCCTGACTAGCCTTTCTCAGAAAGCTGTGAAGAGCTGAAGGGGAGAAGAAAGCACCATGCTTTCCCTTTTAACAGCGGTGCACAGTCTGCCATTAGGCTGGGGGACTGGGAGCTGTAGCTCAAGAGCAGGGAGGTTTCACAGCCAAAGAACGCAGCCAAATAAGAGGTTGCTGGTGTTCCCCCTTGGCAGCCCTATTAGGAGTGGAGTCCTCTCCTCTTGTGCACTTCTCTCTTTGCTCCTATTTTATGTCAATGCTGCATGCTCAGATACAAAGCCAAGGGCAGAGGAAGATGAAAGAATAAATGGTTATCATTCAGCCACAGACAATGTGCAACCATGTGGCCTACAGCAATCAGTGCGTTCTCCATCTCCCCTGCTCTGATAGTGCCATCTCCCTTCTCTCAGCCCAGTGCCTGGGGTACATCTTGCCTGGCTTACCCTGGTAAACTGCATTGCTGTCAACCAACAACTAATTCCAGTGGAGTCAAATCTGATTTGCATCACAGTAAGGAAAAGGAGAATCACCTCTAGATGAGGAAAACAGTGACTGTATCACCTTTATAGTTTTGCAAGTTATACCTTACTGTTGGGGAAAAAGTTTAATTCATAATAATAATAAAAGTTTCTGCTTCTCTTGAAACTTCAACATCAACCAAATGAGAGGAAAATTGAAAACAAACCTCCCAGTGCTCTGTAACAGAGTGAAATTTTTCATACATCCCACTTGCTAGTTCAAGACAAAACCTGCAGGTATATATGTAGACATGACATTTAAGATTCTGTATGCAGAATGTTACCATTGCCCTGAGACAAACTCTGTCAAACTACCAGCTGCTGCCTAAACATGCAAGAGATGGTAGAGGTACTCATTAGCATTGGACTCAGGGTGGAAAAATGCCAGAACATGGTAGAATTTCATGCAAGGCAATTGAAAATACTTTCTGTTGGTGCATATGAAAAGCATCAAGCTGTTCTTTGAGCAACAAGGTTTACGAGACTTGTTGTCAATATAAGAAACTTAATGCAGTAATCTGCAAGCACTATGTACTGTGAGTCTGCCTAACCATATAAATAGATAAAAAGGCTGGAGGCAAATCATCAGGGGGTGAGGCTGACTTAGGAGCATTGAGAGTGCGAAACGTAAAGTGAAGAGGCAAAGGCCCTGTTTCTTTGCTACCCTGCCCTGAGTCCCAGCAGTCCCATCCCTCTCTGCAAAATGTTCATTACTTCTGAGATAAACTCGTTGGGCTTGTACAGAGCTACTGGATAAAGCTGGCTCAGTTACTCTGCCATGGCTCTCAAAAGTACAGCATTTGAAAATAAAATGCTTGACAAACAGCAGATGACATCAGTGACATTTCATGGTGATTATCCTGTGGAAGACTGCTCTCTTCTTCCACTTCCAGTGTTGTCAAGCATTGGAACAGGCTGCTCAGGGAAGAGGCTGAGTCACCATCCCTGGAGGTATTTAAAAGACACATAGACGTGGCACTTAGCAACATGGTTTCGTGGTGGATTTGGCACTGGTGGGTTAACAGCTGGACTCTCTGATCTTAGAGGTCTTTCAGACCTAAACTATTCTTTTAATTCATGATTTGTTTAATAAAATATTCATTCTTAAAAAAAAAAAAAAAAAAAAGTGGGTTACAGACTATCTCCAAAACTTTATCTCCTTACACTGTCATGTAACAAACTCACAGAGAATAACCTGCACATGTTACTTTGCCAAGCACACACAATGCCTGTAGTGTGAGCTACAGGCATTTAATCTAATGGGAAAATTAACACAGCTCTCGCTAGATATGGTTGTGGTGGCAGAGTTCAAGCCTATTATTGCTAGTTGTGTCTTCTCTGATACAGATGCAACATATGAACAGCAGAGAAACTTCATTGTTAGCCCACAAGGTTTTGTGTCTTCTCTCTTAAGCATTTTTTCACTTTGAATTCTAGCTCGTGATGGGTCTGTGTGATGGCATGGGATCCCCTCCTAACCCCCTGCAAAGCAAAGCCTAATTTGAAACATTTCTGCCCCATCTTCCATTAGTGGTCATAATGGCTGACACAAGGTCAAAAATTGCGAAACCTCTGAGGAGCATCATTTCCTCTTCAGTGTTAGGCTTCACTTCCCTTTGACACATTAGTCCTGAAGCAGCTCCAGGCTCTTGACCCCTCCTTTAACCCTGATAACTAATTAAAGATGGACAAGGCTTAGGCTAAAATACTTTTTGTTAAACCTATTCATTCTGAAGTCCCCTTCAGGCACTCTTTGTCACACAGGACAGAGCTTGCCATATTTACATGAACATGAAAGAAGGTGCCTGTTACAATAATACAAAAAAAAAAAAAATCTCCTTTTACAAGTCCTGACAACCTTTGTGGTTAGATGGTAGATAGGCATTTTACCGGACATAAAATATATTCTCAACACATACTAGAAACAAGTTTCCTGGATACAGTCCAAAGCATACAATTCAGGAAAAATCCAAGGATAATTAACTCGGCACACATTTTTAGAATTAGAAGTTCAGACTCAGGTCCTTTATCTGACTGCTGTGTCAACAGTCTGAACATGGTGTCCCAAACATGATAACCAAAAGAAAAATTGATCCCACCTTTTCTCACGCTCTTAAGGCTCTATCATGTACTGGAAACAAAGACAGAGCTCAGGCTAGAGCCATCAGCCCCAGGCAGATGGATTTTAAGGCCAGTGGTAAATCATATTACACAGCACAAGTTTGCTTAATAGAGAGAAATCTATGTGCAATGCATTGTTGATGGCTGTGGCACAATGAAAGGAGCTCCCTACTGCTACCTTGAGTGAGGATCTGTAACTGAACGTGGCACTTTACAAATACTTTCTCTGCTTTTTATGTTTTTTCATATTAATAATTAAGCTTGCTTCTTGCATCAGTATGCTAGGGTTAAAATATCAACCCCTTGTTTCTAGCAAGAATGGTTATTTTCGTCCTTACTTTTCCCATTATTGAAGCTGCAGCAGAGCTTTGCTCCCAGTTTCGTAGAGCTTTCAATGAAAGCATTTTTGTTTCATCAAAAAGTGATGATCCAGCATCTCATGATTAATAAAACTGAGATCTAGAGGGATGTCATGGATCCTGATTTTATGAGCTATCTAAAGTGTAGAGTTAATCTAGTTAGCAGGATCACTCCATCTCAGAAAAACACAGAACACTTGACTATACCTAAAATAATAGCTCAGTCGCTTGGCCACCTGGTTAAGGCGTTGAGCTGAGACCCAGGGGATAGATATTCTTGTGTAACCTTGGGGAAACCTCATCTGTCAGGTTCAGGGTCCCATCTGCAAAACGGATGTAGGAGCTTAGTAGGTAGCACTCTTTGTTCACTATCTTCAAACTGAGCAAACAGCTCTGGACTCAGATGCTTCCTTCAAAACTTCTCCAAAATACCTGCCAGCACCATTTGCCAAACAGCCAACAGTTACACAAAGGATCACAAACAAATCTATGTTTATAACATGACTAGGGAACAAAGCCTGTCTATCCTGGAGCTGATGCCAAGTTTGCCACTGGTCTCCCTTTGCATCGATGGATTGGGTGCTGGCCTTGGGTGCTCTGAAGGGCTCTCTCCATGGGCTAGGGGAATCCTGCTGTCCTGAGACCAACACTGGTCCTCATGAATATCTACATACTCACTACTTCTTTTCATGGATCTTAATGGAATTATTATTTGCCTGGTGCTGGTTACCTAATTTCATCCACAGCAAATTTTTCAAGAACCATAAATTATTTTGTATGAGGCTGATTTATCCCAGCAGAAGTCCAAATTGAATTAGAAATCCATTAGATAGATTCTAAGCAGGAGCTTCTGGGGAGAAGGGGAAAGGAAGGGGGGGAACTTGGGAATCTGAACATCAGATGTGGAAAAGGGGAAAAATCCTTAAAAGAAGTAGAAAAAGAATAGAAAAGATAAATATCTTCATATTGAATTAAACACCCAGGTATTTACAGAGCCAGATGGAAAAACACAGATTATTGCCGAGCATCAGAAATATGACTCAGGCATTTATTAAATTATTTTGACTAGCAATTGGTTTTGTAAATACATGAGACTTTGTAAGCAGATGAAAAACTCTGGTTCCCTTGAATATTATAGTTTCCATCATGAAAATACCAACAGATTGTGTGTACTATATATACTAATAAAGCTAATAACGAGCTGTTCAACCAAATCTTAATACAAAATAATCAAAGGCATTCCTCCCTCTGAGGGAATATTAAAGCAAAAAAGGTTTATTTACTTTGGAAACGCACACTATGATTCAATCAGCTATTGTCCTCCATTCAGAGCGTGCTTATATGAGGAGACACATGGACAGTGTACCTCATTGAGCACATGTTTATTTGCAGGTGAGCATATCCTCTCCTCTTGCCACTCTACCCTTACCATCAGTAGACTCAGCAAAGGAAGGATGATGGAAGGAGAATGCTGCAAGTTCATGGGTATTAACACCCACCCTATCATTTTCTAAAGCTGGAAACTAAGATGGACAGAGCCCACAGAGGGAAGCTGCACTACAGTCCCTCTCATATGAGTTACAGAATTAGTCTGCATCCACATAGTTCTTTCAGAAATTGGTTACAAGACTGGAAATTTTCCCCTGCAGTGAATAATTTCATTCACACTCATTCCTTAAGTCTTGTTGATTTCTTACTCACAAGCTCGCTAACAATTAAAAACAAATAAAATCTTAACGTTCTAAGAGAAGGCTGAGACAGCAGTCTCAGCAGGCTTTGGTATGCCTCCAACTCACCCTTCAGCTTAAGTGCCTGTGAACTATCACACTTTCCAACATCAGGAGCACCCAGGACAGCTCAAACAGAAGTTGTGACCAGAGAACAAACGTGCAGTGCCTTTGGGAAGCTCTGCAATGTGCCATCAGACTTCTGAATCCCAGCAGGTAAAACTCCGGTACCTGCAAAGTGCATGGCCACCCTTCCCAGCCACCACCCTACCCTTTGCCTCCTAATCTTTTCAAGCTCACTCTATGGACAATAACAAGAAAAATGAGTGAAAAAAAAAAAGAAAAGGAAGTCTTGTGAATACTCAGTAATCAGTTATGACTGCAAATGACAGCTAAAGTCGAGAAATCCCCAGAAACTCCTGAGAACAGATCCAGCACTGAAGTTTTATGGAAAGACAGAGTGAATGTTCAGAGACCAGCAGCTGAAATCTAATCCCTGAATCTATGGATCACATGCTGACTTGCTTCCCTCCCTTATCTGTGTTTAGTTCCTTGTCTGCTACATCCATTTTTAAAGTAAAGTTCCTACAGGAACTGCTATCTTCTGATAACATGATGTCAACAAAAAATGCCACTGGAAGTGTGGCTTCAGCTCCTGCAAAACAAAAGCTACCAAGTTATATTGCTGTTTCTCAACAATGCTGTGAATTGGTAAGGACAAAATGAGAGGCACTCTGAAACTCACGCCACAGGTCAGATAATAACAGTATTGTGTTTCAGCAGCTGAAACTACACAGCAGAAACAGAGGGAGGGGGCGGCTTGGAGTGTCTCTGGCTCGACGGCCTCTAGTAGCAGGGATAACAAACACTGAGGGACATCCACCTCTGCCTTGCAGATGCCACAGGAGGTAACACACTGCACAGCACGCAGGACGACAGCATTTAGCCAAACTGGCTCTTTAGTCTGCATTGCCTGCATTAGGACACAGGGGCATTTATACCTGTCATTGACTCCCTTGTGCCGAAGAAAGCAGTATCATTCAGTAATGGTGCAGATTATTCCAAGAAATTGCATTTTTCTGTATCTCAGTCTAGTCCAAAGACTGTAAATCTCTGAGGGCTCAACTCCCTCAGCACAAGCAAGCGTGCCCCAATAAGAAGCAAATAGATTCCTTTGGTTTTGATTTTTAAAATACAGGTCTACACTCAAAAAGACCGAGCAGCAGTGTTAATGAATGAATCCAAAACATAAAGAAAAAGAAACACCGGAGAGGAATAATGGAAATGAAATTAAGTTGTAGGCTTTGCTGGGCATGTTTTGTGTTGCTGTATCATATTTATTTATTCAGCACTCCTCAGCAAGTCAGCTCAAAGCTAGGGAGCAATGAATCAGTGCTCTAATCTCCCTCCCCATCATCCCCAGCCTTTGTGAGGAAACTGATATCCAGCCCCAGCTGAATCTGTCTAGTTCTAATCATAAACACCATCACTACAGAAACATAGACCTAAGCTACCTGACTGATTTGAGCATAAAACATACGTATTTCAATTCCACTTTAGTTTTCTCATTTCTTTCTTCATCTCTTTCCTGAGGTTTTGTCACATCTTTTCTTCCCCCATTTTTGTCTCCTTTCTTGCCTCTAGGCTCTCCACCTTTTTTTTTTTTTTTTTTTAAATCCACACCCCTCCCATTCTCTTTTTTTCAAGTACAGCAAACCTGACTGGTCAGGAATCTCCTTATGTTCCTACAAATGGATAAAGATTAATGGCCAATAAGTGGAGATAGAATAACAGGGGACAGAGACCTCACAAAAGTGGACATCGAAACTAAATAGCTGTACCTACTTTAAACTCTCAGAATAATTAAAAACAGATCTAATTTTTCCACATTCAAGCAAAATCCTCTCATCCATGCAATAGTAATAACATTCTACCATAAAGCAAGAGGTGGTCCTGCTTTATTTTGGTGTCTAACCAGAGTCAACTGTTTAAAACTGTTCTCCAGTTAATCTAAACAGCTCTTTCTGCTCTTCATTCAGCAAAATTGGGTTAGGGAGTAGACAGGTAGCCTCATGCAGCAGGTTCCTACTTTGTGACCAGGAAACCACAGTAGTATTAAATCAAACGTATCTAAATATACAGTAGGAGGTCACATTCTGTGATTGGACTAGGCTTGGGGCAGAAGGGATAGAAAATACATAAAATTAATTGCTAGCCACAGTAAGTGGAGGCTTTCACCAAAAAGGTCATTTGCAATGGTTCCATTTCATTCTCCAACCCACACTTCCTTTTAAGTGGCAAAATCACAGCACATAAGCAAATTAGTATCTAAAATGAAACAGCAGCTGTGCATTTGGGTAGCAATTGTATGGAAGAAACCTCAGAAGCTCGTTAGTAATACTTAAAGCAAGGGGTGTGTTTTGGTTGGATTCCCACTGTACTCAGTGCTGATGCCAAAACACATTATAGCACAGCTGAAAACACGGATTGTATGAGCGAGACTGTCAGCATTTTGCTCACTCACACAAAATGCTCACTCACATGCTCACACCCAGTTACACGTTCACACACAGCTGAAAACAGGTATTGTACGAGCAAGACTCTCAGCATTTTGCCTCAGGAATCTGGGCTGTAGCTTTCTGTAAATGAAAAAGATCTCTATAAGCTGAGTTGCTTCTTTCCCATGCCTACTTCTGCTGTAATTACTCCTGGGAAACGTGTAGTACACTGTTACCCTACTGACACTAAACAGAGCACAGCACTTCCCACCACTGTAAATTAACCTGAATTTGCCTCCCCACTTCAAAAAATGCCCAACTGTTACATTAATCTCTGCCAATATGCTGAAGTTAGAGTGCTCTGCACAATTTACTCACAGCATGGCCTGGTTTTTAAGTGATTTTTTCTCTTCTAGGGTCCTCCTTCCCACATAGGACAGTTTATACTCTGTCCAGGTCAGCAGAAACTCAAACAGTTTGGAAGTCAACAAGGAAAAGACTCTCTTACACAAAAGCCAGGGAGCAAATGGCCCAAGGTACTGGGGACGCACTCCAACGCTTCAGAGAGAGCAAATTACCAGCCTGTTTCTCCATCACCCCACACACGTCAGCTCCTTTCAAGTCCTGAGGATCTCCAGCACAGCAGCCCTCAAACCTGTGACCTGCAGGCTTGGAAAGCAGTTATCCCATGCCATCCCCAGCACCTCTGTACTTGCTACAACCATCACCACTGCCTGGCCCCGTGGACTGCAGCACCTCCTGGCTTCATATTGCCCCAGTCTGCTGCTCCCAGGAGGAAAACTGCCATTACCCCAAGAACTCGCTTAATGTATGCAAAGGTGATCTTGGGCGCAGAAGGAGAGGGGACTCGGTAGCAGCAAAAGCAGGGAACAAGCTGCTGTACATGACAGGTCATTTCTGGATAGGTGAGGAGATTAATGCCTTCGCCTGCTGCTCGTGCATTACTGTCCCCAGCCATACAGAGATGAAATGCTGTCATGTACAGCAACTTGCTCTCCACTGCTCAAGCGGAGAGAGCTCATGCGGTGACTGCTCTCCTGAACCCCAAACCACGGAGCAGAATGTTTAATTAAGGGAAGCATAAATATGAAGCATGCATTGTATTTAAATAATGTATTGTAAATGCTGCATCCTCAAACGACTCAAGGAAAAGAGTGAAAATTGATGATGCCATGAACTGTCTTAGCACAGATCACAGGAGTCAGCTATGAAACAAGTCTTCTCTTTGTTAAATGAATAATACCAAGGAATATTGTCCAAATCTTTCTTCATATTTGTCCCACTTTCCCCGGCTGTATTACTGCTCTTACCATTTGCCATTTGTACTATCTCCTACAAACCTGAAAGTAACTGTTTCCCAGGTACTTTTTCTGAAATTTGTATTTGTAGCATGAAGTAAGTACTAGAGAAATTGCTGGGCTTGTTGCTTCAACACCCCAAAATGGACACAACCGAGGAGTTTCTGCAAGCGCGCTGCAAACCTGCCCACCTGGCAGAAAACCTATCCGCTTCCTCGTCAGCAGTGGTCTTATTCATCTTGAAGACAAAATCTTTCTTCTTTTCTTTTTTCTTTTTTTTTTTTTATTTTTTTAAAAGCATGGAGACCCTGTCAGACTGAGAATTCATTGAACCAGGTGTCAAGCCCACCTTTTTGAAATCTCAGCCTAGTCTTCACTCTTCTAAATTAGCCCCAGTCATCACTTAGACAAACTTTTCTGGGGATAGGGTTGTCACTTTGAGTTGAGATTTTTCTCATAGGCTAGAGAATTTAGAGTCAATTATTGCTTGAAAGCAGTTTGTCTGGCTTTACTAGACTGCTTTGAAAGACCAAATGAAGCAATCTAACTCCTGGGCTCTCCGCTGAGGCCACAATTGGTGACCAATCTGGCTGCTGAGATTCATGCAACAGAAAAGAGTTCATTAGAAAGCCAGCACAAGCACAAATTAAGGTCAAAACTCTTAGATATCATTCAATTTCACAATAAGCAATGTCAGAGAAGAAATAAACCAAAAAGAAACCATACTGCTGTCTGTACCTCTTCCAAACTAGTCATTTCCAGCTGGCTGTTTTCACCTACACTCTTCAAGTCAGAATACACCTCAGACTGTAACTCTGAACTTAATTTATGTCTGCCAACTAAGTTCATAAAACTACCTGAACATCAAGATACCAGTGCATACACACTGACTTTATCGATAAACTGCTGCAGGATACACAAAATTTTGATTTGCCCATCATTACAGTACTCAGTTCAGAAGAGCTTCTGCCTGTTCCTGCAGCCAGAACAACCCACATTACAGCTGACAGCTCAGAGACTTTGGGGGGTCTAAATATATATGGGCAGTACAGACATATTCACCCATACAGAGATAAAGAGATGCTTTTCTTTAGAAAAAATAACTAAATGTTTTCTTCAAAAAAACCAAAAACTTTCACTAAAATGGGCATTCTTGAGCTTGTATTTATGTCTTGCAGCTGCTTCCACTAATGTCACTTGAGAACTATTGCCTTCATCAAGCTTAGCATTGATCCCATTATTTGGTCCAATTTTCTCAAATTATTTACTTCTAGCCTTATTGTCTCAGCTATATTCACTCATTTCTCTGCTGCATGGCTCCCTTATCTTATTTCTGGGACGACTCAGGTTTCAACTGCTCAGATATATATAATAGTAAGTCTTACACACTCTGTAAATACCCCTGCTTAGCTACACTGGCAATCTTACTGAGGCAGTGCAAAAGGCAAAGCATTTTAATTCAGGAACATCCATATAGATCTTGGTGGGTTGTGGACCAAGTAAATAAAGTCCTTTTTATCTGTTGTGGGTTCTGCCATTTCTGTGAACAGAATTTGCAGCATCTTCTGTTTCCTCTAGAGGGATAATGAAGGTGCAACCATATCTTGGAACCTTTGAAGGCATAGGCCAAGAGATTTTATGCTTTTTGGGCCACTCCATCCATATTCTCCTTTGCCTAAAAGCTCAAAGTACCATAACAATGTAAATGTAAACTGAAAAAGCTATCAGATAGCTAACAGCTCTTCTGCCAAATCCATCTGCCTGAACTTGATCCTTGTTGGGAATAACACATCATTGTAATTATTTATTGTATAGGATTCCTCCCCATATTCAATTTTCTGACCACGATTCTCCACAGAAGAAGTGACCCAATTGAATTTAAAAAAAAAAAAAAAAGGGGAGAGAGAGAGAGAGAGAATATGAAAGCTGGAGAAAATTAGCATGCAATAAGCCATTTCTTCCTGTCAATTTTCTCATCTCCTTTTATTAACAGATTTGTTTTTGAAGCAATTATACACGTGCAATCCATTTGTGGCATCTCTTTACTTGCCTCCTGACATAACCATTATTAGGGCTGTCACAGCTGATCGGCTGAAAGATAGAGAAAGGCAGTTCTGCAGTGTCCTGGTACTGCCAGTCAATACCAGCTGAATAATAACAACACAGCCCGCGAGCTGCCTCTTATTTTTCTTTCCAGTGGCTGTGTTGAGAATAGTTCCTGCAGAATTTTGACAGAAGCAGGGAACACTGAGGATGCTCTTCATGTGCTCCCCGAATCACGTGCCAGCCGCAGATGCCGCTATTTCACACACCCTCACAGGCAGGTGCCCACCGTGCTGAGCTCCCAGCACGCCCCATTACAGCCTGACCAGTACACGGTGTGCTTCAGAAATGATTCAGGCAAATTCCCACAAATGTATGGCACTGCTGGTCCTGTCGCTCCAGAGCAAGCTGAATATGCCCTGAGGTTTGCAAAACTAAGTGCAGCCCAGCTGCCTGGATGGATTTCCCCCCTGGTGAAGAGCGAAAATTGGTAAAGCTGTCTATTAATATGAAGAACCTGTGAGAGCGGGGCCAGGAGTGCCAGCACTATTTTTTCAATCATACATCACTATGGAACATTTGATTAGCATTGCTGTAAAGCATACTGTGTGCTGACTGTACCAATTTTGTGAGGAAATTTGCAGGCATGCTGTATTACAGCTACCAACAGCTGCGTCCCACGCTGCAGTGACAACTCAATTCTCTGTGCAACACGAGCCAGTCACATGGGAGCAAGACTTTGCACTGTATTGGCTTTCCCTGCGCTCTCAACATCCTAGGTGAGGACAACACGAAGCATGCTCCTGCCAGGTGTGGAAAGGGAGATTTAACATCTCACATGGGAAATAAGTCCAGCCAAATACAACATAAAGCCAGTGGCAAAGTCCTGAGGGGAAGGAAGCTGTGTGACAGATGTGTACGCAGGGCTTAAAAGGTCAATCCTAGCTGTTCTACAGACAGCTTGAATAACCACGGGCAAGCCATTCAGTTCACATGATCATAGCAATAATCTTTATTCTTTCTACCCTTATTTTACCCTTTAATATTTTCAAGTCCTGAAGGGACAACAATGACTTTTCACTGCATTCATGCTGCATCTAGAACAGCTCCATCTTAAAGCCAGGGCTACACATCTACAAGAGTCTTTCCAAAACCACACTTAGGCACAGATGCAAAAAAGTATTTACACTTTTAGCAGGAAGACACTTGACCTTCCACTG
Source organism: Oreocharis arfaki (assembly GCA_013398015.1). Lineage (NCBI taxonomy): Eukaryota > Metazoa > Chordata > Aves > Passeriformes > Paramythiidae > Oreocharis > Oreocharis arfaki. The sequence goes on along the minus strand of VZRR01010829.1, from coordinate 571,002 downwards.
ATTATGCCTTTGATCAAAGAACCATTTTTCTCTGAGACAATACAAATAAATTGATTAATATACGGGTTTATTTCAAAATGAACCCTTCAAGAAATTTGGCCTGTGAGTGTCAGACCATTTCCTTCTCCTTATTGAATAAAATGGGTGCATTATGCTTCCCTTTGAGTTTAATCTGGGTCTACAACACAATTTGAATTGTATTTGCAGGCACTGAGCCACTTTAATCTTCATGGCTTGGATAATAAAAGTGATGAAAAAGTGACAGGTTTGCCTTCAGTACATTTTGTGCCAGTCCACCTGAGACCCTGAATATTTAGCTTCCATCACAATCTGCAGTACTGGATCTTCAAAAGTATTCGTACCAGTGGTACCCAAGATAAATGCAGGCTGTGGTGTGTCTAGATACTCTGCAGCCAGAAATAGCCACAGACTCACAGAAATAGCACACAGAAGCTGGGCACATGGGAAGGGAGGAAACCTTTTAGCATTTTTCCAGTGATTTTTTTCAACTTTGAGCTTTTTTTTTTTTTTTCAGCATGAGCACATGATTGTGCCATAGAGAATTTAATGTAGAATTGCCATCTTACCAAATGCTCTGAAAGGGACAAAACTAGTAATTTACTCACTGTTAAGTGGCAATTTTGAGAGTATTTATCTCCCATAATTTAAAACAGAACTAAGACTACAGCTAGTTCCTGAAAAAGACAAATTCACTTTTTTGAATATAATTAAGGAGATGGTCATGTAGAGAAAGGGCACCATAGCACAGCTCTGTCACTGGTCTGATACCAAGGGAGGATGTAAGAAGTCTTGAAACAAGAGGGGCACGTGTACAGCTGTGAAGTGGGAGGCACTGGCAGAAGAAGAGGATATTGCAGAGAGAGGGAGCATAGGTGCACATCGGAACTCGTGTGTTTCCAGGGGAAGTCTAGAGGCACAGGAATGCAACATGATCACACAACCACAGAAGAGAAAAACCTGGAACTGCCCTTCAAGATCAGCTCAATTTAATCCAGGACAAGGAAGGTTAAATGTTTTACTTGTAATAATAGGGTTGTTAACCGAAGGTGGTGAGTGTTAAGCTTGTTTAGATAGTGAGCAGCTCCCTACCTTGACAAGCATGAATGTCTGAACTCAAATCTACATACTCTGCATTTATAAACCTTGATTAGGGATAATTGTACTGGTTTTCAATCCAAATGAGAGACATCTACATGTGCCATTGCCATTGTGCAATTTTAAAACAGCCTTTTCCTCCTGCAAGTGGTATTTCATGAAAAATAATACAAGTCCTACTCCAAAATATTGTTACACAATATGAAGCACCCTTACTGACTTCCTCTGGTGTTCTCAAATGGCTTATCTCCTATTTCTCCAGCAGAAAAAGGCCAACAACCCAACTCTTGGCTCTTGAAACCACTGCCATGTACAAACTGATGAGCTATTCCAGTGTGTCAGGATAATCTGTCCTTCAGTCTGCTGGGCCTGAGGGGTTTGGGCCAACACACTGAGTGTACATGCATATGACAGTGTTCTGTACTTAGGCACCTGGGCACACAATTCATCTTCCCAGTAGAAGGCAACCTTCATGTCCTTTGCCTGTGCAATGTCATGCAGACCTGGTACAACCATTTGGGACTTCTAGTAAAATGGTCATTTCAATAATAATAAATAATAGTGGGTTTGCAAATCCTGTTATTGAAGGAGCCTGGGCTCGAGAAGGCACAAATGCCAGTTTTCTCTTTGCTTCAGGTGTCTCTGTGCTCTAAGGAGCAACAGGAGACTGCTAGCAATAAAGATGTTGACCATGGAAGCACAAAAGTCTGGAAAGTCAAAACAGCACTTTTTGCCCTACACCTGCAGCACGAGCACCATTTCAGTTCTGCCATTGCAACGCAGCCCGGATAAACAAAAAGAGTCATTCTCTGCCTGGTTATCCATGAAGTTTTGGCTCACCAAGAGCAAAGCTCTTTCTGGTGGGCAGTGTGTATCTCTGCAGCATAGTCTTTGTGTAACAGCAGAGAATGAGATTGACTATCTAACAAAGCTGGGCTTTCTGGAAAGGGAACTGCAGAATGAAGCAGGCAGAAGAAAAATGTATCCTAACCATTTCCTTTGCTGGACAAATTGGTAGTCTATCAAGAATAAAATCAAAACTTCAATAAACTATCCATGCTTGAAATTTCTCTATCAAACAATACCTCTGAAAGTATAGAACATGAGTACTAAGCTACTTTTCTCATCAAAGAAACAAGTATGGGAAAGTATGAGTCTTTGAAACTAAGAGAAAGTGACTGCCTACTGTGCCTCCACACAAAAATACTTGAGTTTTTCTCCTGCCACTCAGAAAGTATTTTTGCTTATTATACTAATTTTATTCTAAGTGTTAGATTTTATCAAAATGTTAAAAGATGAAACACTAGTTTTTCAAAGCAACACATTAAACAGGCATTACCCTCACAGTCCCTCACAGCCTACAGCATTAGACAACATTTAGGAGAGACTTGTTTCTAAGACCTTGCTATTCTCCCCCGTTTTACTCGGTCTCTCTGTCTCTCTTGCTGTTTTTTAGATGTGATGAGGTATTGCTCTGGAATCAGGATGAATAAAGGGCCCTGGGCAGAACCTCGTCTGAGTCATATTAAAAATGCTCCCTCATTCCTCAGTCTGCCAATAGTTGAGTTCCTCACCTGTCCCAAATCAATACTACGATATAGATTGTACAAACTCAGCTATCGACCCTGTGAGACTTCTATTTTACTGTGAAAAATTGAGCAGAGCTTTAGAACGACCACATTAAAAAAAGAGGAGTTAAAAACAAACAGATGACAAACCAAGCCTCTCAGGCTATGAACATTCCCTACATATATTAATAAAATCTGTTGAATTCCCATCTCTTACATCTCTGAGCCTACACATGACTGAGTCATAAGTCAAAAGATAATTTGATATCAAGAATAAACAGGAGTAAGCACAGGCTAGAGGTATTCACTGATTCTCAGGTCTAGTTATTTTTACACGTGTTTATGAAACGTGTTAGATATGTCAGCCTTTTTCTACTTAAAAAATTGCTAGACACTCTTTGGCTCAGATTTTTTTAGATTAAAATTAGGATGTGTTTGAGATAGTCAACTATTTCCCATCAGAGCCTCTGTCATTACTTGTACCCACACAAATATCCCTCCCTGCATTCTCTCATGGTTAGATCCCAATGACACCGGTCAATGGAGAGACACATCTGCAAGAGTTTGATCTGAAAATTGCAGAATACTATTAATTTCATAGAGGAAAACAGCCTCAGTTAATGCTCTAAGTCCCATCATTTCCATGTTATGCTATTCCAAGACTAGGGGAAGGGAAAGATCTTCAGCAGTTTCAAGGGACACTTCAGTCACCATCAGGAGAGCAAAACTTTTCAAGGTCTTGTCCCAAGAGGTGTACGGGTAAAACACATGCAATCTTGCCACAGTAATGAGGCAAGAAATCACACATTTTCAGGGTGAGAATGATATTTGTGAAGGAACTGTGAGAAGAAATCATTTCCACCTTTGTTCTGTAGCAAAACATCTGCTTCGTTCCACATCTTAAGATATAAAACGAATAAAATAAATGCTGTAGGAAACATTCCTACCTTTGCACACACAGACACAAATATTTGTACTTTCATTGCCAACTTGCTTAGACACTTTTAAAATTGATCTATTTTCTACCAAGCTCTGCTTGCGATCTATTGAGCAGCAGTATGCTACCTGCTACAGCTACATTTCCTAAATCCTGGGGCAGTCCAACCAAATAATCACATAAAACTTTCGCCACTTTGTGCCTGTTGTTTAGTGCTAATTTCTTTGTGCTTACTAAGAGAAATTGCTATTGACTGCTTTCATTAGGAAACTATTGACCCTTATCCACTGGCACATCCTGGAGAAGAAAGTCACTAAGTGTGCCCATATTTCATTCTCTGAACATCAAGGTAGGAGAGTCATGCTGAAGGATACGGTTTATTTAATCCAAAATTAAAATTTTATAGGCTACATTACCTAAAGTAAATTGCTTAATACATTCAGTTGAACAGCTGCTTTCTAAGTGTTTGGCTTCCATGTTTTCAAAGCCTAAATTAAGCTAAACAATAGAACATCACTGCTAGCACTGTAGGCTTCCAAGAGATGAGCTATGCTATACCTACATTTAAGAGGCAGAATTCAGATTCAGCAAAGCAGTGATTTTCAATGCATTCCTTTAAAGCAGCAAAAGACTACCACAGTCTTTTGAATTTAATTTTGCTTTAATAATAGCATTAAAAATATATATTTTACATATTTATGAACTCTACAACAAATAAAAGTGTAATGACTTAGCTGCACTCACATTTACCATTTGCCAGCAATTATGTAGAAAACCACCAGAGTACAGAGATCCAGTGTACCCTAAAGATTTTTGAAATTGGAGCCAAGATCAGTTCATTTACTTTTGCTTCCCAGATAAATAGATCTTTCCATTGCAGAACAATTTGGCCCCAGTGGGGCAATCCAGCCAGATTTCTCTGGGCTCAACATTGTCCTACTTACGGCACAGAGCAACTTGGAACACGTGCTGTGTGGAAAGCAGGTAAGGAAAAGGCCTGTCCAGGCCCTTAATTTTATGGGACATAAACGGGACTGGAAGATGACTCCAACCCCTGAAGGGCACCAATGGAAAGTTATAATTCTGGACTTTGTATGGTAGTTCAGGCTTCATTTTGGCAAATGTCCACTTCAGGACATAGCAACATTGGCATAAAAACCACCAGGTTCATTTGCATCTCTGCCATCAATAACCTCTGCAAAATCCTTTCAAGCCAAGGGAGTCCTTCAAGCCAAAAATGAGTGATACAACATCAAATTCACTAATAAATGCCATTGGCACATGGCATCTGCTAAACCTTCACAACCAAACCCAAATGTAACTTCCAGAACTGTGTCAAAGATTTATTTGTCATAATTTTCACCGTTTACCTGCTTTCTGCTCACTGATCTATCTCCCTGAACACAAGCCAGAGCAGAAGCCAAGAATGCCCACTCTGAGATGCTGAGCCACTTCCATCAGCTGCTCCGGTAAGTTAATTTATTCATCTGTTAAACAAATGCAGAAGTGAAGAGTAGGAGAACACTGTATAGAGTAGAAAGCCATGCCATAAAACCTGAGAGGCATAGGAGAATTTATCACAGCTTCCATGAATTTCTTTGGAATCTGTCTCCTACTACATCCATCCCCTTAAGAGTGCTAATATGACCAAACAGGCCAAGAGTTGCAAATAATCAAGTCAGGTGTTTATTAATTCACTTGGAATTGTGAATGTTTTTGTCAAAGTTACAGCAATCTGTACCACAAACCAGTTCATTTTCACACTGCACTGATAAAGGCATAGGTATGGAAAAATGTATACAGCAAAGCTATTCTATGTGCCAGAAACTATGTGCAATGGAAATTTCGATGTGATCACCAGAGGCTCATATCAGAAAATCGGTGAAATTTACCATAAGCCTGATTATATACCTTACCCACAAATTAATCTCATTGAGATTTATTTCAGTACTCCAAACTTCTATACATGTGTCTGTGTGGCTCTATTATTGATATAATTACTGTTTATTAGCACTGTTCTGATAGTGTTCAAATACTTCAATTAAAACAAAGCCCAAACATGCTGTACAAACACCTATTAAATCTTCCTGCACTGGCAAGCACAGGGTCTAGAAAAACACAAAGGAAGATGGGAGAATAACAGAACAAAACAACGAAAAAACCAGTGATTGCTGCCTCTTCTTCTTTCCAAACTCTTGTGCCATTTCGTTTGGAATGAAATCTTTGAAAGTTTAAGTACAACACTTCTTACAATAAAATAAACCACTGCCTTTCACTATCACATCATTATTCTTGGCTCTTTCTCGTCACTGCCATTATTTAACAGCACAAAGCCTTCTGGGACCGTGAAAAGGAGCGTTAGTGATCTCTGTACCAATTCACCCGCATTACGATCTTTATTAATCACACCTCTCTCCCCAGCATTCGTTACCTAGAGGCCCTTGGCTCTGCCTCCTCACTCCTGGAGTCAACAATGACACAGCGCTGCAGGTTTGGAACTGCCCCCCAATGTCCCCAGCTAGAGCCCGCAGTGCCAACACACTGCTCGCACCACAGGTCAAGGGCCCTTGCCAAGGAAGGTGTGAATGCCCAAGCTCCACATAGCTTGGGCATTCCAGGAGTAAGCAATAAGCAGACTAACTCACTAATTGCTTTCCCAAAACTCAAAGGGACAGAACCATGTGAAGTTCATATTCCCAAACGGCCAGGCAGCAGCCTGAAAAAGGCTGACTGAGCTAGAGAGGCTGTGGGACTGGATCAGGCTGTCTGAAAGGAGAGAGATGAACACAGGGCACAGCCATTTATTAAGCTAGCTCCATCCATTTATTAATCTGCCTCCTTTTCCTTGCAACCTTTCCTTGAAAAATGGTCATAATACATTTTTACACTCACCAGACTGTGCTGGCAGGAGGGCAGTGAGGATTAAGCAATTAATGGTTATGTTTTCTTTGAGACCCTTCTAGGAGAGCTACTAGTGGTGATCAGGAGGACAATTACTGGCATGTTACTTGCAATACTGATTTGTAAAAACCCATATAGATTCAAACAGACTAAGCAGAAGAGGTCCAGCTCATGTGTAACTTCTGATAAGGGATTTGCAAGCTCCTGGAAAGTGATTCAGAAAACCTTCACGCTGTACTCCACATTCAGTGCTTTGTAAGATAAGACACCAAGAAAAAGGATTTATTTACACTTTTTCAGGCACCTTTTAAAAAAACCTCACACGGTAAAGGGAGTAATCTGTATCTACATATACGCATTTCCAAGGCTTGTCAAGAAGTTACGTTTGCTCACACCAAAGTTCCTGCATTTTCTGCAAAACACACTGTCACTCTGGACATAACAACACTACAAGGGCAAACAAGATTAAGCAGCAGCAGATGATGTTTTTGTGCCCCTCCGCAAGAATTCCTGCCAGCTTGCTTTTCCGCCTCAAAATCTGCAGAAAAAGTTGAGGCTCTGATGTCACCTTGCCTGAATGGTTCTGGGCATTTTCTGCTGTCTGGTGTTATTATCAGCGATACAACAAGCACAGCTACATCTTCATCTAATGCTATTCACTGCATGTACTTAGTGTCTGCCTGTATTATGCCATTATAACTGGTGGTGGAAGAAAAGAGTAAGCAAGAAGAATAACAAACAGGATTTTCTTGGAATAGTATCTCTCAGCCTTAGACTGATAATGGGCTGCAGTCAAATATATTCCTGTCATCACTGGCACACAAAGCTGCCTAGCTTTGTCACATTTGTTTTGCTAATTGAACAATCAATTATTAACATAGATTAGTTTCACAGTCATAAACAGCACCACATACAGACACCTGCTTAATATGAGAGAGTCTCTGTTCCAATTTATACTTCCTCAAGCAATAGCCCCTGGTTTCCATTAATGCTCCTCTCTTGTACGATTTCAGCTCCTTGGACTTTGTCACCAAAAAACCACACACTTTGAAGCCAAACCCAGTGTTTCTCAGTGAGAGCACGCTGCAAACCACAGAGAACCCAGCTGACAGATGACAGTGGCACATCCCTGAGCTTCACCAATGATCACCAGCAATTTGATTTTATACCCATTAATTATGCTGCAGCCACCAGCAAATCTTCCTGAATTTCCCTCCTGCACTGGCAGCGCCTCTGCCTGTCCTGGGGGAGGACAAGCCCTTGTTCCTGGTGAGCAGAGAGCCCACAGGCCCTGAGCTCCAGCTGCTCAAGCAGGGCCGAAGGTCAAGCCTGGGGCAGTATTTGTGCCAAAGTGTAAAACCTCACCTCACAGCCTACAGGCTGTGTACCTGTAACTAGGCATCAGCCCACATGGATAATGGTTTTCAAAGCAGATCCTTCTGTTATCAGGACATGCCTTCCGAAAGACAAACCCCACTTTTTAGTAACCTTACTGCAGTTTTGGTCCCACCTGGGATGTGTGTGAGCAGGCAGCCAGGGAGGCAGGCATCCCTCCCAACATGCCCCAGGCACTTTCAGCGGTGCCTCAACAGAGAGGCTTTCATTGGTGGGAAATGAAGGAAGGAGAGCTGGGATGGGAAGAAGGTAAATCCTGAGCCAAGTTCTCCCGCAGAACTGCCAAAGGCCATAGCTATAAAGAATACAAACCCTGTGCTGGGTTTGATGTGTTTGAGGCAGCTTGGCTTGGCAGTCGACACTGAATGCAGCTCTCCTTCGTGAACTCAATTTCCAAACTTCTGAGCAACTCTCATAAAAATAAGGCTCAGATGCACAAAGTGTACAAAGACACTGACTATGCAGGAAAAACATTAGGAATCAGGTCCCGATGCAGCAGTTTAATCCATTAAAGTGCAGAACATCAGCCCAATGAAACAGCATTTCGTCTCACTTAGACTGGGGTTTAAGAGACCCAAAATAATTAATCGCCACTCTAAGCATTCAAGCACTCATGCCAAGCGAGCTCTCAAAAACCTGAAATACCTCCTCCAAGTAGTCTACTTCCTTACCTAGGTGAACATGCCTGGCTTCTCACCCGCGCAATCCAAAAAAGTAACAGATGGTTAAATGCAGGATCAGCAAAATTTGCAACAAGTTACAAATTTATTTTGCCTCACACTTCTACAAATTCGTACAGGAATTTTTCTCTCAAAGTAACCCTCAAGGTAAAGCAATACCTTTTTTTCTTTCCCTGACACTTGTGTACATGAGTCACTGAAGCTGAGACTGAGAAAAATAAAATCAACCATTTTTTCTGCATCTTCATGAAAATATTGATTGCCAAAACAGGTAAGATAGAGTATTATAGAAAAGTACACTGCTTTTATTGGAAAGGTAAGTGCAGCTGTCTAGAGTGCAGGGAAAATGAATTTTAACTGATTTTATGACAAAAGCAGCAAAAGCCAATTACTCGCTTTCTGTTTCACTTTTTAAAACCTTGATTCATACAGAGGAATTCAAGTGTCCACCATGCTTAAGCAGCTTTTGGTAACATGATTGGCAATATTCCTGCTTTTTTCTAGCCATATATACTTAGGGCATGATTAAGTGTTCCAGAGTCTTAAACGATTAAGGAGACAAAAAGACAGACAGTGACAAGCAGGTAAAAAAAAGATAAAAAATGGATTACTCTCCATGAAACTGAAAACTCCTCTAGAGACCCTGGGCCTTCGAGTTCATTTAAACATTAACGAACTTTACATTTCAAATCATATCTAGAAGGACAAGTGGTAGGATTACACAGCTAAATCTATAAGCATTGATTTTGTCTCAGTCACAGATGCACACTGTGCAGCACTGGAAAATCTGCTAAGAAGATAAGGTTATGACACACAGCAAATAGCATGCGGCCTTTTAAAACCGCACCCACTCTCCCCAAAAAATCCCCCCAAGCGCCACATTGTCTGGAAAATTAAATGATTCTAGAAGCAGGTGCAGACTCTCCCAAACATTGGCATTTCATTCAGAGGTTGCTAAATGACCTGTGTGAATCACTGTTGCCAGAAAACACGTATTTTGATTCATTGTAAAAATTACCATGTAGCTCCACACGTTAAAATCACCATATTGTTTTGCACAAAACAGAAGATTTCCTTTGCCTATTTCAAGACACTCCTGTTATGTTCCCAGCTCAAGCAATCTTATGAGTCATCAGTGCACTGTTAGTTTTAAAGCAGCATGTTTATATCACTTAGGTTTTTGGCTACTATGGAAAATAATACATAGTTTCTTAAATGATGGAGTAATTAACTCAAAGCAGCTCAAGAGAGATACCATAACTCCATCTCATTCCCAATACCTATCCCCAAAAAAAGTCTTGAAGAGCCCTTGGTGAGAATGGTAAACATGGGAAGTGGACAGTGTTGCATCATTCCTATTTAACTTCCTTCCAGTCTCTGTGATCTGCTTCAGCATAACATAGAATTGCCATAGGCTATGTATTAAGGGAGTAAAGAGGAAAGACGTTTTCCTAAAGACTTAGGGCTGCAAACTTAGAACTCATTCTGAATGCCTCCAAAGCTGTCTGGCAGACAACTCTAATTTGAACAAGTCCTGTTTCAATTTGAGTCGCAAAGTCAAAGGCAGTGAGATGTAACTCCTACCACATCCACTTGGAACTGCTGGTCCATAAACTTTTGCCCTGTAACTGTACTAGAAAAGTGCACAATTAGGTATTTTGATGCAGTTTAGGGTTTTTTTTTCATTCTAGAAGGAGCTATGTGCAATATGGTAACATATCATCATGCTACATCCCCTCCCTCTAGCAGAGAAGTATTATCAGAACAGAATTTTCCCTAGCCTGTTTTATTTGGCTCTCTAGCGCTTGTCACTAACACAAGCAGAACCCTTAGGGCCCATGCAGGATGAACCTCTGCTTGTTACACAACGATGGTTTTACCCAGCCCTGCTGAGAAAAGGCTGATGCTATTCAATCACCAAATAATCTATCAGCTGGTACAAAGCAAATTTAAGAAAACTACTTTCTTATAGAAAATACTGAGATGCATGAGGAAGAGCTTAGGATCGAAAGGTTTGGTTGTGAGTCTCCAACAGTACGTATTTTGTGTCACCTGTGCAGAAGGTTGCTAAGTGAAAGGACACTTGGACAGCAGACAATGTGCCCTGGTCTTTTTCTGGCAAACCTGCTGCTAAAATCACAACTAGTTTGCATAATGCTGGTGTGACATTTTCCCTGGCCCTTCCTTCCTATTCTGTCCCACCCATGGTGGTTTGGGCCTGGAGGTCTGTCTCTCCCAGCTCTTTACTCTTGTCCCACCTGTTTCTTCCTTGGCTTCTGACCTTGAAACAAAGCAGTATTGAGGGGACAGACACTTGTCAGTGCAAAGCCATGGAGGAGCAACCTTCAAATCCAGATGCCACGAGCCATCCACTGCCCAAATTTACTGAGTTGCAAACAGGAATTCGAAACCAAAAGATCAAACCCAGCACTGAACTAGGAAAAGCTAGATTTTTATTTAGCCCTTTAGAGCCCACACCTGATCCATGGTGTCAGGTCTGTGACATAAACCAAGTACAATCTCTAGGTCTCACGTGTGGAAAACATAGAACCAAACCAAGTGAAACATACGCTTATTTATAACCTCAGAAATGGGTTGTCTCTGCAAAGGAAGCAGGTGCCTGTTAACATGTAGGCATATTTTTGGGGGTATGTGGGAAGACAGGACTGAGGGTTTACATTTTTCAACCTAAGTTTAGAGGGAAGGGCTATTTTCAGTGTCTTTACATACTCTGAACTGAAATTTTAAGCACCAAATTCAAGGATCTTACAGAGTGCCATGAGGTCTGACAGACATATGCTGCATGTGATGTGATTACATATTATCTTTGATAATCTGCAGTTATTTTAGTAAAATCTGAACCCTCTGTAATTTTGGACTAAGCATGATGATGTCAAAGTGCTCAATGTCTGAGATGCATGAGTTGATTCAAGAAATTACTGAATGAAAATGACATAGATTTCCAAATTTTACGTGGAAAGATCTCTCATAATTTTTTCTGAACTTCTGATACATCCAAGTGGATATGGGCAGAAAGTAAGATGGAATTTTAAGATATGCACTGATTCTGCACACAGACAACAACCTACCCACATTTGGGTTAAGAATGAAATTAAAAACACTTTGCATACTTGAACCTGAACACTTTCCTAGAAGTTACAGCCCTGGCTGCAGTGATCCAAAATGGACACGAGTGAACAAAATTTGCATTAAAGAATAAGAAGTCAACACCCAGGAGAAAAGCTAGATGATCAAAGGAGTAAGAATATTTCCCAAAGTCACTGGATCAGCAAACCAGAGTGGTCAGGACATCTGAGCTCACAGTCTCAGAAATGTAATATATAGTAATACATAACTTTGTAATGAGAGATTTAAAAAAGAAGTGTGTGCAAATGTACAGGCATAACAAGACAAATTCTGATTTCAATTTGCTCAGGTATAAATCTAAACCAGACCTATCCACCTCTGTTGAAAGATATTGAATTTTTATCAATGCAATGATTTTTTTTTTTTTTTTTAACACAATTAATCCAAAAAGTCTGTGCTTGGTAAAGAAAATACAGGAATAGGCAAGAAAGTATCTGTCTTTTGAACTTTAGGACTTAGATAAAAATTTCGAATGTCTGCAAAAAGTTGCTGATTAACAGTGGGGAAAGATGAGTTCGTCTCCAACCTCTGTAAGCTCCTAAACTGCCACTTTTCAAAATGAGTTTTATCTCTATTCTTGAAGAAATACCTTTAAAATAAACCTTAGCAGCTAAAACCCACACAATTGCAGTGGTAGAGCACTAGATTTAAGGTACAGGGAAAGGCTATGTAATCCATACAAAGACGTGAAATAATTCAGGGAATAGTATTGTATGAAAACTGCATTTTCCCCCTCATCTCCCTCTGTTTCAGATAATAATGTTTGAGTTTGTCTTTGCTTGTAGGATTTTCCCAGTAGTTTTAGGAGGTAAATGCTTCTGTACTGAGTAGAGATCATGTGCTTTACAAAAAAGAAATAGCTATATTAAGACCTGGATAATCCCAATCTCCATCCCTTGTAAAATCATAGTTCTACTTTGTATTTTAAATCCCTCAGGAAGTTCAGATTAATGCCTCAACAGTACATGCATAACACTGTTTACTCTGCTTACAGGTCACTCTTTAAGCTACTCGAATATTCCAACATCTGGACAAGCCAAGCACCGATTAACCAGGTCAGGCCTTGTACACACGATCTGTCTCATCACTCTTTCTTTTACTAAATCTTGGTAAGATCCCCTTTTCATGGCTGCACAGAGCCTGCAGAGTTTTCCCAATATCTGTCATCCTGCTACTTTGCATTAATGAATATGCTGAGACCATAAATCAGCAAAGTATTTTACCTGTTTCCTTATCTCCTCATGTTAAAAAAAAAAAAAAAAAAAAAAAAAAGAAGCCTACAACACCCAATGCATAAAGAAAAACCAGCCAAGCACAGGTTTACTTGAATAAACAGGCCAAGTGACTGTCCTGCTGGCAGCAGTGTTTGACAGATCCTTCTGGCAATGGGATAAGTAGCCAGGCTGCTGTTTGATGGGGAAATGATTCCCCTGTTCAGCCCCTGCTTCAGCAGCGCTTGGCTGATGCTGAACCAAGGGCGAGCAGCTCCTGCAGGGTGTGCTCTGTGTGACAGGTTAGCTGTCAAATGCTCCCTTGTCCAAATGATGCTGCCACCACACACCTTCCACAGAGAAGAAACAGTTTAATGTGATGTCGCGTGGTGTCTTCCAGCCCCAAGTACAGTTATTGTGCAGGTATCTAAAACTGATTAACTTACTAGGGCTGTCCAAATGCTGCCTTAAATTGCTTGTCACATATTCTCCAAAATTTCCATTCACTCTCTTTCCAGCAGGGTATGAGAATGGGATATAAACACTGAGTGGAACGTGCATGAAAGAACAGAGTGCAGCATCCAGCCTGGCTTCCAGGTAGTTTGATAATTAGACAATAAAAAGAAACCTAATGTGAAAACCTACTACTTTGTCTGGTTCTTCCTTTGGAGATAAAAGGTGCAGATATAACATCATGACTTAGAAAAGCAGCACCTTTCAATTGCTGGACATACTTACCACAAGCAGCAACCAAAGCAGGGTACAGACTGGCCAAAAATGTGTGCTGGGTCCCCATGCGTAGGGGCAATACAAGGGGGGATGAGCTCAGCAGCAGCCAGCTGCAGCCTTGACCAACATTCAGTGACTGCCTTAGAATCAGAGAATCCAAATGATTTAGGTTGGAAAAGGCACCTAAGATCATCATCAACACTGTCAAAGCCACCAATAAACTATGTCCCCAGGCACCACATCTACACATCTTCCAAGGATGGTGACTCCACTTTTCCCTGGCAGCATGTTACAATGCTTGACCACCATTTCAGATAAGAAATTTTTCCTCATATCCAGTTTAAACCTCCTCTGGTTTAACTCGAGGCTGTGTCCTCTTCCCCTATTGCTTGCTACTTGGCAGAAAAGACCAAGCCCTACCTGTCTACAACCTCATTTTTGGTACTTGTAGAAGACCCTGAGAGCCAACAGGCAGCTGATAGATAAAAGACATATTTTCCTATATACAAAAAACCAGTAAGTTATTATCTATACAGCTAGGTGTATTACATCCATTTGAAATTATTCCATTAACTTTCATTACTACTCTGTTCATTTATTAGCTTAATGTATTTACACAAAATGCTATGATAAGCTCTTTGTTACCAACTTGAATTTTGATTACTTTTAATCACAACAAATATTAAATTAAAACAGGAGAAAAAGGATCTCTCTCCAACTGCAAACTGTTTTGCCTCTTTTTGCACAGCTTGGGCAGAGAGCTACAAAAGTTCTCACTGTGTCATGTAGGTGTAAAAAGCTCCAACAAAGAAGACCTAAAAATATTAACTCTGTGTGTGCCACTGACATAATGGCTTCATCTCTAGCTGACCTAGCTCCAAGCCTTACCCTGGGCTTCCAGTCACAGCCCATCTGGCAGTGCTCTGTGGCTCAGAATGAGTGGCAGTGGCACCAGGATGATAAAGAGGGTTGGCTTTTCTAGCATACCCTCAAACCACCTTTTTTCCTACTGTATTTTGTTCACTTCTGTTTTCATTATTTTAGCAGTTGCATTAGCTAAACCTCTTGTAAAACTTTAGACTAAGATCACTGGTTGACTTCTCAAATAAATACGAAATCTGCCAATGATTGTGAGGTAGTTCAATAGCTGAACAAAACTTGCAAGAGCCCTGCTTCAATCAACAGTGAAAAACAGTGCCAATACTCAATACCCAGTAAGAAAACATGAATACTTTTCAAGGAGGACTGCATACTGTTGGGTGACCTATTTTTAAATAAACATGGCAACCTTACCCGTGATGTTACCTAAAAGCAGGCTCTGAGAAACAAGCAGGCTGATAAACAGCAGATTTAAAAGGGGGAAAATAGTAAGATAGTGAAAGCCATCAGTGCTGAACCCTGGGGTTTGGGTTTTTTTAAATGTGCAATTGTATTACATAATACTACTGTGTACTGATTTTGTTGCTATAAAGACCGCTTCTTGATTAAAATCTCAATGCAGTATTCATTATAGTATTTTAGTGGATTAGTTATATAAACCCAGGTTTCAAACAGACTTCTGCTGTATAATACTCTGGCAATCTCAGCAAACCACAGACTATACCAGTGCAGACTAGACATGTGTAAAGTGGTAGTTCTGTTTATCTGCAGCTGCCTTTGTGTCCTCGCCAGAAGCACCAGCCACTCAAGATGGCCTTCGGCAATTCCTGGCTTCCAGCTCCATCCTTTCCAGCAAGAAGGGAAACCATTTCCCAGCCCAAGAGTAGTGCACACTTCACCTGCACAGATGCACAGTTTTCCTCTCCTCCTGGTGTTAAGCTGATCCTTTTGAGTGGGGCGTGGTGTTGGACAGACAGACAGCAAAACAGACAAAAAAGTAAGTCTGGCCCAGGACTGGAGCAACAGGAAACCTCAGTGATTGCTAAAGAAGGGAGATAAGGAACTTTAACAGGTAACATGAGGAGGTTTGTACTGCTGGTACACTGGTTTAACACTCTGGCGACAAAGAAAGGTCTTCCCTCTCCTCTGCTTGTCCATCTGTCAGCTTCCACAAGCACTTAAAATTCATGCCCAATTTTTTTTAATGTATTAATTCCCTTTAGTGATTAAATTACATCTTATAATGCAACATATGGGGAGCGATCTGCAGATGGGAGGGTGAGGAGAGCACAGTATTTTACTTGGTACATGCACTTGATGGAGTTCAAAAAGAGAGCGATATTTTGCATCTGGGGAAGGAGGACATGAGAATAACCTGTATTTTAAACCTGCCACTTTAGGAGGCATCAACACAGGAGTTGATACATTTCAAAATAACAGCAACAGAGAAATTTAATGCTGTGCTGCTCAAGCTGCTGAGCTGGAGGACACTTTATCACACTGAAATATACACAAATAGAAATATAAAGCAGATACGCCACTACCCCAGCAGATTTTCTTTTTGCCAGAGCTGGTAGTTCCAACTCACTTTGTGGGCAGCAAAGTGGCTTTACTTCTTTTTAGTGGTCCATCACCAATCCCACCAAGAGTCACAAAAATCCACCCCAAGAAAGTGGGAGTGGGTTTCCCTCACAACTGATAGATCAGCTACTAGAACAACCGTATTAGTAAATGCTTGCCCTGCTTGAACAATGGCACTGGAAAAGCAGGGTTTTAAGATGAAGGAAACCACAATACGTGTCTGATTTGGTGTCAGGGGTCAGCAAAAGTAGAAAAGCAATATGCCACCACCCGTATAATGTGAAAATCAGAGTTTAGATATGAAACAATCGTGAATGACATCTTTGACATGAGCTCTGCTCCCACTCCACACCTTCCGCGCACTCTCCGTACCAGAGAGGTTTAATTACAAAGCTGAGCAAGTCCTGTGCAAAGGCACAGGATGCTCCACAAAAGCACATTCCACTGGCAG
Organism: Oreocharis arfaki; assembly: GCA_013398015.1. Taxonomy (NCBI): domain Eukaryota; kingdom Metazoa; phylum Chordata; class Aves; order Passeriformes; family Paramythiidae; genus Oreocharis; species Oreocharis arfaki. Next base: position 554,407 of record VZRR01010829.1, on the reverse strand, counting down.
CTGTTGATAACAGAAACTTCATTTCCAGCAGACCAAAGTCTTCCAATTTTGCAGGAAAGCAGCTAATAAACTGAAACAGATGTTGCATAACCTGATAAGGGAGAAAGATTGCTGTTTTTCCCTTGAGCAAAGACAAACTGACAGCCGAGTTTTAGGGCGTGTGAGAGAAAAAAATATGCGATACTTTGACACTGTCAGCTCTCACTGGGCCAGGAGAGTGTAAATCCCACTCCGACAAGTTGGGCCATCTCCTGTGTTGCACAACATCCGAACCAGGGTGGTGCGGGCAAGAAACAACATTCCCTTCACCACCAGTGGGTGTTTATGGCTGGCCTTCTGAGGCCATCTCACATTCTCCACCTTGTGACACTCCAGCATGCCACCAAGCCAACAGGCCCTGGCCAACTTTAAACTGAACATACTTTGCTCAAATACTCAGCACTTTTCACTCACAGACTCTCTGCTCTGAAGGCCTCTGCATCTTACACTAGCTTTTGCCACCAATGTTATTAAGTAAGTGGAGTTTTTGTGAGACTCAGATTACTTGGTACAGCTGCTGAGAGGACCAAAAAGTACAGATCTGAAATATCTAATCTGAAGGACACAGAAATGGCAGATGGATATATTGATTGCTTGAATTCAACAACATAAAAGCAAGATACTGTGCATATTACTGGTCTAGAAAAAGCAGCTACTTAGCACTATCTCTTACATGCCACAGGGAGAGTCGTAACCATGAGCACAGAATCAGCTCAGTATCAGGATAATGCTGGAGAACAGGCACAGGGGTAGCATTCTCCAAAATCTGCCCAGTTTGAAAGAACAAAAATTCAGCAATCACGATGCTTTTTATAAAACAGCAATGAAATCTTTAAAACTTCAACCTGATAGTTCTGAATCCCTTTATCCGTATGGGGGACTAGTTGCAACTGGAAGCCGTAATCATTTTCAACCTTCACTTTCTGCCTGTATTTATCAAGAGCAGACAGCTAAAAACATCCTGAAAGTCAAGGAGAGTTGCTGCACTTCTTCAACAGCCAAACCCACTGCTGAGCCCCTCTTCCCAAGCATGACTTAATCTTTCCTGGCAGAATCATCTTCAGGGATATCCTTTCACTCATGAGTACACAAAATGTGTCTGTAGCTCTGGACAGACTTGATGTACCCTTTCCTAACCTCTCCTTTTTCCTCCACCACACATTATTTTTTCCCATTAGTTTCCTTCCCCCAGCCAAAAATGTATTACTCTTTTAAGGAATTAACAACTTAAGTTGTCATTATTACAAAGGTGAGAATTTAAGGTCAGATAATACTGGGAAAACAATAATGAGAAAGGGAAGGCAATTGGAAAAATTACTTGTTGAAGCTATTTAGTTGGCAAAGCATAAACACATGGAGTGTTTGTTACATGAACCATGTTTTGTTCACATACTCTTTTCTTTGTTTTATCTTAACTCCTGTGGCTTGTGACATTCATTTATTTTGTACACCCATTCCGTACTCGTTCCTTTCCATTCCTGCCTTTCATACTCCCATTCCACTCACTGGTGTGGGACATATACCAGAGCCTTGGACTAAGAAGGAGATTGAAGGAAGCTGGTGTAAATGGTGTACTGAGCTTCTTTTTCTTTTTCCCCCTTTTTTTCTTTTTTTTCTTTCCTTAGCTTAGAATGAAAAGCTTTCTGCTCTACAGTCCATTTGCTCAACCCAGTCTTTGCTCTTACTATAGTTCCTCTGGTCAGAACACAAATGTGTTCTCTGTATCACTGTTTTGATAACAGTGCTACTGGGTCTTGAACAGGGAATCTGTAAAACATTGGCTTGAAAACTGTCTTCAATAAATCAGCTTCTCGTTGCTTTACAAATGAAGCATTTGCTGTAGTTTGTAATATGATTAAACAGATTTTTTCAATTAGTTAAGCACACACACCTCCCACCTTGCAGAAGGCCAAGCCTTTTCATGACAACAATCCTGAACAAGTGCTGAGGAAACTAAGGGATCCCTAAAAAGTCCACTATGTTGTCCTGTCTCATCTGTTTATTAACACTGGACAGAAGAAACAATCTCTGTCTGTGTCTCTTATGGACAAAGACATACAAAGCCATTTTCTCTCAGCCTCATTTAATGAGATAGAAGCAAGACAAGATAGTTTAAGTAACCCAGTGTTTTACGTAGGGGCTGTCACGTTGCAAATTATATACGTCAGTTATACACAACAGGTGTCCAAAACTAATGTAATGCAAGTTATACTCACTGTGAAGTCAGCAGTCAGTCACTAATGACAGAAAAGAAGTACAAGGCTTCAGAAGGTATAAAAATGAGGAGGGCTGAAACTGTTTTGCCACCAAAACCTAGCTGACTAATTTTTCCTTCCCAAGTATCATGGTGCAGGGTTTCTACTGAGTCCACATTGTTGTGCTTAAATGCTAACTGCCCATTTGCTTTTCAAAAAGGGAATTTTTTAACACAGCTGTTGCAGTGATTTTTATTTTTTTTTTTTAAAGCCACAACAAATATGAGCTGGTTTCCTTAGAGAACTAAGGAAAATTATTGAAAACAGAAGCCCCCTCTGGAGAATCGCAGAAAGAGCATTAGAAGGAGCAACTTTGTTCCCAGTGGAGGTAAATGCTCTTCTCTTAAAAAAAAACCCAACAAACCACACCTGTCTTCAGATCCATTATTATTTTATTTCCCATCCTGCCATGTCCTAGACTCTGTCAGTAAATTATGGATGGGCCTGTGCTATCAAAGTAAGTTTAAGGTCTTGAAGGAACAAAGGTGCTAGAGAAACAGACATCAATATTGTTTTAACTGGCACCTGACTTTATGGGAAATTTCATTCCAAAAAAGCATATCTCTAAGTTATGAAGACATTTATGTGGGATCAGTATCATAAATGCTATTTTTCTAAACAGCCATGGAATGAAAAGGCTCCATTTGTCCTCTTCATGGCCAACATATGCTAAGTGAACATCTATTACATTGAAATGTTACAGTAACTCCTCTCTTAACCTTGAAAAGATCAGAGAAGGTTTATTAGAAGGGCAAAAAGAAGAGTAACTTAAAAATTTGAAGGTCAATGTTTTAACAAAACCTGAATTTAGAAACATTTTTTCCCTCTCAAATTCATTACAGGTCACTTGTTTTTCTCCTAGAAGTTCCAGTGGATGATCTTTGAATATTTTGAGGCTCCTCCGTGTATTTTTATTGGCTATTATTTCATCTCACAACCTTTTCTAACCCGTTACCTTAAGACGTTTTAGCAGTAAACAGATGAAATGCTTATAGCTGGCACATGCACCTTTCTAAATGTTTTCTACATAATTGTATTTTTCTATGTTGTGTTTATTCCAGTTTCAGGACTCAAAATAGAGCTTTTCTGATGTTTTATTATGGACAGCTGTTCTCTAAATTACAAAGGATTTTATGGACTATAAGAAGTGATTCACAGGCAATCTGCTTTCTTAAGATAACTTAGGAAAGGTCTTTCCTTTAGGCCTTGAGGCTTGCAGGAAGACTTTTGAATTTAAACAAGATTAAAGTTATGATAATAGTGTCCCATTATGAAACCTGGCAAGTTACACTGAAAAGAGGGACTAAATCTGTATGTCTTTGTTCAAGATAAAGGTTTCTTGGGGTTTTTTGCCTTTCAACTTATTTGTCACGTAGCTAATCACGGTGATACGATACAATAAATAACAGTACAATATGTTAGTCCTCTCTAGAAGCATTATTTATTTCTTTGTTGAAAAATAGTTACTGGCATTTGGTCAATTTTTCTTTTAAGTCAGAAATCGATATTTGAAACTGTGATCAATGCGAGTTGCCTAAGAAGCATTCACTTAACAAACTGAAGGTCTTTTTATTTAACATTCGGTTGTTTAGAATGAATATTTTTCATGTTTCTTTCATAGCCAGAAAATTACTTTCTTAAAGGCAGGGGAAAAAAAATCCAAACCTCAAAAAGAATCATCTCAAAAAAATATTTCTTTTAACCTCCATGCATTCTGCCCTTTACCCCTGCCCCACAGAACAAAAGCTGATAACTGTCAGCAACAGGGAATGGCACAACACAACAGTGTCTCTCAGATTGCCATACGGAAACCTCCTTTGTACCACTTTGTATAGCAAAACCAAACCTGGTGTCTTTTAATTTGACAAAAATGTGGCAGCTTTTGGTTGCTAACAACCCCCCAAAGTCACTGTTTACCTGCCACTTCAGAGCCAGAGCAATACCTCCAAAAGGCAATCAACCCTGAATCTGCAGGCAGTAAGTCATTAGTCTTCCCTGGAGCCTCTTTCATTGTACAACAAAAGCTCCAGAATGGTGGAGAATAAGTGCAATTCTTGGGAAGCTAAGCTCCCAAATATGCAGACACCTCAGGATCCTGCCATTTGGAACTGCATCTGCAGTGAAACAGCCTTGGTGGGAGAACGTCAAGTGTTGTGATGGGAGACATGCTGCACTTTCCTCAGACAGAGAACAAGATAGAACAGTGATCTCATCCAGGATGGCAAGTCTTTTGTGTCTGACCTAAGCACACAGTGTAAATTAATAGCTATTTTTCACAGTTACTTCAGTGCATCCCATCCTACCTACATTCTGTGTCTAAAAGCTCAAACATCAACACTCCGGAGAAGCTTTAAGACAGAGCAAGATGCTCCTCCAGTCAACTTGCACATGACTGGCAGGGAAAGACAAAAATACTCGGTTTATGACTCCTGTAAGAGACATCTTTTTTTTCAATCAATGATTGCATCTTTACACTATTTTTATCTGCTGTGAAAATAAACCTGCTGAGCTGAGAGCGAGGAACCGGGAGTGTGCTGTGCGCACACGGTTAAAAGCAACTGCATGGTGCTGGGAACTCTGAAGAAACAAAAAATAGAATACGAACCAAAGAATAACCTCACTCTCCTCCATTCGCAACACCTAAAACAACAGGCTGTGAAAATGGTTTCATTAAAAAATAACAAGCACATGCTCACCAGGGGATAGATCAGGGCAAACTGAATAAAAAATTCTTCAATCATTGCTGAAGTAGGTCAACCAGAATTAATTCAAAGGGCAAACATTCAAACTGAGCCTGCCACCCCCCCCCACCTCACCCCACCTCCCCGCAGCATGTCTTTCTACCTGCCCTTTGACAAGGCCAAGTGGAGACCCAGACTGACTTATTACTTCATTTCCTACAATGCACTCGCCGCAGTGGGTCTCTCTTTCTCTCCTCAGTGTAAACTGATAGGCCACAGATTTCCTCCAGATTTACACCAGTGTGAAACAGAACACAGCAGAGCCTGGTGTTATGTAGGAACATAAAATACTGAGCAGCACTGCTCCCCAGCTCAGAAGACCGGTGCTAAGGATACCTTCCTTGTGGAAATTTTTGCCAAGGAGACATTCATGCTGGCCAAGAAGCCAGCAAAACATACAGCAAGTAAACACCCTGGAGACAGGAGTCAGATGAAGTCTACGCAGTAGCCAGCTGCAAAATACAAAAATCTGGGATGTCCAGCCAACATCCACATCCTGCCCTGTGCTGCCAGGACAGTGCCCAGTGCTCTGATGCCTTAGGAGAGCACATCAGCTGAATCAGGGCATCATTCTCTTGAGCTGACCTTCTGTCGGCACGAAGTAGCTCTGAGGTATTGTACAATATTAATTGACTAAATGGCTTTCAGCTATAAGGGTTTTGCATACAGCAAAGCTGGTCTAGCACTACATGCTCTTCAAAACTTACTCATCTTGCAGCAAGGGATTTTTATGAATCATTACTTGGCTTTTAATCCCCTCTCTCTTCTCCCAGGTGAGCTGTCATTTCATTTACAGTAGGAGAGAATGATTCAGGTCATCATGAAAGAAAAGATTTTTTTTTTCCTTAGTTTTCTTAGTTAATAAAGTACATTAACCTCCCCTTCTCCACCCCATCAGCCTTTTCAAACCTAACCTCATGACTGAGCTTTGAAACGCAACCAGGAAAGGTTAACTCGGGGGGGTGCAGTCTCTTAACTGCTTTATTCGACATCCCATCTAATGAAACAGCTGTTACACTTTCCCTCTTTTCCCTCCCACCATCCTAAAAAGCCAATTAACCCTATCCCTAGAAGATAGCATCCTGATGGTATAACGAAGATGCATCACTTTTCCTTCACTGCCAGCAATGACACAGCCAGATCAGGGGCGAGAGCATTGGGCTGTGCCTGGATTCCCAGCCTGAGGAGGGCACTGCCCCAGGCAGAAAAGAATCACAGCAGTTTGGGCAACTACCAGGCTCCCCCCAGGCATGAAAGGGAGCTGCTGCTCCGCTATCTCTGCAAATATCAGTCAGCCCTTTAAGTTAAAAGGCAAGAGAAATAACACAAAGCTTTGGTGCACTTGGCGCTTCCCCCAAAAAGCACTTAAGGGAACTGGGATGCTTATAATACCTGTTTCAGATCGCCTGTAAGATGAATGCAACCAAGCTTAAAAAAGTTAGAGGCTTTCTTCTTTGTGACAGAGATCCCTCCTTATACACCCCACTTAAATCACAAAAGCTGGAATCTACTTCCCCCGGTATCAATTGGGATTTTGTCCTTGGTTTTAGTGAGAGCTTTATCTGCTCCTAAGAGAAAATCAATGGCCTGTAAAGCAGCGCAGACGTGAGACTGGGTTGCTAGTGGCCCTCTGCTGGGAGACACACTGGGGCCGTAGTTTCTGCCGCACTCTCCTGTGAAGCCAACATCAACAGATAAGGGAGCAATTCCGCGCCGTCTCCAGTGCTGTGGCTCCTTGCAGTCTTCCAGTGTACAACTTCCAAGAGACTCATCTGAGAACCTTACTGCATTACTCAAAACACAAGGCTGAAAGAAGAGTGCCAGTGTTCGCCTTATGAACAGACCCCTCACAATGAGCTTTTCCCTCCTGCTCCTGCCAAGAGCACCGCCTGCCCCGCGGTGGGTGAGCCAAGGCCTGGTGTGTGTCCCACCAGCGCAAAACACTGCTCTCCTCTGCCCTGTCCTGCCAGGGGAGGCAGGACCACAGAGGCCACACCATTTCCATCTCACACATCCTTGTGCATTACAGCTGCAGTCTTTCCGGTGCAACACAGAGCCTGCAGAGCCCCCAGCGAAATTCAGCACTTAGGAAAAATGGAGGCAAACTTTGTCGATGTGCTCGGGAAATAATGGCTGACATTATGGTGTGTGTCAAATATCCAAGCCTGATCTTGAGGGAATAGAGGACATATTTAAATGAGTTCATCTGTACAAGGCAGCGAGTGTGGATCCCTTTATTGTGCTATTACAAAAAGATTATTATCAAAAACATTATCCTAAACTCTCATTTATATTTAAGAGCAATTTTACTATTAATTGTCTGTGCTCCCCTTAGTCCATAATTCAGCATGTCCAAGCCTGTTTCAGTTTCATGAAACTGGCATCTTTATTACAGCCTTGGGCTACAATTTTCCAACAAGAATTGTCTAAATGCAGGGTTTTTTCGTCTTCCTGTGTAAAATGCTGCTCTCTATTACCTGTGATTGAGCTCCCAGGAGGCAGGAGAGGAATTTGTATTACAGAGTATCTGTATATTGAGGCAAAGTCTCCCAGGTCCATCATCAACCTCTCCCACACAGGCTTTCAGACAGCCTGGCTAATTGGGAGAGGGTCTTTCCCTCCCCTTCCCATGGACAGAAGTGCTCCCCTTCCAAAGGCCCAAAAGAACATTTATCTCCCCTCCAACCCCGAAAATAATGAAGATGAAAATTTGACATTATTTCCCTCATTTCTGGCATCTTGACTTCTTTCCCACATTACTCTTTTAAAGAGTCTCCATAGCGTCTCCTGCCAGAGAGTCCTTTCCTTTTGTTCCTGCACCTTAAGCCCACAAACTCATTTTGGCATGCCATACAATCCATGTCCTTGTTCAGATCTCTACTGGGAAATGAGACAACACACCACAGTTGCTAATTTAAAACAAAAGAGTGAAACCATTACCCTTTTGTCCTCTGCTTTATCTCGCCAGTTACATGTATCTCAAAGACTTTACTGCACCCGTTTTAAAACATACAAAAAAGGAGCATCTGGACTTGTCTTAATGAGAAAATGTTTGGTCTACACTTTCTCAGTGGAATTATCTGTGTAATTGGTAGCCATGATTTCAGAAGTAAGTCCTTGTTCTGCCAACAGCACATTCCGTGAGGAAATGAGGGAGCTGGGGAAGGAGGCTTTCCTTCTGAGGAAGAGTTGGCTTTTGTCTAATTAGAAGAAAAATCACAGCGGAAGAAAGTCCTGTTCTGCTGACCTCTCAAATTCTCCAAACACTGTGCATTAAAACACATCCTCTTTTGAAACTCCAGCCTGAGAGATATTTGTATTTAGAGATGAGCTCTGCCATGTCAAGCATGAAGCCCTCCTTTCTGCTCCTCTAGGATGGCTTGATACAAAATTCTTGGCAAACATTAGAAGCTAATACTTTATCCCCACTGCACTGAATTATCAATCCAACTCTTAAAACTGGCAGACTTCCTATTCAGCTGAATGCTGAGAATTTGGAAGAGACACCCATAAATCTTTTGTGAAAAGTCCAGCCTTTCCTTTTGATTCCCATGGAGAAAACTAGATCTCAGCCTGCTTATAAGAAACAGTCTCTAGATGCTTTCTTTGCAAAGCTGGGCTCGAGAATGTCAGTGACGCACACTCCTTGCTGGAACTGAAAGGCGTATGAGCAGGACTTTATGAGCAGAGAAGATAAAGCAGACTTTTCCCTTATCGCATACTTTGAAGCGAAATGGATCAATTAGTTTGGGGTTTATAGGAAGCACCTCCTTCAGAAACATTTTCCAAATCATTAGTTACAGCATGTGTACAGAAAGGGAAACAAATCAATTTCCTAACGTTGCTTCCAGTCTTCATTGCTGAAGCTCTTTCTACACTTCTAACTACCATTCATCTCATCTTTGGCGAGCCTTCCTATCCATTTTCTTTGCTATCTTTTCCCCTTTTTTGTCAGAATAAAATGAGCAAAAGTAAATCTGTTAATGACGGTGAAAAGGTATAATAGACAACATTATCTTCTCCCTAACAAAGTGCAACATTTTGGTAATCCACTCATCATCTTTCTCTGCCACACCAACATCTTTAGCCATCTCTACCTTAAGTAATGCTTGGCTCTGTGAGGTTGCTTGTGCTCATAACAGATTTTGTCTGGGATGGGAAAGGGCAGCTGCCTGGCTGTCTGAACTAAGGTAAGTGACGTGTTCCATAAGCATGCCAGGAGACACAGTCAGAGCCACCACTACAGGCAGTGAAAGGTCAGACAGTGCTTGTCTGATGCTGCTGTGAGTGGCTCACACCTCAGACACCCACAGGGCACCTGATGCTCACCTCCCTTCCAGCCACGGGGCTGAATTGATTCTAGAAGACCTTTGGTGTGCTCTTACGTAGAAGGGACAGGTTACCTCCCATCTTTATCTCCTCTAGGGGTGGCTCGATTTATTCCAAAATGAGTGCTTATCAAGTTATCTTTGCATGCATTCCATTGCACCTGCCTATCCTGAAGCACATTGCCCAGGTTTCTAGCTTTCTTAGGAATTTTTAATGTACTGCATAGCAGCACAAACAAGTTCCTATTGTGCCACTTCTTTCCTCACACTCTCTGTGTTTAACGACACTCACTCTAGGTCTGAACCCTGTGGCTGCATCAGAATAACAACCTCCTTCTGTGCTGAGGCATAGATATCAGCACTTGTGTTCTTTTTTTCCTATCTGGAATCTAGGTAATCTAATTTCTTCTCTTAATCTCTGAACAGATCTAACTTTACTCTCACCCTCTTGTTAACAAATTTCATTAACAGACTGCATAGAAAGAAAAATAACAAGACATTTTAAAAAAAATAGCTATATCTATGTTCTAACAACATGTGTTTTTTTCCTGCATTGTTTTAAATATTTTTGTTAAACCAGGCAAAGCTGGTAGGATATCAAAAGAATTAGTATGTTAATTTATTAAAACAGAGCACATTTATTTTCCTACCATGGAAGATTAAATTCACTGGTCACAATGTAATTCTTGCTGCTATTCTTGTCTTTTAAAAAATCTTTTCAATTGGTAACTATTCTCATTTGATAGATGAGGTTGTTTTCAGTCACAATCTATACATATTTTTATAGTAATTCTGCTCTGCGTTTTTTTGAAATCTCAGATGAATGCCATCTGGTCCCAAAGATTTATTGACATTTAATTTCCTGAGTTTTTCCATTTCACACACATGAATACACATATATGGATATATATAGAGAGAATTTTTTTGGAAATATCTGTCAGAGGGAGCACTGCACCTTTACTCTCTGGAATTCCCCCGTTCCAAAGTTATCCATCATTCTCAGTAGCAAAGAACAAAGAGAAGAAAATATGGAAAAGCATATGCAACATTCTTCTCTTGTCTGATTAGTGCCTAATATCTTGAGGGACCTGCAGATTTCTGTGGCTCCATGTTCCTGATGCAGTTCAGCTTGTTATTTCCCTTTGGCTACACAGATCTTCCCAATTCTCATTAAATGGGTGCTGATGAGCGTACCATAAGCTCATAAATTGATCTTAAGATGAATTTCCATCTTTAACACAGCTTTCAAGGCTGAGGTCAATTATATATGCAATGCAACTTTGCTTCTTTTGCTTTAGATGATATGCCCAATGCAACAAGAAGTTCAAAATATTTTTAGATATCCTGCAACGTATGAACACAGAGAAGGAAATCTTGCAGTCTTTTTCAGTATCATGTCTTTCTACTAACACTACACAACAAGAAAGTCACTTTCATTACAGAATGAATTACTTATGCATATTTTATTACATGGTATGAATTAATTATACTGCCATCACCATGCAAAGGGCTTAAATCAGTTGCCTAAATGTAGATATCTAATATAATTTGAGATGCTCTCTCTTACAACTCAGGCCTGCACTGGGTTGGCAACAGCTAATAACCTAGGGAGAAAATACTTTGAGTTTGTTCTACATCATATTTTGAATACCTTTTTTTAAGCAACAAGATTTACCCATTAAGAGGGAGATGGTTAGAAAGGAAACGTTGTGGATTTATTCAACAGACCAAATGGGCATCTCATTTTTTTGTTGGATTTTTTTCCTCTGTTAACAATGCATGGGATAAATGGTCCTCATTGGGAGAAATCTTTAAGCTCAAAAGAAACTGATTTTTTTCTGTCTCTGGAATTTATTCCACAAAATGTGATTCTCACCACCATCACTGCCATATGTTATAATAAATCTGAACTAGACAATGAAAGTAGACCTTCACTGAGGTACCAGCTCTAGACAGACTCATGAGACCCTTCAAAAAGGCAGGAGGTAAGAAAAATATTTTTAAAAGCAACTTTGAAATTAGTACACTTTCATCTCACACAGATTCACATGTCTTTCTGATATAAATATCACGCCCCTATCTTTAAGAAAATGACACTGGAGCATGACCTAATTCCAGTAATATTTTAGCACTAATAGGGATTTTTCATGTGTCTATCAAACCCTCACAACTCACCTTGATGTAGGTAAGTATTTTATCTTACTCAAGGCTAGAATTCTCTAGATCTTTAGGTCTTTGTAATTTGATTCATTTCTCATTCAGTGACTCTGGTGATGACACAAGATGCAGACATGTGCACAGGCATTTTGAGGACAGGACCCTTGATAAAAGTTGTAATTAGTGCCCCAAGCCAAGAAGTGGATTTATAGAAGGAAAGACTGCAGCAAAAGACCAAAATTAAACCTTCAGAACGACTCTGCTGTGAAAGTCATATTGTAGACAGTTTTTTAATGAGATTGCTGGGTTGAATTAATTTTCAACTCTTATCTGACTTTGATCTCAAATAACAAGAGGTCATCAAGATAAATGCTGCTCATGCTTTAAATGACATAATGATGCTATTAGGAAAACCTGAGGGATTAAAAACTAGCCTATTTATTCCCACGAACAGTCCCATGAAACCAACTGGATGCACAAATTAACCAACATTATATGAGAAAAAAAAATTAAAAGTTCACTCTCGATCATAGCTGCTGTTTATATCATTTTGTTTTATTCCCCTCAACCAGTAAGCAACACTATCTTATACTTTCTGTTAGGATCAAGATCTTAACTCACAGGTGCTGTACGAACATCTATGTAAGGTTAAAGCACTGCTAAACCAGCTCTCAGAAGTGTAAGTCTTAGTGTTTGCTCAGAAAGTCCCTTTTATCCTCTCCTGTCATGGGGCTCCTGTGAACTGGCAGCTCAGGGTTGCTTCATCTCCGCCTGCGCAGGAGGTTCCAGGAGGACCTAGTGTTTGCTGCTGGATTACAGCTCTTGCTGTGCCCCCATGAACTCAGGTTTTATACTAAGGAAGTTTTTGAATGGCGTCAAGGTGCCCTCCCTAATCTCAGAACTGATCAGTACTTCTAAAGCGTAGCTGCATCTGATTAAACCTACCCAGAAACCAGCAAAGCAAGGGCTCACAGAGTTTAGAGTGTAATGTGCCTTCTTTATAAGAGCAGTAACTTTAAATGGTGCACTTTCTCCACAAATTATCTCTAAACCCCAGTGTTAATAAGACAGCATTTGGTTTTAGGCATGCTAAAACAAAGGTCCCTGCTCTGTTCAGTAATACACTACAGGAGATCAGAGCACTGTCACCAAAGCCAGCACTCCTCCTGCGAGCAGGAGATCTCCACAGGTAAATACAGCCAGAATGCAGCAGTGCTAGCCATGGCTATGGTCCCTGAAAGGAATATTTTGGGAATCCAGTTCCATCGTCTCGGCAGACGGCTGGCAGCCACTGCCCTACCAAGCACGGCAGCATCCCTGATCCCACAGTTCAGGACGGTGCTTAACGCCGCTGTGTCGGCTGCACAGTTCTGCTAACGCGCCTCATCTGGGCTCCCAGCGGAGATAAACTATGGTGTCCCAGCTGCAGTAATTCTTCTGGTGGAGACACAGGCTGATTATCTGAGCAATCATTACTGCAAGGTGCTGAGATTCCCAGCAAAGCATCTGCATAAAGCAGCACACTGTCTGCAGGAAAGGTAGAGAGAGAACTCAAAGAACTAATCTCGCTACACGTAAACTCTTTAACCACTTTGATTCATTTGCTTCCACCTAGACTCTACACAAATTCTAACGGCAGAAATTTGCACAAGAGTGGTGTGCTAGCATATCCATTTTGTCCACAGCAAATGGTAATACTACAAAAAAATACCAAGAAAATCTAAAAATTCCTAGAGAGCAAGAGTATCAAGCAAATTGCCTGCCTCCTGGGGAGAGCAAAGCATCTGTTTTCCAGTGGTAACAATTACCAATACAGCTGTGCTTAGAAGTCTAGATGCCAAACTGAAGTGGGGAGCAAGTTAAATCAGCCCGTCACTAAAGTGCAGTGCCATATGAAGGTGACACACATGAAGGGAGTGCCATTTACTTGCCATTTCTGGGGTGAAGATTTCTAGGGGAAGAAAGTGAACAGGAAGGACTTTACAAGTGATAAAACACCAGCTTTCTCCAGTATTTGTAACCTGAGCGAACACCAGAGAGTCTTTTGTGTTTACCTCTCAAAGCACCACCATCTCCTTCCATCTCTCCCAAGCAGGCTATTTAGGGTTAACAGAAATATCTACATAGTAGGAAATAGAGAGAAATGAAGATGCATTATATGTCAAAAAGTGAATTGGCAACATCCATATTAGAAAAGAAACACATGACTTAACAAAGCTTAAGCAGGACACCTGGAAACCCACATTACCCCTGGGATGCAGAAAACACAGCTGGTTGCATAAAGGCAGGTGAGAATTACAAACCAGCCTCTTTGGGGACTTTGCAGCTGGATGTTTGGGATCAGGAACAGAACAGGGCAAGAATTTCAAGTCAAGATAAGGCTTTAGTTATTTACGTCTTAATACTTTCCTGTCCCCCTCATGATAGTTTCTCAAAGAGAGAACTACCACCTAACAAAGCCATTTAATGTAATGAGCAGCAGCAAGGATGGATTTGCTCTCTCAGCCTCAGGGATGCCTCATACTGACAGTGCCTGACTGCTGCTTGTGCAGTGCCTGATAAAAGGTTGAAAAGCTCTGGCTGTTTTTTGCTCTGCAGACCTCAAAACTTCAGCTACACCATGACATCTGCTATCCTTCCCAGCTGTGTTGCCAGGGAAGCCAAAGCCTGGAACAAAACCAAGTAGCAGGCTAAAAAAAAAAAATAATAAGAGGGTATTTTATCAAAATGGTGAGATTTCCAGGCATTGCTGATGTTTAGGTGACTGCACATTGCCAGTTGCTTCAGCAGAGAGAGAAGCTCATAGAAAAGCCCCCCTCCCTCATGGGAGAAAGTGTAGGGAGGGCAGTGGGCGCAGCACTGCAAAGCTAAGGCAGAAGCAAGCCCCGGGCAGGGCAGGGGTATCAAGCACAGTGAGCACTGCGTAGCTGGCAGCTCAGAGTATAGCAGAGTACCCAAACGGGCTCCTTCTGACCTTCTTCTGCCCACCCCCTCTCAGACTGCCTCTGCCCAGGGGTGAGCAGCCAGCTGCCACCCCCTCCTGGCTCCCCTGGGTCCACTAATGGTCCTCAGCCATGGGAATAATGTGATTTGTCAGGAAAGGGACAAATGCTGCAATAACAATGACCACTGAAACTCTGGCAGTGGCGCAGGGTAATTGTCCCTGCAAGACACCCTCAGCAGAGCTAAGCAGGGGAAAGCCTAGTGGTGAAAGACATTATTTGCCTGTCCTTTATTGCAAATTTCAGGAAAACCAAATGTTGCTGTCCCTAGAGACTTGAGAAAGGAAACTAAGTGACAGGGAAGATAAATGCTTCCTACTGCCAGTGCCATACCCCATGCAGAAATGTAGAGAATATTTTCATAACTTTGTGCTTTAAATGCCTTTGTTAGAGAAACAAGATTTATGCTTCTGGCTCTGAGGGAGGGCAAGAGAAACTTAAACTGTACAAGTAGTTGTGTACACATGGATGCCTGTATGTGCATATCCCATCAGGCAAAAGGAAGGGAAGAGGATTAAAGATAATCTGCCTCTGAACAGAAAGGCCCTCCCTGCTGTTCTAAATTTTCTTGACTTTTGTTCTTGTTCGAGCCTCTAAAGTAAAGTTCAATGCAATATCCTATTATCAAAGTCATAGTCTCAAAGAGGAACCAGCCTAGGATTTTTTTATAGTTATATCACAAATAAAGTCACTAGAGGACACAAAAAGTAGGTATGATGCTTCAAGTAGTTGTGTGCATGTGTATTGTAAGCAAAAGCCTAAAATCACTGTCTGTATTAAAAGAAACACACAAAGGATCATCTTCAACAGGGATAAGCTTCTGATGCCAACTTCAGACTTAGGAAACTACTTTAACTTCACAGTTACCCTTGGACTGGTAAAGAGAAGGGAGTAAGAGTCAATGACATTCACTCTGCCTATTAGTTTGGGCATTAATGTTAAGTATAATCACTGCCAAGGAAATAAAATAATGAAAAGGAAAAGCACTATCCAAATCCAGTATTCCATAATAAACCCCCCCTGAAATGTGCAGACCATGCAAAGATGAATGCAGGGAGAGGAATAATTTTATAGAAGGAAGCATTTTTAAATCCCTACTTTAAGATGTTTTATAGAATCAGTAAAAATACAATAAGGATGAAGTGAGCTACTTATCTTTCTAAAAGCTTGCATATACCTCATGTATGCCTTTAAATCCTATGGGGTTTCAAGTCTGTTTATACCTTTAAAGGGGTTTTTTATATCCTTGCAGGCACTCAGGCAGAAATCGCTGGGTTTCTCTCCCCTCAGCAGCTTGATAAATGAGCATTTGTTAAATGAAAAAAACCCACCTGTAATACAGGGCAGGCTCTCTGTCCTATATTCCAAGAGGCTTCCCACCCACATTGTAACAAATACACGCTTACTGTGTGGTTATCAGGCCAGACTGGAGAAGATGCTGCAATCTTCAAAAACAAGCCCTTGAGGCAGACTTGCCTGTACTTCAGTGATCTGCCGGGAGAAAGGGGCAAGGGGAAGTGGGGCTACGTGGGCAGCACACTGGAGAAGAAACAGTGCTCCAGATCAGGTCTCAACTTCCTCTTGGTTCTCATCTGAATACCAAAAGAGCCATTGAAATCTGCAGTCAGTGAAAGTTGTGGTGCTTTCCCCTTTTCTATGGCTATTTACTTTTTCCACATTCAAATGCAGATGGTTCTCTCACCTACTGAATGTCAAATGGTCACACTATGGACTTGCTCCCAAAGGTGACCTGATCTCAGCTTGGTCCCTCGATTCAGCAAACTCAGTTCAGTGAATATTACAAGACTAATTTTCATGCTTTTACTTTGCAAGAGATAAACAAGTTTTGCACTGTGATTTATATTCAGATGAAACACCAATACTGGATTCTTTGGGGATTGGAAAAACAGTGTAGGCCCATATACCAAAGTCAGCATTCGGAGTTCTCTGAAAATTCGGCTGTATATGGCTGTGGCTCCTCTCTGCATCAGCCCATAGGCAGAAAAAGAACTGTAAACAATTTGCTGATTTCTCTGTCTTATGTGCATGAAATTATACACTAATCCAGATTCACCCAGACTCTTGTATAGAGCTGAATTTGGCACAAGATTACCCCAAACTGCACCACAGCTTTCTGAAAGCCTTGTAAATCAGAGAAAACTATTCTTCGAACAAGGGCTGGCTTCTGAGCAGACAATGAAACCAGGAAATGAGGCAGTTTCACATTTAATTATGAAATCAATCTACCCTCTTCATAGTTTCATCCTCTCTCTACATAGTTTCTAGAGAACAAATCTCAGTGCACCCACTTGCTAACTTGTCAATTACACTCTGTTGCCATAAGCAAATTCCAGTCAATGGTGTTTTTCCTTTCTCCAGCACTCTTGCAGATCAAAACATTCAGCTCAGGCATACTCAGCAGCCTGTAATATTTCCTACAGGATAAAGCGAAGACTATGATGACAATGCGAGGACTTACTGGCTGTAGTTCTGCAGAGGAACCAAGGTACCTATTCCTAAAACTGGAGGGCAATTTGACCTTCTCATCCTGTATTTCTGCAGAGAAGTTTCAGAAAACTTCTGCCATTGCCCACTGCTCAACTGAACCAGCACTTTCCTTTGAGGGTCTTGGACAAATCCCCTGCTGCTGTTTTCCAGTAGCAGAAACCAAAAGTGAGTCTGGCTTAAGGAACTGTAGAAACGGATTTGGCTCCCTGTAAATATGCGTGGAATCAGGGTTTTATTTGACATAGTTAGCACTCCTTCCATTTGCCTCATGAAAACTGTAAGGACACCGATTTCTTGCACTTCTTCGCTTCCATATACCAAGCTAGATGACATTATACCTTTAATACAATCACATATTACATTCATACAGTATGTACTCCTCTATTTAGACACATATCTCTGTTTGATGCAAATACGTGCTCTCTTTAGGGTTTCTTCCAGAACTTATCATGTTGATACTACTTACACTTTTTCCCCTGCTAAGATTTGGAACTGTTCACAGACAGATCAATCCATAGATAAAGAGAAAAGAGATTAAATGTGATTTCTTTTAGCAAGGAGTAAAGTCTGTATGAATAATATCATGTACCTCAGATATCTGGGTGACCAAAAGAATTACACAGATTGTATAGCAGCATGAAGATAAAATTAATTGGGTCTCTTTGCACAGTATCTGTTATGAAAGCAGTTAAAATAGTTTTGTGTATTTTGGATGAGTTGCAGAAATGTCACTTTCATGATTCTTTTTTCCCTCTCCTTTCAATCAGTGTCCTTTTATTTTCATTTTCATACACCTGCTAAGTGTATCCTGCTGTATTCACAGTTCAGCATGATGGGTTTCATATTTAGTGGAAAATGAACAATTCGTACCCTGAAGATTCCAATTATTCGGCTCCCTCAGAGATTCATCTTTGGAGTATCAATGAAGAGAATAAAAAGTGAAGCCAGGAAAAAAAAGAAAAAGTATCAGGGTTTTTCCCCCAATAAAGTGTTGTTTCAGGGGAAGGGGTTACTTGAACTCAGCAGCTTGACAACCGAAAAGAAACAAACTAAGAGCAAAAGGTTGTTGAAGGAGATCTGCAATTTCACACATTTGAATCATTATCAGGACAGATTTATTGCAGTTCTAATTCTGCCAGATATGCTTGAAGAGAAAAAAAAATATTGAAAGGAGGTCATGCTTCTCCTCCACACTGAACAAATGACTGTGTTCTTTTAGAAGAATATGAGAAAACCTGCAATGTCACCCTTCTTTGTCCTTGTGATCTTTTGGTGAGGAATATAAATTTAACTCTCTCTCTACAAGGGAAGGATTCCTCCAGCAACTCAATCCAACTCCTAATCTTAAGAGAATTTTAAAATCTTAAATGCATTTGTTAAATCACAGTCAGATGCAAACGTGGCTATAGGGTATGCCCAGAACCTATGGGACACTTAATTCCCACTCACAGATCTGGAGACTTTGAAATGTTAATTGTAGGACAGTTTGAGGCTCTGCATTCCTGGGCTTTCTGCCAGTGGTTCACCAGAAGTGAAGTATCAGATGTTCAGATTTACTGCATGAAGAGTTAAGGGCAGAGTGCTATTATTTGGAAAGACTGGGCTCAGAGTTTGATGAAGCAATTGATCTCTCCAAGGTTCAAAGAATTCACCATTTCCTCTCCTCTTTCAAATACACTCTCCTCCTGGATTCAGATGTTTTCAGACTCAGGATGGACTTGACTCCAAGGCACAAGCCAGTGCCACCTGTATGTCAGGTGTGTACAGAGCACTCTCTATCCTCAGTTACACCACACTAGCACTTCCAGACGAGCAGACTGGCAGCTTTGGGTTATGGGTGAAGCAAAAGAGAGGAAACAAAGCACCTCATGTGAGATAATAACGACCATGCAATATCCCAGACAAGGAAAGGTTAGGTCCTGTAGAAGCCCCACTGGTGTATTTTCCAGGCCTTGCACCAAATCCCCACCTCTAACTACTACAGTCTGAAACAGAACCAGAGGCCAAATAGTCAAGATACCACAGGACAAGCTATTTTTGTAATTACATCTGTGTATGTGAAACACTGAACAAGGTGAACTCTTATACAGTTGGACAAAAATTGGGTCCCCAAAGCCATTCTTTCCTATTCAAATCAATGTCTGGTGAGCTTTGGGATCTTGGTGACACTCTACTGATCCTGCAAATTACCTAAAATTCCTCTACAAGAACAACATCATAGGAGTAAAATGAGGAGAGACAGACAGGAAAGAGTCAGCTGTTAAAGTTCTCATCTGGCCACTCATCTGATAATAAAATCCCATGTACTTCCTAACCAAGAGAGCTCCCTTTCCACCCTCCACAGTACAGACATACAATCAACTTCGGAAAACAGATTATTTACTGCAACTCACAATTTCTCATGCAGGTAGATAGGAGCATTTTGTGGTGATGGTATGCACTTAATACATGTTAATCATTGTCTTTGTCACATTATTCAAGTTACAGGAGAGCATCAATGGTTGGCAAACAACAACAAATAAGATTGCAATGACAACTGTTGTATAGAGAAAATTCTGCTTCCTTCTGAAAGGCTTATTATGTGAATTACTTGGATTGGTCTTATTTCAGTGTAATAACTTGGTGGGAGAGAAGCAGGGGGAAACATAATGAAGAAAAAAGAAATTTGAGAGCAAACAACTAAAGGTCTGCAACGTACATTTGGACAAAGGCATCATGCAAGGGAACAGAGTGTACTTACAGCCCACTGAGGCCTGTCTTTTCCTGCAGTAACAGGGACATCATTTACTAAACAAACACCAGCTGCCTATAGATCTCTGACATCTGACCATTTAGGCGGCTCAAAAAACCTTCATCAAACACAGCCATCCCTTACCATTAAAGGGTAAAAGCAGAGCTTTCAACTCAAGGAATCAAGAGAAAAAATAATACAGCTTGTTCCTCTCAAAGATACGGGAAATAATTTTTGGACAAGCATTTATTTTCTTCCTGAGCATGCATCATGAATCAGTCAAAGCTGTGTGCAGCAGGGAAGAGAACACTTCTCTTCTTTCAAAAAGAGAAAATGGGAAAGAGGATGGTTGTTTTTAAAATAAGCACACACATGGGCACACTCCCTCAGTTTCCTCAACTGACAGTCCAACACTGACTCTCCAGGAAGCTTTCCTTTGGATGAAAAGATGGATGGAAAAACCATAAAACGCTTGAAAACATATTTTTGCTTGCTTGGTTTTCCATTCTTATCCATGCATATTGATTTCCCATGCAGAGTGGATCAATGAGCAGTTCTGTACCCCAACTGAAAGCATGTAATCGCTCAGAGCAGTTCAATGCCCAGGCTCACAGGATGGCGCTGCTGCATTTGGGCTGCTGGAAATTCTTCCTACCAGCCAGATGGGCCATTGGTGATTATCAGCATTTGTCCCAAAGCACTCTTAGCAAAAGCACCAGAACCACATCTTCAATATTTCAAAGTGAAATAGATAACCAGAGCAAGTCAAAAGAACTAGAAATTACCTCCTTCTCTCCTTCTCTTTCCAGAGCTGCCTTGATGGCAACATCTACTGGGAGAGGAGCTGCCAGAGTCCTGTAATTCCCTCCATCCATCATTACAATATGCCATCCATGGTAGAATTTGACTGCTTTCTAAAGAAACTTTGTGCTGAGTGGATGGAAGAGTTGTGAACCCCACTGCGTGATCTTGGAGCACACTCTATAGCCCCCCACAGTGTAAATGGAGTGCCAACATCTCTGCAGTCACTCATCACCTCCCTGTAAACCTGCACCTGCTTTCCAGAGCCATTATTTATTTGGGAAGGAGGTCCTAAAGTTTCCATTTGCAACTGCTTCAGGTTCAAGTCGAGAGCAACCTTGAAAGAGAAGAGCATCACAGTTTAAACGATAACAGGAAGGCATTTGCTCACTGATTTATTCTCTCCTTCTTTGCTGAATTCGACTACTTTTGTTTGCCAAAAGCGTACTCCCTTTTAGACCATAGATCTTCGGACTCAGCTCCCAATAAGGAAGGTCATGGACCTTTCTTGGCAATTATGTTGCACTTCCAAACTACTGCACTGCCACAAATGCAGCAACGTTTAGGGTGCTTACAGACTTCTAATGCTACAACCCAGGCTGCCCAAGGAGAGGTAAATCCAGGCAGAACACTAGGAACTGGTGCAAGACCTGCATTCTTTCTTCCCTGAATCTTGGGAATCACTGAAAACCGCCACTCATAGCCCTTCATTCTGCAGGCAAGTTCCACTCAGCTTGAATCATGCTTATAACATGTACCCAGTGAGCTTTTAAAGTTTGTCGGTGCAGACCTGACCACTTCTCTAGGCAACTTACTTTGTGCTTAATTATTTATCTCATTTGAAAGATTTTCAGGAGGTCTACCTGAATCTCCTTTCTTTTAATCTCAGCTCACTAAGCCTTGTCCCGTGAGAACACAGAAAGACATCTTATCCTTTCTTTGTATTAATTTTTTTCATCTGTTCAAACACGAGTATCTTACATCAGCATTGGCATGGAAATTAATGAAAGTAGTTGAAATTTTAAAATCTGCTAATTATAAGCAGTTCCTAATGACAAAATGCCATAGCCATAAGTATAAAATTATATACTATTCAAGCAAAAATTTTATGTCCAAAGATAACTGCTTAAGGTATGAGACCCATGGGACCCATAGCACCCCCACCATCTTATCATCTTTTCATTTCAGACTCATATTGCAAGGGACAGAAATATACAGGACATGCTGAGGTTTAAGAACAGTCAAGTGCAAGTGCCATAAGCTATACACCAATGTAAGGTAAGCAGAAAAAAGCAGGATGATTTCTTGCTTTACACAGCCATCTGTAATATAGGCACAGCTCACATTTTGAGAGAATGGCCGTGTGAACCATCAAATAGAAGATTAAAAATCCACAAACTATTGTTTGGAGGTGATGGTGGCAATTGTTTTGGAGGTTACATAGCACAGCTACAATAACTGGCAATACATTTGTTTCATGAACAACTATCATGGGAGATAGTAGCTCCTTTTAATATTACATTCTGAGCTTACATACAGCATCCCTGTCTCAGACTGTGTGTTCTCCAGCGCAAATAATGTTTCCTGTAGGTTATTCTACACAGCCAGTCATAAGCACAACTATGGTCTTGACAGCAGTTCCTGAAATATTAAAATAACTCCTGTGAACCTTACTTTACTCTGTAACCTGAACTCGAGAGTCAGCTTAAGTTGCAGACAGATGTAACAATTTCCCTTTGTGCAATTCCCTTTCCTTGGTTCATTTTGTCAGGTTAAAAACTTGATGAGCCTCAGATGCTGAAGCTGCATGGCAGTGAAAGGCCATGCACCTTCAAAGAAGCAGCTCTGCTGCACAGGCTCATTTTTAGCCTGCTTGTTCTCCAGCTATTCTTTCACTCAGCTCTCAATTGGGATGTTCAAAGTAAAAGCAAAGCCAGGACTCTAAGCCATTTTATAAGTTCTCAGGACAAAAGCTTGACGTATCTCTGTGTCATCTTGTGACTGAGCAGAATTCTCTAATTTCATGTGCCCGGAGGTCTAACAGACTTGATGTCACATGGCTGTCTGTCTTCTGAAAAATTCTTTTAAAACTGGACTTTCTTTTACTGACTTCTTTCTGGCTGCAATCCCCATCAACAGTCAAGTTCCTCTCTGTGCCTGGAAATCTTCCCTCACAAAACTGTGCCAGATATGTGGTTGAAAATGACAGTCATTTATCTGATGTCACTTCACCTGGGAGTTCTGTACCTTCACCTGTCAAAACTAAGCTTCTTTACGATGGTCCCTTTGGAAACTTTCTGAGGCTGTTCAGAGCCACAAGGCTCTTCTTTCACTCCCATCACCTCCAGGGACAGCTGAGATCCGTGGGCACAGGCAGCCCACCAGCCCCATGGCACCTGCTGTCCCCTAACGGTGCTGGACACAGCCCAGCAGCACTCAGGGATGCTGAGCATATTCCAGTCTGCTGTTACTTGCTTCTGCAGTGCACATACACACAGAAGAAAAGTCCTTTTATCCACCTTCAAGCATTTAATCTTCTCCCCAGACCCACATCAGCCTTTAACCCTCAGCTCAATCACCAGCACCTTCTTTTTAAAATAGACTTCACAGACTCATCCTCGCTCCCCCATGACCCCTGTCTCTGCCAGCCTTTCTATCTGGTACCTTTCTGGCTGTCCAGTTCCATCAAGAAACCCTTGCTCATACACATTCACTGGCCAAAAAATGGAGGAGTGAATAAATAAATGATCTAAAGAAATTTGGGCAGCCAGAAAACAGTCCCCTGCCCTCTCATGTTTGCCAGCACGCACTTAATTTTTCCCTACAGTAAAATGGCCTGGGGTGAAACAGGGCAGTTTGAAGAATAGAGAAGATGCTGAAGGGCCAAGGTGTGAGTTTACCAGAAACAGAGAAAGCTAGTATTTCCTTTTCATCAGGACTAATTTCTGTAACTAAGGATTGCTGAAGAATAATTCTCTAATGGCAGGGCTAGAAATGATGTGAATGCTAGAGACTTTGGCAGAGATGTTTTGTCTTAATTTATTTAGAAGTATAAAAAAATCAGAAAGCCATCCAATGGAGCTTAGTGATGCAGACACATTGAAAGGAAAATAATCATGGCTGGGGAATACTGACATGTCTGATCTCCCTAAATTACTCACTTGGAGGCATTTTAGTTTGCTTGTTTATCTTATAAAGTGCAGGTGGATCAAGAATGCATGTAGTCAGAAATGAAACTGAAAAGAAAAAAAATTATTTTACAAGTTCCTTCGCAAAGCCACTCAAATGACCCCTATCCAGAAGGCAGGGCAGACATCTATGTAAGGAGTTAACATGATGGGAGGGCTGACAAAAATTGGAATACAGCCTAAGCAATTAGTAGACTGTCAGTAATTGGAATTAAGTAATCAACTTCAGCCGCTACAAAAACGTACTGTGGAGAACACTCTTCCATTGCCAAGGAGATGAATGGGATAACTGTACAGCTTTTCCATCTCTAGCTGCTACGATTCAATGGCAGAGTAATCCACAGGCAACTGAATGCCTGCAGTTCAACAATGAAATACCAGGATCAATATTTAATTCACAACTCTCTTACCTTTTCTTTAAATCCACTTTAAGCATATTAATACTCTGAAGACATTAAGAGGCTTTTATTCCTGGGTGAGTGCATCTGAAGCAGAACCCGCCTGCATGGTCGCAGGTGGCGGTATATTGACTCGTGTGTTTGGTTTGCATATGTATTGTGATAAGCAGTCATTAAAATCACAATAAGAAGAAGAAGAAGTGACCACTTGCTCCTGAGACCCATCCTAAACTTCACTACGGAGTCCTATGTCACTTTGGCTGAGCCACTCCTGAACTGCCTGCCTGCTGAACAAATGGCACAGCAGCACTTGCCCAGCTTGCAGGCACGCTGCAAAGCTGAGTGAAGGTGAAACTGCAGCTGCTCCTGGCAAAGAGGCTGAGGAAGAGAGAGGAGGGGCAAGACCCAGACATAAACTGCTATTCCCAAGCTTGTGAGGCTTTTTGGGCAGCGTGCATGGCAGTAGGCCAGCCTCAGCCTAAGGGACCCCAGCACACTGCACTGCAGATGAAGTTTTGCCCATTGGCAGGTGCTGGAGAGCCACATGCTGTTTCTCTCAAAGGCAGGTCCAGAGATTGCCGGTGCCCTGGGGGAGTCTGAGGAAACCTGCATCTTCACCTGTGCCAAGCAGACGTGCTCTGCTACAATCACTCTCAGGAGCATCCCAGCACCACGTCCCTGCCTGTGTCAGTCAGTGCTGTGCAAACACATAATGGGGTTATCACATCAAACAGCAGCTTGTCCTCCTCATATGTGGCTGTACATCTGTCTGTAGCACTGCCTACCTACCTGCTAGGGATGGGCAGAGAAAACTATTTCACTTCTGTATTTGGTGCTTCCCAAGCTTGCTTCCCGGTAAGGATGTGCAGCAGAGCTTTATGGGTGTGGGGAGTGGCACTCGGTGCTATGCACACCTACACACTCGGCTCCTCTCATGGCAGTGCCAAGACAGCCCCTGGGGCAGCCTGCCCAACACAACACGGCCAAGGCCCCTGACTCGTTCCCAGATAACAGCCAGCAAGAAACAAAAATAAGTTCATGACCCTGCTTAAGACAACAGAGCTCGCAGCCAGGCGCCAAGCTGAGGCACCAGGAGCCTGTAATCGAAACATGCCTTGTGAAGAGAGGCACACATGAAATACTAATTTTCTACAGTGCCTGCCCTAGCAGAGTAATAAAAAGTTCATCCTCATGGCCTGCTCTGGCCCCCTTTAATGTTTGTATCACTGTTCCTGAGGTTTGGGGGAGGAATAGGGAGTAACAGACAGGAAAAAGCCTCCTTTGGAAATGACAGCCCTAATGGAGCTTATCGCTACCAAGAGTAATGCAATCCAAAATGCTGAAGGGGAGGGTTGCAGCACTCCGTTAAGAAAACATTCTCTAATATAAAAGCACTTCTAACTTCAACCAGACCCTCACCTTTTTTTTCTCCCCCTGCTTTCTCCCTTTTTTAACCTTCTCTGCCACTCACCCTCACTTCCAAAGCGAAAGGCCTTGCAGCAAGGCCAGGATTTCATCCGAAGAAAGCTGCCTTGTCAGTTGTGGTTTTCACAATGGAGATGTATCTGAACGTGTTAACTGATGCACGGCTTATGACATTTCAATTAGCCCACAGGAAGGCCCCTATGTTCCTATGATAAAACCCTAGTATCTCTCTGTCCCCCCGGGTGTCAGCAGAGAATGCAATCTGGCTTCACTTTCTGCATGTTAATACAGCAAGTTGCCTGGTTACTTTTATAGCAAGGATGAGTGGCAGTTTTCTGAGTCTGCGGTTTTTCCCCAGTGCTGCAGGAAGAGGAACAACCCCTATCATCAGGAGAAGAGTAGGCAGAAAGATGATCCAGGTGACTAAAGTCTCGTGATTAGACTGAACAGTTTTTTAGAAATTCAGCTCTTTAAGTTACTGCTGGCAAAAGGGGCTGATCCCCTCAGCTGGGAGGCAGCAAAGTAAAGCCCTATCTGCTCACTGCACATTTCCAAGGACCAAGAAGTACTGCAGGAAACTACAAAGAATTGTGATTTTTTTTGTTTTTAAGATGCTAAAAGCAGCTGCTGCTGAGCATCACAGATGAGGCAGATCACATGTACAGCATGACACCCTACAGATTTAGAGTAACTAGATATTTCTGGTAGCAGTTGGTCAAAACTTATCTTCCTGCTTCAGTAACTTCTCTGGTTGGAATTCGTGTTGGCACAGCCAAGAAAACCAATAAGAAACACTATATCTGTATCTAAATATAGAAGCATTATTGATTTCTTGGTAGGTAGGTTCCTTTTGGGATAAACTCACACAAAAAAGAAACAAGCAGTCTCAGCACATACCTTGAAGTGTTCAGCAAAGGGCACCCTCTGTGCCCAGCTGCTCTCCTGAGATAAGGCATTTGCATACATGACAGCCAGGTACTTGTTACTACAAGAGGATTCATAATGGAGTTTCAGAGGATTATAAACTGTAATAACCTCGTAACTGAGAATTTCAGTGTAATCTGTATAAAACAAAGCATCACATAATGTTAAGAGGAATGGCCTTGTTTTCATTAAAAGACAGGGAGCACTGGAAGAAATACAGTTTGCTTGACACTATCCAGTTAAGGCACTCAGGGAAAGTCTCTCATATATTAGGAGGATTCAAGAGCTAAAGGTACTGGCACATCACTCTTGCTAAGTGAGAGCTGCATGAAGTCAACAAGTGCATGTGTGGGAGCAGGATGGGACAGGAAAACGTCAAAAAGAAGCTGCAAAAAGCTTGGCCTCCCTGAAGGATGCTCTGGCGTGCTTTTGTTTCAAAGTGTCATCTCACCTCCTTCCTGGCAAGCATCCCAAGGGAGAGGGACAGCCCTGGGGGATGTAGAGTGCATTCCTCTTCTCCTTCTGACTTACCACTTAACTACCTTTCCCTTCCACCGGTACCAGACACGGTGCTGCCGAGAGAAACAAACCAACTGAACCTTTTCACTTGGGTCACTTAAGAGAGTGAAAGATGGAAAAAGAAATGGGAAATTAAAGAAGGAATTCTGTTCAAGGTCTTCTGTAGTTTTTATGAGACGGTCCTGACATGCCTAAGTCACCATTTCAGGCTGCTGCCTAGAGCACTGCAGGTTAGAAATCACAAATACCAACTACACCAACAGCTGTGGATCTAAGAGGACCCAAAACTGTTGCAAAACCTGTAAGCTCCCTGGGAAAGCCAGCCAGGTTCCAGGCTCTGTTTTACCCCACAAATCCCATTCCCTTCCCACAGAAACCACCCTCGCATCCCATGGCTATCCAAGAGCAAATGAGTTGCAGGCAAGGGCTGACTGCCTCAGGTAGCTCAGGGATGCTTTTGTCCCAGTGGCAGCAGCATGAAAAGTCCCTCCATCTACAAGACAGTTAGGAAATAGGGGGATAAAAAGCACATAATTGTTACCATTCAGATATGCCCTGCATCTGTGCGTTTTTCAGCATTTTCTCCATCAAAGGAAAATCAGGAACATATTCTTCAGTGTGAAAGCAATGTTTTAGAGGGCAGCTGCTCTAGTTATTAGTGGGACATGACAACCTGGCATCTTCCCAGCATCTATGTTTTCACCAAGAAATAAACCCAAAATGCCTCCCTTCTAGATAAACTCAAATTCTCTTCAAAGAGAAAAGTCATTAAATAAGTCTACTTAATTCCTTGCCCACATAAACATACAGACATAAAGATACGTGCAAGGGCAGAAAATATTTAGAAACTTAATAGCAGCTGACTCGCAGAGAAGAAAAAAAATTACTAGCTTGAAAAAAGGACCACTCTTGAACTGAGAACACTGAATGAAGTCACCATTTAGTCATGTCATTCATTCAATGGCTCTTACTGCTCTTAAGTTTTCAGGTCCACGGAGTGGCAAATGCAGAACCAAAGCCTGATCTCAAAACAAAGCCTCTCACTAGCACATACGGGAATCTGCAGTTTTGTACTGGGGTTCCTGGAGTTTTGTTACTGCCACAGTATTTGATATCTGCATTTATCTGTCCATATAGGAAATATTTGGCATTATTAAGCACAACAGAGCCTAGGCCTGCCTGCAACCTATATATTAACCCAAATACTCCAAAACAGATTCCTGTAGCCAGTCCACAGGATCACATCTAAAGACTTACAGATTCAAGGTCTGCATCCGTATTCCTAAAGCCACTTTACTAGTTACTTGAAACAACTTCATATTCCTCAGTGGGAAACAAGCTCAGCAAACGCAGGAACACAGGACTTTCTTTCTCTTCACATTAAACTGTAGGGGTTTAAAAAAATACGTTTACACAAGACTTCATTTAGCAGGATTTCAAAGACTCTCTGAAGGCAAATAAACAGAGGGGCCCAGAGGAGACAGCAGCCACTGGCCTCTGAGCCTCAGCACAGACCTGTGAGCACCAGGAGAGCAGACAGCTTCTCTGCAAAGCTCTTTGTGAGCCCCTGAAGCTCATATACTCCCACCAGAGGTCAAGTGGGAGAGCCCAGCAATTCTTCCCCCTGTGACAAGTCTGCTCCAGTATTCCTCTCCCACAAAGCCATCTCTTAGGCAGCTGGGATTCAGGCTGCACACAGATCTTTAGCTCCAAACCAGCTCTCCTTTTCACCAGCCTCCCTAGCAGTTCCTTGTAACAGCTTCTGAAAAAACAGCTAACAGCTCTGATCCCCCTTGCTCTGTTTGTTTAAAGCAGCACAACTGAAGTGGCTGTAGCTGGGGGATGAGCAAGCTCCTTCCAGGTGATGGAGGCTAACAGTAACTGCCTGGCTTCCCTGATTCATGGAGTGCTGCACCCTGTCTGCTCCCCCAGCCTTGCTTCCAAGGTGCCCCATGGACAGCCCCCTCCCCATAGAGTAGCCCAGTCTTATCTTGCCCTGCATTCCTGCACACCGATGCTCAACTCCCCCTGAGCTGTTCTTTGCGTTTTATTTGAGTCTGCCAAGAGCTTGATGATTTCCAGTGCAGGCTGCCAACCTCAGGAAGAGATTAAGTCTTTCCATGTCTTAAGCCTAGCCTATGTGCACATCTCCAGTTGTCCTCTGTTATCAGACTCTCAGACATCTTCAAACGAAGGGGAGTAAACAAGACACACAGAGAGATGCCTACAAGCGAAAGTGAAAAGAAACATTTTCAGGTAAAAATGTGGTGCACAAAGCTGGGAGAGGATAGAGGAAGGCAGAGTCCATCCTACTGGGACTGTGAGATGTACTTAAGGAATGTAAATAAATGCAGTTACTCCCCCCAAAATTAGATTCAAATGAAGACAGCTTAGAAATGGCAAAGACCCTTGAGGTTAGTTTTGCAATCTGTACTTGCACTTCCTCTACTATTTTTTATTCTTTTTTTTCCCTTTGAATTTAATTAGCTGCACTGCACCCTAAAAAGAGTCTCAGAAATTCCTAACATACTCTGGACTCTTTCCAGTCATTAGAGGAGCCTGCCTTCATCTGCCTTCATTGTGAATTGATCTGAGTATGACTGTGAATGTAAACAGCATTGTGACTGCACCCCAAGTCCACAGCTAGTCAGAAAGAGAAAAGAAAATTCTCCCTTTTACAAACTGCTGTCTTATCCCAAAGAAACATGCACGTTCCTTCTGTTGCAAACTCACAGTTCACATGCTTTTTTCCCTGCAATATTAAGCACACGTATATACAGCGATACTGTTTTAGTGTGTAACATAGAACATTTGGCCTTTTGCCCGCAGGCGAGCAGAATGGGCCATTTGTAATTGGAAAAGGCATTCTCTGTTTGACTGTATCTTATCTCTGCTCTCTCTTCTGTCTCCTGCTTGGAAAAACAGACATCACAGTGGTTGGTCAAGGCAACATTTTTTCCACTGGAACGTGACCAAACCCATACTGAAATTGCAGAAGCCAACTAAATGTCTCTGATTTACAGATTAATAAGGGAACCCTGTCTCCTGACTAGAGAAGGGTCAGCAAAAACAAGCATCAGTAAAGGGAAAATGTTTGCACAGAAAATGTATGGGGATTGTAAATGACCAAATGCTGGGAAGCCACTACAATTACCTGCTATTCTCAACTGAACACCACAACTGCGCTGCTTCTACCGAGAAGTAATGCTTCAAAAGACCAAACGACCTCTGCCTCTTCGCTCACAATCAACTTGATGTTAGCATAAGCACTTTATAAACTAAGCTACAAAATTAACATAGAGCCCTCAACAGGCTCTCAGTAAAGCTGTCTTCATTTTGTATAATCCAATCTGCCATTCACTGTGATACCTTGAGGACTATCAAATTGATAAACCAGAATTTCTTACCCTAAACTGTAGCATAAAAGCTTTAATGGGGTTCATGGAGAAGGGCCAACTGTGGAACCAGACACCAAACTCCAGCATGCCCAGTTAATACCTGACTTATCAGCAAATCACTGGGAAAATGCAACTCCGCTAAAAAAGAAAAATTGTAGACCGAATAAATGGATGGAGCAAGTCCTCAGGCTGGATCAGCCTGTTCTGGAGAGAAGATGCTTTTTAATGGAAATAATGGGAGCTGTGGTAAAAAGCAACTGTGTGTGTAGGCTCCATCAGGAAGAAAACCAGTGCTTATCCATCATCTAGGAAGCTCTGTTAAAGCCTTAGGGACAGCAGAGGTCTTCTCCAGGAGGACTTCCCATAAGGATTCCTCTCTCCAGGGAAATCTAGCAGAAGGCAAAGGCAGGAAATACAGTAAAACCCCTCATATTTTCTTTATTTCTGGCCTGACTTTAATTTCATAACAAAGCAACAGCATTTCTGTCATTTTGTCCATTGCAGCCAAGCAAGCATAGGCAATTTACTGCTTGGTTTAACTTGGTAAAGAAGTGCTAAACCACCAGGACAGGAAGTGCTTACTAAATCCACAGAAGAAATTAAAATAATGAGGATGCAAAGGCAGCCAAAAAGAGTTATGGTTCCTTGTGTGAACGCCGCTGCTCTGCAGTGCTAGTCTCGCTGGCATCCTACCATGCTGAGCATTCCTCTCACTGTCTCCACAACACCACAACCTCACTCCTGCCTTGTGCATCCCCTCCCCTATGGGAAGCACTCCTGCCACATGCCAGATACCTCAGTTTCCAGCCCCATGTGGGAGAATGCAGACATGCTGAGAGTGGCCCCCTGCATCCTCACAGCCCTCCCTCAGGGGTGTCCCACTGTGACAACAAAGCTTTGAAAGATTATTCACTCATCTGCATCCTGCATGGACAAGAAAAGCCTGCAGCATAAAATCCTGGCATTGGGGCTTTGTTGGGGTGCCTATTCCCAGGGCCTGGGGGCTGCCAGCACCAGGCTGTCCCCCACACCTGCTCATGGACAGGCGTTTTACCAGCAGCAAAGTGAATTGGGAAGTTTTCACAGAAGAAAGAGTATAAAGCTCTGAATTGTGTAGGGGAGCAAAGTTTTCAGCTATCAAACCTGGCATAGCTGGTGCCTGTGGCAGGTAGCAGCCACCTTGATGCAAAGCAGCAATACTCCCCATGAGGGAGGCGCGCTCCTTGGCCTGCCATCAAACCCCAAACAGCTAGCTGAACCTCCTCCAAGGGCAGCAGGGACTTTATCTGCCACTAGCAGATAACAGAAAACACCATTTAGCTGACGGTAGCCCATGGAGACACCGAGGGGATTTGGATTCAAGTGGTCCCAGTCCTTGGATTCACAGAGACCAACCACTTGAGCAGGGCTGTGTCTCCATATGAGGTTTCTGCTCAAGAGGCCAGTCCTGGCTGCCTTCTAGATAACCCCAAATACTGGCTGACCACTAGTGAAGCCTGACGTGCTCCAGCATCATAGGATGCAGTGTGCAGGCAAGCAAAGTGTAACAAACTGTAAATGCCAGCAATGGTTTATCACCAGACCTCTCCCCCTGAAAAGAAAGGCCAAGACAAAATGTCATTGCTGAAAGCAAGGGGACATTCTGGATGCACTGTGTCACACAAAAAATTTAGATTTGTAAGCAAGCCTGATTGAAATAAGAGTTCCTTATATCTGAAGCTCAGGTTCAGAATCTTTCCTAGGAAAAAAGAGAGCATTACAGGGAGAACGAGCGTTTTTTCTATTCATAATTTCACAGTTAAGAGGAATGGATTTACATGGATGGATGGCTAGATGGATGGATGGGTGGATAGATAGATACAGACAGACATGTATTATTTATTATCTTATTATGTTATAATATATACAACTACTTTTGAAACATGACGGTCATTGTTACAGCCACAGGCTTGTTTAGATGTCTCTTAAACATGAAACAAACAGCTTTTTTTTCCTTTTCCCTAAATATGTCTCACAGTACACATCTGAACCAGAAGTGACATGGGAAAATGTCTTTTTGGGCAAACTTAGCTTCCTTTGAAGTGTTGGTAACTCTGAATCCAAATCCTTAGTCTTAATTGGTTAGACACCTGATTTTTCTTTCTTCTAAGGATTATTTAAAAATTCAGTACAAAGACATCAGACGTGCAGTGCTGTCATTATAAACTTAAGCTAGTGAGGCACCAGAACAAGAAAGCCATCTTGGGAGTTAACACAACTGCAGCTGAATGCTTTGTATTTGCCATTTAGTTTTCTGATTCACATTAACAAGTGAGACAGATGCAAGCATCATATTTCTGAAAAGTATCTCGCTGATAACTGCAACAATCTTATTGTATTTTACTAAGCAAACTGATTAAAACATAAAATTCCTAGGGCTAAAATTTTACATGTGAGCTTTTATTTTCATTTTTCTGTACTAAAACTCATCTTTGTAGGTAATTCAGCAATCCCGTGGCTCAAAAGATGCATTATCTAAAAAAAATGGATCTTTATTAAAGATTTATCGATCTGCGCTCTACATAACAATAAAGAAATCCTTTCAACCATCATTAAATGGGAGGTTAGTGAGTCTCCCAGTCCATAATACATTTTCTGACCATTTTCTCTTGGGCAGATATGCAAGTAAGAACAGAAGTTTCCCAACAGAGATGAGCTACGTACAGTTTTACAAACCAG
The DNA here is from genome assembly GCA_013398015.1 of Oreocharis arfaki. Classification (NCBI taxonomy): domain Eukaryota; kingdom Metazoa; phylum Chordata; class Aves; order Passeriformes; family Paramythiidae; genus Oreocharis; species Oreocharis arfaki. Next base: position 521,275 of record VZRR01010829.1, on the reverse strand, counting down.
GGAGCCTGATCTTGTAAACACAGCTGACGTGAACAGTCATGTTGACTTGAGCTAGAAGGATAAGATGGAAACAGAATATTCCCCTGTGCAGGGGCTTGGGAGAACAAACGAAAGGGGAAGAAAGGGGTTGCTCAAGTGCACAGCCAAGAGATCCTAAGCTAAAGAGTTCTGTATGTCTTTCCCAGTCCATGAGTATGGGTGATCACATCACTCTGCTCCTGGGCAGGGAAGAGAGCAGGATGATGAGAGGAGCTCCCACAAGCAGAGCCAGGGGTTAATTTCTGCAAAGTTATGCCACTGGCAAACTGCAGTGATGCAGGAGGAGGTATTCTGCATTTCTGCTGCTGTGACTGTGGGGAGAGCCCGGACATTTCACTTGGCCTGGGTCCAGCTCTCTGCACAGCCACCACCAACACCATGTTTGCCCAGTATTCCAGTTTTTCAAGGCAGGCATTTGAATACTGCAGCACATGACAGACATACGGCTCTCCAGAATACCTCCAAAGAGGAGAAGAATCTATTTTTCACTTTGGATTTGGTGATACTGGGATAATTTACTGCTTCCAGATCTACTAGATATGAAAGAGCGTTTGGGTGGTTTTACTATTGTATAAAATAACCAGCGGATCCAGACCAAAGACAGCGCATGTCAAGGTACCCATGAGAGTATCTGGGCACAAAACAGGAACCGTGGTCCCTTCAGCCACCCTGGGTGAACCCTCCCCGGTGTCAGAGAGGGCTCTACAAGCAAAGTGCAAGGGCAGCTCACCACCCCCACAATGCTGCACAGAAGCAGAGGACAGCATTACAAAACACAGAGCAGCGTTAAAAGTACTTCAGAAACTTTGTAACAAGTATATTCCAAGCACCACAGCAGAAGTTTCATCTCCAAAAGCCCTCCTGGAACAGTAGGTCACAGCTCCCAGCTACTTCCACCATCAAGTTGTGGGTGGCTACAATTCAGCTGCTCCAAGGTTGCCAGCAGCATTACTGCACACCAGCATGAGAATGTGGGTGCTAACCTGGCTGCACACACCCTTTGAGCATCTCAACTTAAAACTGAACAGAAATGATCAAGGAAGAAGTGCGGAAATTTCTGTGCAGATTTACTAATTTAAATCACCTTACGGATACTCATCCCAAACCAATTCTTCACAGTTTGCCAGAAGAAGAAGAAGACAAAGAAGAAGAAGATGAAGAAGAAGAAAAAGAAGATGAAGAAGAAGAAGAAGCAGATGAAGACATCAAAGATGATGAAGAAGATGACGAAGAAGACAACAAAGAAGACGAAATGTTCCTTCTTCAGATATTTAGTGGCACAGCTCAATTTTGCTGTCTTAATGACTTTAAAAGGGACCTAGCTCTCGGCAAAGTTTGGTCTTAAGGTCCAAAATCTGCAAAAAAATTCCATACCTGCTTTAATTTATGCAGCCTAGGTGAAATCCTAGCTGGCAGTAAGATGCCAAGATCTTATCTTCCAAAGACTTTCTTTAACGTCAATGGACTATTCAGCCAGTAGAACAGAGCATGCACAGCCCATAACTTGGATTACTCCTTTCCCTCCTTGCTGAAAGGAGGCAGAGAGGTATGTGCTTTCCAAAGCAGCTACAGGGAAACCTGTAATTGGAGCAGGCTTAATGTTTACACTAACAAAACATTGCATGTCCTTGTTAAGGGGCCATATTTTATAATTAAGCTCTCGCTGATGTTAGGGGACCTTGGATAGTAACACACTTATTATATTAGTGCCTGAAAGCACATTGTAAAGGAACTTACTTCCCCATTAGTGCCAGAAGTAGCAATCTGAATATAGGCACTTCCATTCACTTGAAGCAGTGGAGTTTTTTACTTTTTTTTTTTTATTTACTACATGTATATATATGTGTGTGTGTATGCATACATACACACACAGAACCTCGTCCTTTCCTTTGACCACTGCATTATATGATACACAGACAGCATCCAAAGAACATATATGAAGATGGTGAAGGGCCTTGAGGGGAAGAAGCTGCTGAGGTCACTTGACTTGTTCAGCCTGGAAAAGAGGAAACTGAGAGAGACCTCATCACAGTCTGCATCTTCCTCATGAGGGGAAGGGGAGGGGCAGACACTGATCTCTTCTCTGGTGACCTATAACAAACTCAAGGAAATGGCATGAAGATGTACCCAGAGGGTGGCTGGGCACTGGAACAGGCTCCCCAGGGAAGCGGCCACAGCACCAAGTCTGACAGAGCTCAAGAAGCATTTGGACAATACTCTCAGGCACATGGTGGGATTCTTGAGGTTGTCCTATTCCGTGCCAGGAGTTGGACTCAACGATCCTTGTGGGTCCTTTCCAACTCAGGATAGTCTATAGTTCTATGATTCTATTTGGCAACAGCAGCACGAATTCAGATCTGACTGAAGCTTTAAATTGATTTCCTCAGCTCTTTAGGTTCCAGTCAGACCATAGCTTGACTTCAAAATAACTAGCAAAATGCTGCATACATCAGAAGAGCACTGCTTTGGGACTTTATCTTGCATAATTTTACTGTGAAATATTCTCGAAGTTTTCCATACATGAACTGAAAGCTAAGATGTACCTCTCTGAATACAAACCTTCCGAATTAATATCATGCAGATGAGATATGAAGAGCATTTTCCCAACACAAGAGTTAATGGTTCCAGTCATAAATCTTGTCTCATGGATTAAACCCAGAGGATCAAATGCAGAGATTTATTACTTCATTTATTACTCCATCTGAGTTAATCACTTTCAGGAAATAGTTCATTCAGTGAAACTAGAATGCTTTTTTATAATCAGGTCATGGATTTCTCAGACATACTTGTTATTTTTTATGACTGTTTTATAACAGTTATAGTGCCAAGCCGGGATGCACATACAGCAAACCCACCAATGGCTCATAAAGGATGTGGCTTCACCTTTGGAGCCTACCCCTAACCTGCATGATTTGTTAGGCTGCATTCCTTCCTGCCTCCAAAATTTTCTTGTCCCAGATCCAGCACAGTTTCCTTCAACTTGTTCCACTAAAAGCAGTGAGTTTCCTCTGTCCCCACCACCTCCAGTCTTTCCTGAAGTGCAGGTATTGGTGGCCCGTGGTTTAACAACCCTCGCAGGCCTGTGCAAGGCAGCCAGCACACTAAGCCGTATTAGAAAGCAGATCTGGAGCCTAGGCCCTTCCTAGTTTTTGGCAAGTTACAAAATAAAAGGAATCAGCATCTTTTGGAAAACAGCTGCTGCTGTCTCTGTCCGCAGGTCCAGATCCCAGAGGTGTCTGAACGCCACACCCTGCCAAAACCTACATTTCATGGATCCCCCAAACTCTGCAGGGAAAAACAAACCTGCCAAGGCTTGTAGCTCTCGGAGTGCATTTCTTTTTCAGTGGATAAAGACTTGATAACAGGAAGCCTTCCTCCATAGCAGAGGTGTAATTAGCTTTTCTGTCCCAGTTCATTTAGCAGTGGAGTTGAAGAAGGTGGATATAATCACCGGGATGCTGCTTAGACACACTAATGCAGCAGCAGTGATAAGATCTAATGTAATGCTGCAGGATGCCAAAACAGAAGCAAACTGCACATCCAGAGGAACTCAGCTAAATTGTTTCCCAGGCTCAAAATAAATAAAAACAGACTGGCATTTTCCTTATCAGGGACCAAAAATTTAATGTGATTAATTCTTCAATTTAGCTGTAGTTTATTTGTGCATTAAAGATAACAGCAAGGCTCTGGGTAAAATCCAGCTCACTCCTGCTCCTGACTATTAATAATGTGTGCAGATCTTTTTCACTCCCTGAAACCAAAACAAACCAAACTACAAAAAAAAAAAAAAA
>VZRR01010829.1:397535-517421 GCA_013398015.1 Oreocharis arfaki | reverse complement strand
CAAACAATAAAAAAAAAAAAAAAAAAAAAAGAAAAAAAGACGAAGAAACCAATAAAGGAGCTCTGCTTTATGGAAAACGCATTTAATATATTTGCCCTCTACTTCCCAGAGAACATCTCTTCAACATTTTTGTTAGTGCTGCAGGTAAGTCAGATTTTTTTTGCTATTCAGTGCAACTTTTCCCTCTAGTTTTTTTTTAAAAAGGAGTATCTTGGACATGCAAAGTTACAGAAAGGCAGCACAGAAAGTATGAGTGTAACAAGCACAGCAGACACACACTACTTAGATTCACTCACACAGATCACATAAAAAACCCCCAGAATGGTTTTCAATTTCTCGTACTGGTATCTTGCATTACTCAGAGCCTAGATAAGACAGTCAAAATGGAGCTCCCCTCACCCTGGGTATTGCACAGAGATGTAGCAAGGGAGAATGCAGGAACCACAGGGGTGTTATGCCATCCCATACTCGTATCTGGTGCATGAATTCTGGCCAAGGCTGAGGATAAATGCTACAACACTCTGCAGTGAAAAGAAGCCATCAGATTAGGCCTGGGAGGATATCTAGGGAATTAGGTTTTCTGTGTATTGCCAGCTCAGCTGCAAGACTTTCCACCTGTATCCCAGTATTGGTGGGTAATGTTTTTCTTGCTCTTCTTCCACTTCTCTTATTTGTGAAACATTGCTGGATATTCACTCACACGCATTTTCTTCCCTTGCTTTCTGAGATACCCTTTTGAACAGGCACAAAAGGGGCAAAAAAGGCCTCCAAAGGGTCCAGGCTAGGAGCAAAATATCCTCCTGTCTCCTTTTTATCACCCTATTTATACAAGACTCCTTGTCATGATCTGCAGGTAAATACAGGTAAATAACTATGGTTAAAACAGATGTCCATGCAAGACAGAAGGGAATAAACCCCCATGGAGGACACAGCAGCAATGTCTCTTTTACTAGCTCGAGTAGAGGGTACAAATTAAGAGCTCTGAGGATAATGTGCTCTTTAGGAAATACAAAAGCTTTGCTTTGTCTTGGATCCAAGAGTGCTGCATCAAATCAAGCTTAACTAAGGCTCTCTCAATCCACATAAAGCCTCAGGGGACCTCAGGAGCTCAAAACTGCAGTACGTCAAAAGAAAACCACACAGAAATTACAACAGTACCAACCCCCAAACTCCGGCAGTGTTCCAGTGCCCTGCCAGGCAGAGCAATGGCACCATGTCTGCTGCAGTTTAGTCTCTAACTACTGAAGAAATACTGATTTGGTTTTCTATTTTTTGCCTCCCTCAAAATACTGAAGGGACCAGCGCTGAAAAAAGGGTTGATCATTTTCTGTAGCAAAAATACATAACATAGGAACTCATTTAACCCCACACAGAATGTATGATAATGAGCCATAGAATATCTGATGAAGAATCAACAGTGGTAGTTGTGATGACCCACCAGAGCTTTGCTTAAGTATTTTACATTTGGCTATCACCTAGAAAGTAAAGCAGCTCATCAACGAGAGTGAATCCATTTTTGCAGGAAAGAAGTACATTTTAAAGGTCTCTAAAATGGCAAAAAAAGTGAGCAACAGCAAAATACTGACTTATCATCAAACTCTTCAGAAAATCAACAGGATCCTCCTGTTGTGCTACCTGGTTTTAATTGCCTTATTCTTTTACACTAATTTTATACGTGTTCAGAGAAATTTGATAATGTGGAACAAAAAAATTCAGCAGGAGGGAAGGGAACGGTAAACTCAGGACACTTGCCAGCTTACCTAATCCTCTAAAGAACCTCTTAAAGGCAAGAAAATAGTTATATTGCACTTCACAGCTCTAGGGAGAATCACGCCTTTCTGGACCACAGCACTTGATGCGTAAGAAATGTACTGGTTCTCACAGCAGAGGAAATCTTATCTGTAGCCCCACGTGTCACAATATCTCTTTTCCTTGCCTGCTCTGGATCAGGACAAGTTTCCAAGCTTCTCTTTGGCCCCTCTGACTGCTGTGGTCTCCAGCCAATGTTGAACAGAGCACTCTCTCCATGAAGGTGTCTGCCTACCTAAAAAACCACAATTTCCAGAAAAATTTGGACAGAGAAAACTTGAGAAAAAGAAAAGTGGGGCAAGAGTAGGTAGGATTAACTCCTCTTCCAGGTCCCTGAGTACATCGATGTATCAGAAGCTGATAGGCACTTCTGACAGGTTGCTCCCTTGCAGGAGCTCCATGGGATTTGAAAGCATTTTATGAAGGAAAGGTGACAGTTCGTAAAGTGAAGCACCAAATATATCAGTCGTGAAGACAAAGAGGAAAAAATCCAAACACAAAAAGACAAAGCTGCTGTCTCAATTCCAGTTTTGCTGGGATTTTTTCGTGCTTTGGCAGAATAAAGAGCCTGTAGAAAACAGAGCATTGCAGTGAAATTTCCAGAAATCTTTTGTCCTTCTGCTGCAGCTTTCTCCTTTGCCTTGTTGAAGGTATTTAAGGGGAAAAAGAAAAAAAAAAAAGCATTTACTAAATGAACTGTGCAAGATTCCCATTTATCTTTTCAATATTGTTTAATTTTCATTTCTTTCTTAATTTTTCCTTGATCACAACGAACCCATTGGGAACCAGATCTGAGCAGGAGATTATTTTAAATTCTAATCACAGCAGAAATTATTTGTACTAAATATTTCTACAGAACGGCTCAGGTCACCTATTAAGTTAACCCACACAGACACCCCCTAATAAGGCACGCTCCTTATTACAGGCCTTGATCATCCCTAGAGATACAGAATGCACCATCAAAGCCCTGTGACATCCAATGCTGTGGAGAAAGACCTTTTTTTGCAGTAGGGCTGCGACTGTACAAAACCAACATAAAATCAATACAGCTGACTAATGAAGGATCCCTTTGCTTATGTAGCCACACCCTGAAGTTGCTAAAAGCCATCAGCCTAGGGCCTATTTCAGCTCATCTCCTTCTAGAGATGAGCAAAGATGCCAATGGGACAGTGATGCCTTATTAGGCCACCTAAAAAACAGAGACTAGACAAGAGTAAGGGAATAAAGGTAGGTATTTATTTGAAGGACCTTCAAAGGTGCACCCTGGGGAGCCTGAGGCCACTGCCAAGATAGACCCCAAGATGGACCCCAGGTCACGAGTTCGTCACACTTTTGTAAGTTTGGTCCATTTGCATATCACGTTCAATTCTCCAATTAAAGCTTCAGTTAATGATGTAATTTTCCCCAAGCTCACCCCCCTTCCCAAGATGTTGGTTGACCTTTTGGGCTCAGGACAGGCTGGGTGTCCTTGGAGGGCAGGCCTGGAGAGGGTTTCTGTCTATCTGGCCTAAGAGAGCAGCAGCCAACAGACTACAAGAAACTTCAGAGTTATACTCTAGACAGCACAGGATTTTAAATTATAAAAGTCAAAAGTTAAGGCATCAACAGAAGCTCAAGAATTTCTCCTCGAATCAACAGGGGCCACCTAATTTCCTTCCTATCAGAGAGCTGATACAATGTGGAGCAGTCTCCAGAGCCCTGGCCCTGTATGACCTGCATAGGAACTGAGGAACAAAAGCTGCCACAGTCCAGGTTTGACCCCCATCGTGAACCTGGCTGAGATTTTATATTTCCAAAGCAAAAAATCCAAACCAAAACAAAAAAAGAATTACAAACCTGACACGCTGATTGGAAAGGGTTTACTAACTGTAGCACTCTGGCTTAAATCTCAAAGTCCCTGAGTTTCTTAGCAATTTGGAGGGATTAATTTTGCCTACTACATATTCCGGACTGTCCTAAGAACCGCGGTTAGCAAGTGGCTTTGGTTAATCTTTTGATTAATCTCTTTTCAACTGGGGGAATTGGTTTTGCCACTCAATTACTATACAGCAGGCTAAATTCTGTTCTCATCATTTGACTTATAAATCTCCCTGTTCTTCTTTTTTTTTCCCCCTTGCTTTTCTAAAAACATGCTATCAATAAATAATAGAGAAAAAAACTAATTCATACTCAAATTCCTAGAATACAAAACCCATGCAGATGACAGCATATAGGTCACCAGCTGTAGTGCAGCATAATACAGAATCTGCCGACATTCTGTTAGACAATTTCAGCAATGAGGAATACATGATAGCATAAACAATTTCACACAATGATCACAAAATGAACCTGCCCTTCCATTGCCCTCCTATTCTTCTACTGTTGTTTCAGATTTGCCTCCTCATTACAAGAAAATATGCCTCCTGGTTTTATTAGACGGTGTCTGAGGGAACGCTCTGTGTGACAGACAGCAGACAGCAAAGCAAGATATAAGTGTGACTCAAAGCACATAAAAAGCCTTGTCTTGTAAAATCCCATGCAACGAGCACCGAGGATGCAACACTAGTGTGTTACTTGCTATGTAAGAGTGAAATTTTTATTCACTCTAAACACAGTTACCTGCTCTTACCCAAAAGCTTCCAGTCCCAATTCAGATGTGAATTCCAAGATTTTCACTTAAATACTCAAAGCACAGAAGAGACATAAGAATGATCCATCATGCATCCCAGAAATGTTGCACAGCAGTGCGGACACAAGAGGAACTCTGAGCAATGACACCAGCACAAATCCCTTTGTGGCACAAGGATCCTCTTAAAGAACGACCAAGCCAAGTGAACTTCTGTTTTTAAGGCCAAGCCTGAAAAATCAACCCTATGAATGGCATGAAAACCTTCGAGCCAGTATCAGTGGTATTTCCTGAGAAAAACCCTCCTGTAACCAACCAGAGTCAGCCCAATTGATCTGTCTTGAAAATAAAGGTATAAATGCAGCTTGTCTAAATTTGAGCTGATGGCCCTAGGGAAGGCAGATATTTCAAACCAGATGCTTAGACCATTAGACCATCTGCTCTAGAAGTGTATGAAAAGCCAACTGCTACAGAGGAATTATGTCTCTCTCTCTTTTCCTCCTTAAATCGATAGGTCTCTTTACACAAAGTATTTATATTGAGTATTTTACTTTTTCAGCTCCTTCTTCATTTGTAAATCTCGAAGATCTCTTCCCTCAGTAGACTGTGAGAACAGGAATGCTAGTTGATTCCCACCTGGCAATGGTATCTCTTCCTTCAAATTAGAAAAACAGACTAATATTTATTAAGGAGTATTCACTTTTAAAACGATATGACTAGTTTGTGAAAAATCACATCAAAACATTGTCAAAATAATTTGTTATGCAAATGGATTTCACATGTAACACTGCTTTCTTCTCTTTATCAAATAAAAAACAGTCTGTATGTTGACCTTGAGTTTTGGGGATATATGTTGCTTAGAATTATTTGCAAAGCAACTTGGAAGAATTAGTTATTTAAATCATACAGGATTGTTTTTTTCTTTACTAATTCCCTGAGGTAGGTTTATAAAAAATAAATAATAGAAATTAGGGAATAACATGTAGCAGGTAGGAAACAACACACCATTAGTGCTAAAATTCGTAAGCTGCGGGCACTTGGGAACCCATGAGTCCCCTGAGGTCATTCCAACATTAGTAACTTGGGGATTTTGATGCTGGGTCTCACAGTGCCACCCACCACATTGATCAATGCTTTTTTTTTTACTTCTCTCTCTCTCCCCCTCTCTCTCAAACATTAGGCAATTAACCTAACATCAAATAGCAAAATTAAAAGGGAAATAAATAAATTAAATTACTTCATGATCAATCAGAAACTTCTAACTTGTAGTTGCCCAGGTTGGTCCTTCCACACTTTGTGCAGTTGTAATCAAGACCTAACCAAAATAAGTTCTTTTCATTTGCTGCTCTGAAAGCAACTGGAAAAGGGGGGAAATGCCAATCAGATAGTGAAGCATAAATAGCCCTATTTATACTTGATGTGAGTAATAAGTAAGTGGAATTGAAATAAGATGCCTCAGAGGCCCTGTGGTCTGCGAGAGGAGGCAGAGTTTTATCGAATCAAGGCTCTGGAGTCTATTTCCTCCTGCTGCAGTGTCCTGGTTGCCATTAAACCGACTGCTTCTGTTCTCCCTGCCTTGGTCACTGCATGCGGGTGACAAGGAAAGCCATGGTACAGGCAGATGTTCGTCAAGAACAATATCAGGCAGCAGAATATCCTGAAATACAAAGAGTTCAGTCCAACCCACTTCCACCTATCTGAAGCAAGAGAGAGACATGGCCCCACTGTAACAGCCTGCCTGTTCATGCAGCATTGGGCAACAGCTTCTGGTATTTAATGGGATGCCAGAACTGGACCTGCCTGCATGCCAAGCTCCTCGCACATGAGCAACCTAGCAGCAGCCCCAAAAAATCAGGCTGCTGAAATGGTTGAATTTCCTCACTATTTCAAGCGTTCATACCTTGAGCTAATTGAATCCATGTGCACTAGGATCACATCCAAACTTAACTTTTTACAATTGTTCATGAGCATACCTCATAATTAGATTTTTTTTTTACCCCTAACTGAAAAATGTTTGTCATGGTTGCCAGGAAATTGCTCTTTACATTTTAAAACCCTAAAACATTAGGGTTGAAAAACATACGTAAACTTTAAAAAAATGTTACTTCCTTCCCCATAGCCTATTTGCTGTAGGCTTGGCATGAGACAGAAACTGGGAGCAAACACGGTGATTAAATAACAAAATCTGAATACGTGCAGTTTTCTTCTCTTTCAGGTAAAATATTGTTGGGATCAGAAGAAACATTTGCTCCTTATTTTTAGTGAGGATTTTTTCTGTGTATTAAGTCAATTAAATCTTAATTGGGTGATTCCCTGGTTCTTTATTTAAAACTGAGCAAGCAAAAAGATGGAATACAAATAGAGTGAAAAGGTTGGACTTGATCTTTTACGTGCATCCATATGACATGCAGGGTTGCTGATTCCAACAATACCAATGCTGAATTTAAAAAACCTTTGTAACTTTGACAACAGCCAAATAGGAACTGATGAAAAAATGTTGTTTATTATCCTGGAAATTTCCCCACTCCCCGTAGCCGATTAGCTACGATGCCTCAGCCTTGTTTACAACCAAGTTCTTTCAAGGCTTTATTTTACCATTTTGTAAAGTGGTGAGTAATACCGAATTTTCCTAAGCATTTCCATTTTCGTAACGGCATCATAGTTGAGCAGTCTCCAAACAACTACTCTGCTGAGAAAGTGTGTTTGCTTTTCATTAAAAAAATGAAGAACCAAGTCATGGATGAATCACGCATCTGCACCAACAGAAGTCATCTGAAGATCCATGGCTAGCGCCCAGGGTCCCCAAATCCAAGGTTAATCTATTATCTACAAAACTCACAGCCCATTACAGTCACAACAGCTACAAAATGGTGGTTTGCATTAATATTTCAACATTTCTGGTTGTGAATAGGACAGGAGAAACAATGCACACACTACAGAGTAAGGCACCATGATATGAAGTTGACTGTGACAGCACTTAGGGGCTGTGACAATTCAGGCCAACTGGAGGCATTAAAACTGCAGCAGTGCCTTACAATGCAAGGCCCATGAGTCTGCTTGCTGCAAAACTCAGCTGTGAGGGAATCAATGCAACACTTTGATGAATATCTCATTCCAACATGCAGAGTGCATAAGGAAAGCCTGAGTCCTTTTTGTACATGTGGAAATACCTTTCAGCAGCGCACTCCTACTCCCAGTCTTACCATTTGAACAGAAGACGCTAAGCAAAAGGAAAGGAGTCCTCCAAAGCACTCAAGAAATTTCTGGGTCAATGAGAATCACAGTAGCACCCAGTCCTAAGTGTTTTAACTGATGTAAGAACATGAGAAATTAATAAAGCCAGGCTGCAAGAACCAATTTCATCTAATATTGCTTGTAATCAGTATCAAGAAGATGCAGAAAGTCAGCAGAGAGTTTGGTGAAAGGCCAGGAGGTTAATTTGTCATTTGCATAAGTCATTTAGAAGAAGAAACTATTTAAAATTATGTATCCATGACACATTACACATGAATAGATGAACAGTAATCTTGAATAATAGTTTGGTGTGTATGTGCAGAGGCAGGGGAAGGAAGCTGCCTTGATAAAAGAGCATAATTTGCAAGCATTAGAGCAAGGGGCTGAAACTGCCCAGGTTACGCACTACAAGATGTGAAGGAAAGCAATTTGAAGATGCTGCTTCATGGCAGCCATTGTGTTTCATCCCTAACTTGAAGACAGAAAGGAACAAGTAGCCTTGCATGTACATCCTACAAAGCTTCATTGCAGCAGTGGTCCTGATGGGGTCATACTACCACCCAGGACAACTCATCTTTCTCCAATCTATTTTATGCCATTGTCTTTTAAAACATCCCTGCAGAACCACAGTGTTTCCATCATGAGGAGGTGTAAAAAGAGACCTGATCTGCCCAGTGGCTGAATGTGATGGGAGGGCAGGGGGAGATGGGAGGGGGAGACACACACACTTCATTTTCCCCGAAGAGCAGTGTGAGATTTCCAATCCTCAGCTTTAACACATAAAATATTAAGAACCAATTTTCAGCTGCACCTCTGTCACTTCCATTATCATTCTACACGTCCAGAGGTGATAATGGACTCGGTAAATTGCAGCCTCTTTCCATCCCAGACCACAAGGGCTTTCACCTGGGGACAAGTCTGCACAAGAGGTGGCCCAGATATATGCTAATGGCATCCACCAGCAAGGCGCTCGGGAAGACAACAGGATGTGTTCAGAAAAACAAGGTGCCCTATAACAAAGGCAGGAAAACAAATGCCCAGGAACAAAGGAAACTCAAAAAGGAGTAAGCTTGTTCCCCAAAGTTAAGCACATATTTCTATCCTCACAGACTTTGGATGCAAATACACTGGGCAGTCAAACTTCTTTCCATTCAGACACATCCTATCTGAGCTGCTCACTGCTGTGGTTCAGCCACAGTGCCAAACAGTACTGAGAGCAATGATTTTTTAATTACATTGTGACAGTAATATGGACCGTGGCACGGCTGATGACAGAGCTGCAACTGGTATTCAGCACGTCCACTGAGCTCACAGGCATGTTTCAGAGCCAGGCAAACAAACACAACTCACAACAAAATACTGCTGCTGCCAGCTGCAGCCTTTGTATGCTCCCAGCTCTGCTTCAGAGCCTGGGACATCGCACTTCTGGTAACACACACTGAATTGCACAGGAAATCACCCAAAAAGTTTGTGATTTTTAAATAATGACAGCATAAAAGAGCCTCCATGGATCATAAGCACAAAAGGTATCACTTTCTTTCCCATGGATGGAACAAACCCAAATCTCAAATCCAGCAAGCAGATGGAAAATGTCCAGTTGGTATTAACAAAATTGGGATCACACCCAAAACACTGCAGGGCTCTCCTGATTTAACAAGCAGCCTTCAAGGAATAAACTGCAAAAATTGCGAGCCAGACCACAAGGGTGTTGGTCAGTACTGGGAAACCCTGAGTGGTTACCTCCATCAGGGCTGAACAACCCGGTCTGCTCGGGTCATGGGGACAGCATCCCTCCTGCTCAGGTGCCATGAGCATTGCATCTTATTTCCCTGAACTGTGACATCTGTTAAAGCCTCCATCCTGCTACACAGCTGAAGAAGGCAAAGTGCACTTTGCTACTACATGCTGTACTTCAGTAGTTACTATTTAATTAGGTTTTTTCCCTGGCAAAGCATTGTTCATGTATAACAGGAAAACAAGGACACCTGGAACACAGCTAGCACACAAACACGTTATTTGGTTCCCCACTCCTTCAGATGCAAAATCAAGCTTTACAGTTTAGATAAACAGCACAAGTGGAAAAAATACGGACTGCTAAATTCTGACAGTTCAAGAAGCTGCATTTTACGTGAACTTGAATGTCATGGCACCACAGCTCACTAATGTCACTTAGTGGATACGCAGCCCAGAGCTCTACACAGCCCACTAACAGCAGCAAAGAATTATAATTTACTTGCTTCCAAACTATCCCACTCATGCATTGCATCCTTTTACACACTTATCAGCATATCAGCACTTAACAATCTTTAAACATTTTTGTCTCTGCTAAGCTATGCATTGCCTTTACCTGCACTTGTATTGCACGTGCTAACAGGTATATCATGCATAGCATTATATTATTTTAGGAAGTCAAACAGCAACACTTGATCCAAGCTGTAAGCTGGCCACAATTAGCTCTCATAAGAATTACAATCTTGAAAGTTCACAAGGTTGGATTACTCCAGCTGCATTTCAACAAGTACTAATTTTGCATGTGCCAGTCTCCTCACAAAAATTTCATTTCTATGAATTTTTAATGATGCAAAGCAATTTTTTCAAGGTCACTGAGAGACCGAGCAGTTATTCATACATTAAATTTGCGCACAGTTTCTTGGCAGCTTTGCAAGAAAGCGAGCAAGGATGGTGTGTGGTGGCAGCTGGGAGAGGAAAGAATGATGGGGCAAAAGAGCAGAAAGAAAGTTAAAGAAAAATCAGGCAACAAACTTGACAGGGAACTAATTTTGAAAACAAATTCGTGGGGTTTATTCGGGTCCTAAAAGGGGAAAGGAGTGAAACTTGTGCTTTGGGCACATATGTAAACATTTAAATCCCCTTCTTAGCATTTTACTTTGTAAATAAAAAGGAGACTGGGGAGTCATTAGACATTTCATTTTATTTTGGCTTTTTTAAAAGTCCATTTATGTCACAGCAGATTTTCCAGTAACCTAAATGTGACAGCATCAAAATAACTGCTTTACCTCATTAACCAGTTCTGTGAAAAAGCTGGCGTGACACTGATGGAAATTAACAATTCAAATGGTTCTGGCAGCCACGAGAGTGCCCGTTTCCAAATATTTCACCTCCTAATACCACCAAAATCTTAAGGGAGCTTAGTGCCTGACAGCCATGTAGCACCACCACCCTGTAAGCGGCTTCGGACAGACAGCTCAGAGTGTTTTGGTTTTTTTTAATATTCATCAGCTATGTCATTTTCTAGACTTGAGGCTGCAAACGTTTAACAGACCAAGCAATTCCCAGGAAGAGTGGGTAGATCCCCTACCTCGCAGCTGCAGCGTGGGCTGGGGTGGCCCACACTACAACATACCCGTACAAAATAAATGTATGAACATCGCAGGTGAAGTTTGGTAGCAGGGATACCATGCAGCCCAGCCTGAGGTCCTGATTCACCTCAACGAAGTCACCTGTGTCCCCAAGCCCCTGTGGTCATGGGCTGGGCAGTGGCAGCTGGTGCTGTGCAAGAATGCCTGTTGTTTCCCCAGCTGGCTTATGTGCTTTCCAGCAGCGGCTGAACAACCCTGATGTTAAATCTGATCAGCCGGACAGCTTTCCCTATCAAGGAAAGGCTGCTGCGATAAGTGCCGTCCTCATCACCCCTGTCACTCCTCGTTCGGGTGAGCAGAGGAGACGCCCCGGCGGCGGCAGCGACGCAGGCAGCGGGAGAGCTCCAGGAAAACCGCCTGGAGGAATCTTTGGCCTGCGCACACATTTCCGATTCACCTGCATTTAATGCCATTAATATTTCAGCAGCTGCAGTGCCAGGGTCAAACTGAAATTTTGCACTCTCTGTTTCACTCGGAAATGTCAGTCTCAGACCTTCTGATGGATTTTATTTTTTTCTTTTGAACACCGGTGAATGAAGAATAAAAACAATAAAAGCAAGTAGCAAAAGACTTTACAAAAAGGTCAGAATTCACATTTCCACAGCCTGTAATTTAAATATAGCTTTGTACAGAACTTGACCTTGCCATCTGTCTAAGGCTTAAGGTAACATGGAATACAAAGGGTACACCAGCACCACTGTATTCTCTCTTCTCCAGCAAAATCCATGGCAACACGGAGAGAGAGCACACAAACTGCTCTGTACCCAGTGTGTAAACCCACCACCTAAGAGGAACCTCTCCATCCTCTGCAGTCTTGCTGTAGGTCTGAGACCAGCAGGGCCACATCTCTGGTGTGGTACTGATCCTAAGAAACACTGGGGATGAGAGGTTCTGGACATTTCCTGAGGTGCAGGGACAGTGTAATACAGGAACAACATGAAGAGCAGAAGCTAGAACACCTCTCCTCTACCTGTGTGACCCTGAGTCACACATGAGCATCTGCAGACCATCTATGGGACCATTTGGAAGCATGCAAACACTCCAGGGAGAACACTGTAGGAACAGCTGGAGTATGGGCTTGATCCTGAAACCTGAATAAAGGTCAACTTTCATTCAGATAACACATCACATGTCACCGTTCAAGTCACTGTACCCTGCACCTTGCCCCGCAAGCTGTCCCTGATCAGTGCAGGACAGGAGCCCTTATGCACACAAGAAACTGCAAGGTGAGAAAACAATTCAGTGTCTGTTTTTGTTCACCTTTGCTGAATGCCAGCAGACACACTGCAGAAAGCTGTCAACAAACATGTGAGTTGTATCCACACACGTCCATTCATATGACTAGAATGTATATGCTCAGGTATATAAAACTGATCATCATATATATATACATGCACACACACACATATATACACCCACACTGTAGATTCACTTTCAATTTATTTAAGAGAGATACATTTTAAACCCTCAGATTTCCCTAGAGTTTTTTCACATATAAGTCGTTCACCTGTGAAACTTGATCCCGTTTTGTTAATGTTAATGTTGTTTATTTAGGTGGGGGGAAAAGAATAAAGAAAAAACCAACACCTAATTTTTCTCTTAAAAACTGAAAGTTAAGCAAAAAAAAAACGCCTAAAAGGAGCCTCTCGCGTTCCTGACACCTTTGACACATTGTGAAGACACAATCAATAGAGAAAACCAACCCCAGCAACATGATTTTCACAGCGTTGTGGTTTAACCCCAGCTGGCAACAAAGCCTCACACACACGCTCACTCACAGCTCTTCCCTGGTGAGATGGGAGAGAGAACTGGAAGGGTAAAAGAGAGAAAACTCCTGAGCTGAGATAAAGGCAGATTAAGAGGTAAAGTGAAAGCCACATGTGCAAGCAAAGCAGAACAAGGAATTAATCCACCACTTCCCATCGATTACTAGCTACTGTGAAGAAAATTAACTTCCCCCCCTCCAAACCAGCACACACAGACATGCCTAAGCAAAGACTCACTGGCCGTATAGCTTCTCTCATCAACTGTGTGCGTTGAAGTGCCTCCTTGCCTTCAGCCAGGAAATACTCTGCAGAAAAATGCCATACAACCTTCAATTGTGTGCAAGACTCATGGTTTCAATGGAATGCACAGGCTGGAAAGCCCTGCTGCAAAGGCATGGCCCTTTCTAAACACCCATCCTTGAAGCTGGGCCACTGTGAGGTGCCTCAAGCCACAGTGCCCAGCCGCAGGAGGATGGAGTCATGGCTGCATCTGGTCTCTGCTTCGCACATTATTCCCAATGGCACAAACTTCTCTGATCATTAGGAACTCTGGGGAACTTCTGGAGGTGTCAGCAAGTCACAAGAAACATTAGCGAAAGCAGTGCAGACAAATAAGTACATGATGAACTTGGGTGCCCAAAGAGGACTCTGGTTTTCAGCATAAATTCAGGTGTTTGATAGTTTTGTTGTTTTGGGGTTTTTTTGGGGTTTTTTTTGTGGGCTCATCCTCAAAAAGGCAGTCTGAAGCAAAAAATGCCTGCTGGTGCTTTTTATCCATACACTGTTTTTACTCCAGTCACTTACCAACAACTCAACAGACCTGACTATCCTCTATCCCTTCTTCTCCTTCAGCATATGGGACCAAATTCACCACTGCCTGACCATCACTTAGAAATGAGCTTTTCACTTATGGTCTGTAGAAGTTACTGAGCCTGTTAAGTGTTTAAATACCTCCCTCCCTTTCTTCCTCCCTCCTGAAGATGAAAAACCCAGACAAAGGAGTGCCAAAATGGACCTCTAATTTCTCTGAAGACTGATGAGTCATAGTGGATAGGTCAGATATAAATTTAACAAGATTCTCAAGAGCACCCTTATGTTCCCTCTAGTACTGGGTACACCAGAAGTAGTATTAAAAATTAAAATGTTAGCTGTTAGTTTTAATGAAAGAAAATTAAATGAATAAATATTAATAATTCTAATCCCAAAATAGTCCTGTGAGCTAAAAAATTAAAATATAAGTATTTTATGTAAAGAATAAACACTATAAAATTCTAGTTGATTAGGAGAGGTTTGCTTTTCATGGCAAACCATGAGCAAGATAGAACTGAAGACATGTGTCTCTCCATCCAATGTTAGGGCACTGAAACAGACACTCCAGCGTTATCTTCCTGTTTTGAAAAGTGGAAAATAACCCTTTTTTTGCAGTGGAAAACACACAAACAAAAAAGGCAATATAAGGATCTGATGATCAATCTCATAACTGTTTCTCTCCCTCAAGATCCCTCTTTGTTTGAAACTTGACCTAACCTGGGTCTCTGGCATTAGCAAAACTGTGGTGCAAGTCACGTATGTCATAAACAACAAGTGCAGAGCTTTTCTGCCAGCTGACCCTGGGAAATGCCACAGCAAATCTCTTCAGAAGAGATTTTATCTACCAAAGTGAAAATGCTACCTTGTAAACCACCACTACCAAATTAATCAGAGGAGGGTAAGTTCTGATTTTCTCTAACAGTTTGTTGCTCTGTCAGGCTGGGGGAACAGCTGCCTGATGGGAGATTAGTTAATTTTTATTTTCCTAGCTGATTCCCCACCAATTATTAAATTAATTTTATGATATATGCTACATAGCTGGGAAATAAACTTACTATCAAACGAATGAGGAATACAGTCATGAGGTTAAAAATGCTGGATATAAGAGTTCATATAAACAGCAGAAGCATGTGAAGATTATCAACACCAGAAGGATTTTCTGACCATCTGACTTGTTTTTAAAGGTTTAAAATGTGTTGGGCTTTGTTTTCCTTCTTGATGAAGGCAGGATAGGCAGCTTCCCACTTGTCTGTGGTCATTTCCTACACAATTTTACTGTCATATTATCTTGTCTGTACTTCAAATGCTTATGCAGTATTCCAGTAATCATCAGTGATAATTCACGATCTAATGCAAAGAGATAGGTTAGATTAAATTCACATCTAATATCCCTTTAAAAACGGAACTGCAATCATTTTGTGTCTTCCTGTCAGTACTTAGTTCTGAAGCAATGATAATCTATCTACAGAAGAACTTTTCCAAACTAACTTTCTGTAAGGCAAAGTATGGCTCCACATTTTTTTCCCTCCCCTTATTATACCAGTCCTAATCTTGCAAGCCGGTTAATGGAGATGCCCTGTCCTGTTTTCGCAGAGCTTTTCAGCGTGAGGGCAGGGCTCTGTCAGCCTGCAGACATCCATTTGCAAGATCTCGCACTTAAGAAATAACACATTTTCCCTCCCTCATTTGCATAACCACTTGCCACACTTTATTTTGACGCACAGTCCACAGTTTCAAAGCGAAGGGAGATACAGCTCTCTTTAGGACAAAATTCATGCCAGTGCCATACCATTTACATTTTTAGCTTCCCATTGTGCTGGGAAGGGCAGACTGAGCAGCTGCAGTGATAAAGTCTGGATCAGCCCCATGTGCTTGGAAGAGTGTTTTGCTGCAGCCACCTGGCAGGTAGCACCTAGGAGAGAGTTAAAGCACCTCTGCTCTAGGAGGGAGTTTAAGCCATTGTGTGAAAAACGAGCAAAATGAAAAGATCTCAAAGTACAGCTGTATCAGGACTACAGGTAGCTGCCATCTGCATTCAGCTCATTTGAGTACAAAGAAATCCTTCTCCACTGCACAGATGGGGCAAAAAGATACAAGGGAAACAGGTGCAGGATTGGCTTTTTATTCAAGCATTTTCACCCATGTTTGTTTTTGAGTCACTCAGCTTCATTTTAAAGTATCTGAGCCTTTTCCTTTCAGGAGTCACCGACAAAGAGAGCCCTTGGGCCTGAGCAGGGCTTTCATGAAGGTGACATCCTTCTGAAACACAAGTGACACAAGTGCCCATGCACTGGCTTGCCCTTCCCCACACCCCTGCAGACAGCCACAGGGAAGGATATGCCACCACAAGAACTCTGCTTGTTCATCAATGAGCTTCTCTTGGCATTATTATTTTCTTGCCTGATGATTTCCTGAGCTGCAACTTCAAAATAAAATGTTAATGAATCTATCTAGTTTTTCTACTTCATGATGTAAAATATTTGAATTTCTCACACATTCTAAAAGAAAACCTGAATTCTGCCTTCTTTTGGCTGTTCAAAAGGCTGAACTCTTTAACTGTAACTTGTTATGTTTTGGGGCTTTTTAATTAAAATTGACTTCCTAAAGGATCATGTTTGCAAGAAGGCATGGAGCAGTGAATGACAGCAGCCACCAGTGTGGTAATGTGACTGGTTCACCTTGCTTACATCAGAACAGGTATATTTTACTTAGACATTGTTACAAGCTTCACTTGAAGAGACTGGTACCATATGTTGGCAAGCACTGGAAATAATGGAACTAAATGTCTCTTTCTGCAGGCAACGACTCTAAATACATGATGGCATTAGGACATCAAGAGTGAAATCTTGACAGAGCCAAGGCTAAAGGAAGCTTTGTCTTTAGGGGCCTATGCCCACACCTAAGAACATTCAAAGGGATGTGTCTGGCCCCCAGTGGGACTCCCACAGATGAGTCTGAGGGAGTTACAGAAAATGAGGGCTAAATGAATTTAAAGTTGTCAAGCAATAAGCAAATGCCTTGTACCCATCAGCCAGGTGCACACATGCAAGTATAGAGTTTTGGCTTAGAGATTATTGGCATTGCAGGGGTTAATAATTGCCCTTGAACCCCTGGGAAGTGGACTTGAAAAGTTCCAGGGTTCAAGTGCAATGCCATAAACAAGGTGCTAAATAATAAAAGAGCAGCCTTGTACAAGGCTCCCCGGCAGGGGATGAGCCCGCCTGAAGCTCCGCCTGGACTGATGGGCCAGACTGCGACGCCAGCAGCATAATTTCTACAGGGTGTCAGAAAATGCATTACTACTAAGTGGCACCACTCTGAATGAAATCTGTATGGGTCAACTGCAGGTTAAGCTAACAAAACAATTAAAAATTTAAAATCTAACAATCACAGAGCCCCCCAAGCACTCAAGAAGGAGCAATGGGTGGTTTCTCATGTGGACAAAGAAACGAGTCCCCACCTCGGTTTTAGTTTTCCAAGCGATAGCGAGATGTTTGCCCTAAGTGGGTTTCACCAGCTTATTGCCTTGAAAATGCTTTCAGGATCTTCTCTTTGTTAGTGAGAAGGACATCAAAAGATAGTGCTTGAAAACATTGCCCACATGGGTGCTCGCTCTGAACCTGGCTAAAGTCTGTCGGAGGCAAGACCCCAGCAGAAAGACTCTCACTTTCTCTGCTACTGTTTGTACACAGAAAGCATGTGGAGGACTTGGCACAATTTGTTCATAATGGTCAGTGTATAGACATGCTGTGTGTTTGTGACCAAACGGTGATCTTGCAGGCAGCTTTAGGAAATGGAAAAATTCATGGGATAAATGGGAGACACATTTTTGTGAGAAGGCCATGGGCAGCTGGACGTCTCACAGCCTCCCTAAACAAAGATTTTGCTGTGAGCAGCAAGAACATGTCGACAAGCCATGGGGAGATGTTTGTTTCAAAAGAACGCCTGCTTGGAGGGGAGATGGTGCTTCTAGGTGAGGTGTGGCTCAGCCTAGGGCATGAAGAACTGCAGAAGTCCAAGACCCCAGTTAGAGCAACGGAGGAGCAAACAGCACAAGAAGATTCATATCCTGGCAAAACGTCCTCTTTCCTCTTGAACACCCTCCCTAAAGCCATACTTCGACTTTCACGTCAGCACAGCCATACTAATTTCTTCACTACATCACAGAATGAAATAATGGTGAGGCTGGGGGACACGCTAGTCTCATATTCAGTAGGGCAGTCTCTTCCAGATCAACACAAAATAAGGCAACTAGGAAGTATATTTCATCTCACTTCAGCAAGTTTCAAAGTATTTCTGTGCAATATCAAAATGTGTTTTGTCTGACATGTTTACATACATCACTGCATACAGGCTCATTGGCAATGAATTTTTTCTGCATTTTGACTTTGAACCTTGCACTTTCCCTCTCCAAGCCCAAAGGAATGTTACCTATATGGATCCTGCTAGTGGGTTTTACAAATAATTGTACTGTTCCTAAGACTTCTGCATATTTTTTAAACATTTATATTTGTAATGAAAAGCAATTCTGAGTCAAAGATTAAGCTAAACCTATATATATGTATGTAGTCTATTGAAAAGGCTTCAACTAACTCTAAAAAAATATATCTTTAAATAAATGAAGTTAAAATGGGAATAAATTATTTCATGAGCTCACTCCTTAACTTTTGGAGCTACTGAATATTTTTAGATTTATTTTTGTAACAATGGCTTTGTTTAAAAAGCAGATAAAATGAAATAAACATCAGAGCAGAGGAATGGAAATCCAAGTAGCAAAGTACTGTGCTGGTCAACAAGGATGTTTCCTTTGTGGATGCAAACCAGGAATGCTGACCCATCAGAAACAGAAAAGTCTGAATCTGTCCGGATTTATATCAGAATTAGCCATGAAAGTAGAAATAGGAGAAGGTCCATGCCTTGTACCCATTTGAATGAAATGCAGGAAACTAAATGTATTTGTTGAAGTTTGTAACTTTTTCCAAACTGAGTAATACACAAAATAATAAATAGTGCTGAAATATGACACAGTTTTCCCTTAAAAAAAAGCAAAATTAGTAGCATTACCTTCTCTTTGTGAAACTCATTACAACACATATTTTCTTCATCGAAATAACAATTCAGCTAACAGACTACACCACCAGTTCAGGTTCTACTTAACCATTACTCAAACTTCATAGCTATTTTTCCTTCATTTTTCTGTGCTGCCCATCCTGCTTCCATTTGGTGACATGAAGGGAATTGCTCTTTAGTGAGTAGAATTATACAATGTCCAGACAGTGTTTTCAGCTAACAAAAACACATGTACACACAAAAATTAAAAATAACCACTGTACAATGCTTTTCCAGAGCTGACAGCAAATAGTATTTTGTTTTTATAAATATGGGCAAACTCCAAATTTTGCAATCCCCTGCACACTTGGGTTTTTTAACAAATTAAAATTGTTCCAGCATCTATCTATTCATCCATCAACCCATCCATCCATCTATCCATGCCTACCCCTCCTCCCCGCCTTTTCCTTTTCATAAACAGCTCTGCTAATTAACTCCCACATTGCAGCAATCTTTCCATTACAGGAAAAGGAGAGAGAGATTGAATTTATCTGTACATGATGAACAAATGCCCTGGAGAAGCTCTTGTAATCTAACGTGTCAATGTAGATGAACTCCTCGGGATTTCTTTTCTTTGTTTTACCATCCAATAACAGCAAAAATAACACACAGAAGAATCCCAGTACTTAGGCTACACAGCTAATCAACGACTGGAAAGACATTCAAGGTTGCATTGCATTTATCCTTTTTGAACAATAAAATTCAGGGGTGACTGCTCCTGGATTTGAGGTCAAATTACTATAACAATTAGGCTCATCAGAGCATTTTTATTATTAAGGAATGACGACAGAAAACTGATCTCCATCTGATTAAAGAAAATAAAGGACTAATTGAGAAGAACAGTGAGTCCATTATTTTTCAAGTCCCTGGAAAAGGGCTAAATTTCACAAATGGAAACAGCACTAATCCTTACTACAAGAGAAATGAGTAAGAATGTGCATCTTCCTGAAGAGATGAGGGACAAGCCGTGTCCCACATGCCCGGCACAGCCCTGGCGCGCGCCTCCACTCCCTGATCCGGGACACGCGCCTGTCACCACGGCTTTCAGAAGTCATTTATTACCCTAACACCTCTCACTTAGGATCAGCTCTGCGCTCATTGTCACAACGACTCGTTCATGTCACGGTCTTCACTTACACCTTCCTCTGTTTTCTCTCCCAGTTCTGTTTGGGTGCAGGCTCTCACCGCGCGGCTACGCGGGTAAAACTTGCTGGAGCGGTGGGCATTTTATCTGCAGACTGAGTGGGAGACATGAGCTGTCAAAATAGGAACTAAACCCCCCATTCAGTGGGGTTTTGAAAACATTTCCAACTCTGTGGTGTGTCAAAAGCTTATTAGAACGGTGTGTCACACGGCTCTGTCTTTTGTGAAGCACAGTGCAAAAATGCTAAGAATTTTTTTGCCTTTTTACATAGAAGAATATACCAATATTTTAAGACTACATAAAAAATAAAATTAATAGAAAAAAAATCAGAAAACAAATTATTTCAAGCCTCAAACTTTGATGCAAAACCAAACAGAAAGAAATCAAATCGGGAGAGATACAGAACAATCACCGTTGCCTTCTCTTCCCTCATCTTTCCATATTTTCAGTCAGCAAGAACCCATTCTGTTTTATAGATCTGGATCTCCTTGCACTCCTGAACAGGTCATAGAAAACACCATTTCAGCTCCAAAATCCACACAAATGAAAAGACTGGGGCTTTGCTTGTATACTTCTTTACAAACTGTTTGCAATGAATATTGTTTATAAAAATACCATGGCATGCAAAAAAACAAGCAAAAAAAAAAAAAAAAAAGGCAGTTATTTAACCCTGAACAAACTAACAGTGATGGTTTTGCTCACAGAAAGAAAATAGGACCTATTCATTTCCAGTGGAGAAGAAAGTATGTTGTAGGATGAAAGTAATCTACTTGCATGCAAACAGATACACTTTCCTAATCGATAAGAAAAAAAAAAATCAGCCCTGCATTTCCCAGACCAATCCCCCCCTTTTAATGCAATATTTCAAAGCTATTTATGTATAATTCAGCTGCCAAAATATTTTATGTGGTTTTAATGCTGATGGGCAAAGCAATCAGAAGCTTTTCACAGGAATTATAAAAACTTTGGCTTTCTAACGATGTTGAACAGACAGCTAACAAACAAATGTTCCCACAGGCAACTTCATGCCTGCATTTTAACATAATCACAACAGGACACTCCTTCAGTGAAAAAAGCTACCAAGAGTTAGGGATATGCAATTTTTGAGATGCTTTGTTCGTTTTATCCTGTGCAGCACCATTTCACAGGGCACCAGATTAATCCAGAGCACCGCCTGTTCTGAGCAGCATGATGCAAATATAAATTCACCTTTCAATCACTTCTGCGGGTTAATGACACTGAGTAATAGCACATTAGCAAAGTGCCACTCCAGACACCAGTCAGGCATGCCAAACAGATAATATGACAAACGTTTCGGATTCATTTTCCATGAACAGAAACACTGTTCGGGCTTATTAACTAGCAAATCTGCATACAGTGCAGTGCAGAGCACAGAGGCTCCATGAAAAGTAGCAATCTATCTCATTAATGTAATATATAAGGGTATTTGGCTTCTTCTATCGTTGTAAAATTTTAAAAAAATATATGCTTGTGCTCCCTAATGTTGTAGTATATTTGCACTAATTGCTTCATACACTACAGTCAAGTTTTCAACAGAGAGGAGTTCCCACACTGGTTTGGAGAAAAATTATGTTTTCAGTTACTACCATTTTCAAGAGTGCAAACAGTTCAGTTAACCTTCCCAAACCACTCACTATACTCACTTAATTTCCCGTTTTTCTATTAAATGCTTCCCTTGCAAAAGTGGTGTATCTGTATCTGGCCTTCACATCTGTTACTGCATCTCTGCTTTTACAGATATTATTTGAGCATGTGGAGGAGTAGAGTTACAGGGGCTGATTGCTCACTTAGTCCAAAATCAATAGGAGATGAACAGGATTTGTCTTCTTATCTCCATCATATTGATAACCAAATGGGAAAAAGGGCAACTAAAAAAGAACAGTTCCCCAAAATGTTCATTCACAGTTGTAAATAAAATTACTTGAGTGCTTTCAAAGCCATTAAATATCGATCTTACCAGAATGTTAGAAAACGAGAACATTGCTAAAACAATACATTAAAAACAAACTTCCCAGCAGGTTTATCCAAACACAATTCTAACAGCAAGCACATGTACTGAAAACCCAATTAAAAGCCCCATTCCTATGCAGAAAGCAGAAACAATGCTGCGATATCCATATGTCAGCTCAGTTCGTAATTTTTTTTAACAGCTGGGATTCGGAAAACTATCTACAGATATTTCCTGTGTTGGCTAAATCTTTGCCTAGCTGGTTAGCTTCAGTTCTTTGGATCTTCATGCAGTACCAGTGCTTTAATCTGACTGGGGGGACTAGGAGCTGGGGGGGCACAACAACATTTTTTGTTTTGACCAGAGTGTCTTAACACATCATTTCTAGCCACAGAATTCACTTCTTTGCAGTGTTCTACCTCTAAGATCAGGAGTCACAATTTATCACTATTTATAACAAAAGGTAGGAGAAAATTAGCTTTCTGTCCCTTGGTTGGTCACCCTGTAGCTTTCACTTGAGCTTTTGTTTGAAAACACGGCGGCAGGTGATTACTCCAGTGGGCCACCAGCCTACTCAGCTACGTTTCAATTTTCTTTAATGCTGAATTTGGAGTTTCAAAGCTGCAATTTGCCATTGTGAATTTCCCTTTCTGTGCTGTGCCTCCGTACCAGGGCGTCAGAGGACACAGGGGCATGTTCTCGCTCTTGGCCTCAGATTAAGGTAGCCCAGGTCTATTTTTCCTTTTTAATCTTTTGTTTCATTCTGCATCCACTTTACAGTGCCCTGCAGAGTAGTGAAGAGGATGTGCCATGGTGGTATGACACTGCCAGGCTTTCTCCAAAGTACTTCAGGCAGGCTTTCAGGTTTGTATTGCTGCATAATCAAGTAGCTTGCTTTATTGTTACTTATATTGAACAGCTCACACACTATTTCCTTTAGAAATGCCTCAAGCGCCCATGTTAGTTACAATTCTTAAATGACCTAGTTGTTAATGGCACTTCAGGGTATTTAACAACAAAATACTGCTGCAATTATGGGATGGCAAATAAACATGTTATCGATTTGTTCAGAATTTGTGATGAAAATCACAATCAGGAGATTAAATCACCACCACATTTGTGAAGACTCTGGGAGATTACAGGCAAGTCTGTTAATTTTTCAGTGTGCCTCTTCTGTGGAGTAAGAACTAAAACACTCCCTTTTCCCCAGACTTTTTGCCTGTTCAGACAAAGCAAGCTCCTTTCTGCTGGAACCGTTATGGTGCGTGCACTCTTGTGCGAGTGCCTTAGGCACTACACTGCTATAGAGCAAATCTGCTGCTATGAAATATTAAATTATAGTGAGAACAAAGGATTTAAGTTACTAGTGGCTTAGGATTTAATTCAACATACAGTAGATTCCTTTAATTTGTAGTTCACAGTATTTCACATATTGGTATCTACAGCAAGACAGTCAAACCCTTGATTTTCTTTGAATCGTACACATTGTTTTACATACATTACAGTCCACAGAGACTCAGCAACAGAGAGAGCAATTAAGAAAGCAAACAAACTGTAGTAATGAGCCATATAAGGATGAAAAGCAGAAATGTCACCACCAGCCTTCAAACATATGGCTCTCCAAGGCCCTCCTTGTGCCATGCGACTTCCATTGCTCCATCAGGCACAGATGCCTGCTTATTTTGGAGCAGAATTTGCTTAGAAAAAGTCTCCTGGTCAGCATGATTTCATACCTCATTAGCATTGTCCTGATGCAAGTAATGGAAATAAAAGTCCTGGAAGCCAGCAACTGTGTACACTTGCAGAAGCTGCTTGCTTATCAGGTGCTTAAGGAAGACAACGAAAACTGAAGAGAATAACACAGCAAGAGGTAGCTGGGTTAAGGATAAACATAACTGCCAAAAGGAGGGAGATTAGAGTAGGCACCAGTGGCACTCAGAGCTTAAGAGTGCTGTCTGTCCCTTGGGGGCATGGGGAAAACAGATCACTGTTAATCACTGATCTCCTGGATACACTGATAATTTTTGATGTTTTATTACAAACTGCATTGGGGAAGTGATATGGGTAAAAAAAAAACCTCTACTCTTAATGTCTTCTAAAGCTTTGTTTCTCCACTCAGATCATGTCAGGAAGGTTACAGCACCATCCCAGAAACAATGTGGGCACAGGCAAGATGTAAAAAGCTAGTGAAATGGGTAATAGGGAGCAAAGGGAGCATGGGGATCACAGAGAAATCCTGAAAGTCAACTTTGCTGCCGAGGAAGGGCCCGTTGGTCAAACAGAAGTCATTAGTTAGGTTATTTGGCAGCATATCCAGGAAAACACTCAGCCATCTCATTTAAGTTGCCTCTATTAGTAATTTTCAGACTTCTACATCAGATATCTGCAAAGAAATTTTTTTTCAAGTAACTTTCCGTAGGTTATCTTTTCTCACATGACATTGAGCAAATCGGGCATTCAAAAGTAGAAGAGAGCTGTAGTGACAAACTTCCCATCAGGCATACAGGATCTGTGAAATTTGGGTCTCTAGCCCACAAGGCAACATGAGTTGCTATCAAAATCCACAGTGTTTTAAGATACTCTGTCACTCACACAAGACAGACTGCAAACAATTTTCCATGGTGCATAATGTGAAAACATTCAGTGAAGGAATGTGATGGAAATGAATGGGAAAAACATTGTTTCAGGCTTCCTTTATCCAATCAGCTAAGCACCACTTGAAAACTAGCAAAGCTATCTTTATTGCATTTTAATTAACTTTGTGTCTGTTGATTACAGCAGAACTTAGTTGGGTTTTTCGAGTTGCCAGCCATAGAGATGTTAAAACAGAAGAAAGAAACAGTTCTGTAGCCAGCATCCTGTTTTAGCCATCTTCACTACCCCTTATCAATAAAAAAATGTTCGATTTGCAGCTGCTCTTTCTTTCTCCCTTACTGAAACAACCTGAGTTTGTGCAAAACGATATCTTACTTATTTGGCAAAAATTTGTATAGATTAACCATGACGCAAATGGCGTCTCAAATCACAGGCAAGGTGGAAACTATTTTGAGAAGGAATGAGCTCGGTTACAGTCTTGAACAAGTCTGTAAATGTATATAGACCCAAAAAGGAATATTTTGGTCCTGGAGGAGTGAAGGAAAACTAAAATGAGGAAGACTAACAAGTAAACCTGCCGCAAGCACTACTCCCTGAGAAGGATTCCTCCACACTGCCCTATCGCCACATCCTGCTCCTTTGCTTCTCACAACCCCACAATTCTTAGGGCTATTTAAGACAAGCAGCAGTGCCTCAATTGTCTCTGAGTTTCACTGTGTAGGAGAACAGAGGCCGATCTTGCAACCAAGCCACAAACACGAAATACCACCACAAAAATCCAGCAAGATGACATTGCCATGCAAAGCACTTGTACCAAAACTACCTTCCACACACCCTACCAGACCTTGGGGCTGGCTGTGCTCCACTGCTGTGCCCTGCACAAGAACAGCTCATCTTCAGGTGATCCCAGCAAGCCTCCCAGGGCAGCTGCACAGCTCAGGCATTTCCCACAGCCAACTGCTGCCAGCCCACTGCAAGCAACACTCTTCCATTGTCTCTCCTTCAGGATTCCTCATCAGAAAGCAAGAGTCCAGCCCTCTCTCTGATATGCCAGATCATCTCCTATGAAGCAAGTCTGGCTCCATCAAGCATAAGAAGTCATCGGTCTTACAGCAAACACATAACTCACCCCCACCATTTCCTCTCTTGTTTGGCAGCTGACCTCCCACAGAGGCGTCTGAAAGGGGCATTAATGTTTTTTGTCAGCCCTCTTTGTTTAGCAGCTATCAAAATCAAATCAATGCCTCCTTCATTGTCTTGGCTTTTTCCTTTGCAGTTTTTTTTCTGTACTTCACCTCATAATCGCTGTGGGCTTTGGGCCCTGATTTATCACCAGGTTCACAAGGCTGTTGCTTCATGGGAGCAATAACCAAAAGTGTAATTCCAGCAAGTTTGCTTTTCAGCGTGTTCTTGCTGAAGGCAACAGCTATATCCGTGCTACTCTTGAACATAACTCAGACCCCAGTGTTCCCAGAAGAAAGAAACAGAAGAAAGACTTCAGAAAAAAACCCCATCTTTTGCCCTTCCCTAATTTACCCTTCCTTTTTTGTCCCTGTACCTCTCAGCTCCTGCTGCAACTGGAGCCTAGTGGCCGGCTGCAGGGACTCTGCAAGCAGCTGCAGTGCTGTCAGCTGCTGAGAAGGGACTCGATTCTGTGGGTCCTCACACAAGAGAAGGGTAGAGCAAGGTGGTGAGGGCAAGCTCTCCCGAGACAATGCAGAGGGCTGGTCCGTCCCCAGCCCAGACTGGGAATGCTCCCACATCCCAGCTACATCCTCTGTTTTGGCATCTGGGTGACCTAGGAAATGCTAAGAGTAAGTGTGGCAGAAGCATATTGGCAGGAAAAAAAGAAAAGGAAAAAAAGGTCATATAATAAATTGATTCAAGAAAATAATATTTTATGTTCACCAAAGACAAAGCTTATGAAATAACCAATATTGAATTACTCACTGGGCTCTCATCCTACAGCTCTAATACAAGTTCTGTCCTGCTGGAGCATACAGTCCTTCATTTTCAGAGGCACTAAAAATCTTTACTTCTGTATAGGTGGTTATAGATCTTGTTTACACAAAAAAATTTCATGTTTTTATAAAAGTAAATTCCGAGGCAAATGTAACTCTTCAGAGCCATTATTACCCAGGGGTTTATTGCCAGGCTTATTAATTCTCTCAGCAAGCATCCGGTCCAGCCACTCTGCCTCAATCTTGACACTTCTTCAGAGACTGGTGAGATTTATTTCAGTGCCTGACACTCAAGCAAAGTACACTTTCCTTCAGTTTCTGTACACATTTTACTATGCAGAAAACTTGCTCCTCTGTTCTTTCTTGTACCTTCTCTCCCGTTTCCACCTCACACACCTGTCTGACTTGCAACCAGCAAGGTTTTTTTATTAACAAGTGTCTTCAGGGTGATGCTTGCTTTTTTCTACCTCATGACTGCAAGTGCAATTAAGCCCTGATCTTTACATGTGGCCTCTAAGAACCACAGTAATGGAAAGAATAAATCATTATGAATAATGCTATCACAGGGAAACTCATATTCTCTTCCCTTTTACCCTAAGGCCCCCAGCAGGGTGTGTGGGTGAGGGAAGTACTCTTTGATGTTGGAACCTGTGTGGCAGCACGGTTTTGACATTGTTTCAGCAGAATGTGGGAAATATTGGGAAACCTGACAGAGAAACAGCACCACAGCATGCCAGTATGGATGTTAGCTCTTACACTGGGTCCTTTGGATACCTCTACAATTTAGGAATGAAAAATACCAAGCATTTCTTTCAGGTGATACAAAGATTGCACTGGGACGCTGCAGGAAGACAGAGGCATCAAAATATTTTAAGGCTTAAAAGAATCCCAAATTTCCTTTTTAAAGCTTAAGGAACAGTGCAACACTTCCTTTTTTCTTCTTTTTTTCCCTTCTTTTTGACAAACCAGATACTCTAAAGAAACAAACCAACCTTCCCACTGCACACAGGCCTGCACGGGCAAATTTCTGCACAAACAACTATGGAAGAAACATAGCAGTAGGTAAACAAGATCAATCCACCCCCAGGCTGTTTCTCTGCAATGAAGTTCTGTTTCAAATGAATCCAGTCATCCCAAAACAGTTTGGAATATCTGACATTTGTAATTCTGCCCCTTCAACTGTGCAACATTTATATTCCGCTTATATTCAGTACTATCCTATTACTGAAGTATTTCTGGTGAAAGTTCTTATGGAGAGAAGCTAAAATTCATTAAGTCACTGACACTAGCCCACATTAGGGAAAGCTAGATATCTTCAGGGAAAATAGTTTTCCCAAGAGAGAAGATATAAAAAAATTATCTTTCCAATCTCTATACATGGAGCATATAAATTCATATATATGAAGACAAGAGAGGCAGGGGGAATGTAAATCAGAAAATATTCATTTCAGTGAATGTAGAAACAATAAGAGGAAGACTTTTATCCTAAAGCACTTCATTGGGTAATACACAGTATTCATCTATTAAAGAGGCTCAGGAGGGTTTAACCAGACCAGACGGCCTCGAACAAGTAGTAGTGCATTTCTTAACATCATCAGTTGCTTAATGTTGCATCGCCAGCATCATGTTTGTTTTGCATATTAGGGCTTTTCCTCAGAGTGCGGAGTTGCAGCAGATTTTTGAGATCATAGGAGGGCACGTGAGCAAATGAGCCAGGCAGATGAGCCAGCCTTCTGGTGGCTCCTGTACCTCTTACACCCGTCTGTTTTCCACCCAATGCTTGAAGAACAGCACAGTGCTTAGCAAGGAGCAACAATTAGTATGGGGTTATCAAAGAACTCAAACGAGAAAGTTTTACCTTCTGGATCACATAATTTATCAAGCAAGTGAACCTGAATCTTGCTTTCATGGATATTTGTGTTTCCTTGTTGACTTCTAGTTTGATTTGCTGAACCTTTTCTGTTCCCTCAGTACATGCACTGCATAATAGGAAACAGAAATGATACTTTGGAGTGAGTAATTGGGGTTGAAGAGAATAAGACATGTAAAGGGACATCATCAAGACAAACACCACAGGCTAAACCCTTGACAAGAACTCTGCTGAAAAGAGGCAGGCAGAGGCCAGCCAAGGGCCCTACCATCTTAATGTCATCCTAGACTTATTACCTGTTTTTTTTTTAAACTGTTCTAGGATGATTGTAGCCTAAAGAAATTTTAAGCAATCTGGTTTTCACTGCATAAGATATGCTTTTAAGTTAAAATTTCCTAAGACACATATTCACGACACTCTCAGAGGGACAGGGCCTTTCTCCATGCAACAGGGCAGAAAATATTCTTGGCTTTACCCTTTTACCAAGACCAAGATCTAGAAGCCAACTGCCCAGTGCTGCCAACCCCACAACTGCAGCAGTGCTCCAGTTTGCTTCCTCCTCTCCCGTCGGAGCTCTGCTCACAGTGAGACTGCCCAAGCCCTGTACACTATGTGGGATGGGACATACAGTGATCCCAAACTAATTAGTCAGGGAAATATCTTTATTTGTGCAATAACTGAATCCTTTATAAAAATTTAGATTTCACATCCCTTTGGGAACCGAAGTTTTAATTGTGTCTCTAAGTCCAACTCCCACAAATGTGTTGTTGTGTTGAACAGATCGTGACTTGACTGGAGACTTAAATCACATGGAGGCTTAGATGATGTATTGAAATGTATTCCCCATGCATTTATCTCGGCTTGGATAATGAAACTAAGCTGTTTAGCTTCATTACCCATGAAATACCCTTAAGAAACAATTGTGCCATATTACAGCAAGCAGAGTTGACTTTCATTTTCACACTCTTTATCTGCTCCAGCCTGTCTTCTTCTCTGTGCCTATACTGATCTGGGGACCTCTGCAGTGAAGGAATCATGCCATCCTGGCATCTCTGGGTAAGTCCCATAGCATGTTGAATATTCTAGTATAAACAGCAAATGATAGTAATTCACCAGTAACAAGTTTTACTTTTCGATTCCATGCTGCAGCATATGGAAACACTTCTTGCCCTGACACTTTCTTTAAAAATTGAAACTAAAAAACCTTTATAAAATACAGGCAAACAAAACCCCAAGAATATTTATCTCTCTTAAAACTAAAATGCTGGGAGCACATCTTTAGCCTACACAAAGTGTGGTTTATTTCAGGAGTAACCTGTGACCACCAGTGAGATAAAGGCGCTTACACCACAATAGGTCTGAGCCCACAGGCAGAAAACCCTGACTTCTTTGCACTGCTGGTTACAGGGTCTTTACTTCACTGTTCTCTTATGATCAGCCCAAGCAGAAGCCTCACAAAGATTGCAAAAGAAGCATTAAACTCCCCACAAGATATCTTAAAATGGCCAGAGGTACTGTCAACTTGCTTTCTTTTCTTCTTAGCTCAGCACATAACTTCAGTCATATGAAAGTAATTTAAAACAGATAAAATCCCATAAGGAATTTACTGATATTTTCTTTAGGTGATTCATATAACAGGTTTTACTTCTTACTGATACAGTGCATCAGCCTTGCAGCTGCAACCAAACAAAAATGAGGGATCAACTAGTGGACAGAAAAAAGTAAACAAGAAATGAGCACTTGACATTCTTCACTGCTGTCATGCCTAATGCAGAATGAACAAACTTGAGCATCTTAATCACTGGGGAGCTGAGGGAACGTAAGGCTTCAGGGTCTGCTTAGCACTTTGCGAGATCGGGCCCATTCTGGTTTTCTCTCAACGTTCATTTCACAGGCGGATAATGGAAGGCTTCCACCTTGGATAGAGGAAGATGTGAATGAGTCACAGGGCACCCATGGGATGAGGCTGCCCCAAGCATCACCTCTGAGCTGCAGATCAGTGCAGCAGGCAGAGAAGAAGTAACATTATCATATAAACCCAGTGGTTGTGATTCATCTCAATCCTAAAGCAAGCTTGTCAGCTCCTAAACGCTAAACTCCCTTGTCATTACTTTTGTTTAAGTCATGTAGAACAGGTTACTTTATTGCACCATTTGTTTAAGGAAGGAATAAATGTGATGTCCATTGTTTAAAGTGTAATGGAAGCCAAAATGCAAGCAGCAATATTAACATCTACTAGCTGAATGACTTGAGAAAAATTATTTACTAGATATAAAGAGTTAAGGTGAAAGGACTTTCTGCTGGTCTGAAAACAACACCTAATGGCTAATCCTTTTACAATAAATCATGAACAAGATAGACTGGATGTGTCTTCTTGTCTGTGGATTGCATTGAAGATGTAAGTAGCTATTGACATTATGTAGTAAGAACAAAGCCAGATTAAAAAAAAAAAAAAAAAAAGAAAGCCCCAGAGTTTTATATGCTGTCGAGTGATAAATGACTGGCAAGAAGGAAAACTTGCAGGGGGGAGCATTGATAATTTTATACTTTCAGCTCATTTCTGCCATCTACAAGAAATACTCAGCATTTTAAGAAGGTAAGATTCTCAAAAACCTTCCGCATATATACATGTGAAATTAACTCAAAAGCATGAGTTTTTAAGAGAGAAAGCAATATTATCCTTTCTCCAGCCTACTGCAGGAAAGCTGATGACTGCTGACACAAATTTCTTTCTGTAGATATAACAGATACAAAGGTTATCTGATATGCAGTCTAATTTGAGCTGGAACTTACAGATGAGTGAATTATAAAAATTGTACAGTAATCAAGTAATGACATATGCAATTACCTCAAGGCAGTAGGTGATAGCATTAACATAAGGGGATGGATTTGGTGACCCCTGAGATATAGACATAGCTCTCGTGTCTGGTGCTAAGTAACTGGGCTTCTCAGGGCATCTGAAGCAGATCTGGCCCTTTCATGTAGACATTTGTCTATAATTGCAAACAGTTCACCTACGACTTCAGAGATGTTGGCACATTTTATTGAGGACATGGGCAATTATTCTGATTTACTATAAAACAGGCCTATCTCTCATCTCCCCACCAGGTAACATTCTCTGTCCACATCTTAAGTGCCGTACTTTATGCAGCAGGGTTGCTACACACAAATGTAACAATTTATGGATCAGGGATTCCCATGGTGCACTGGATGCTGCCATTCTTTCAAATATCCATACGTTTGCTACAGTACACCACACTGCCATGGAATGGATTTAGGGAGCAAGAAATACAGACATTTGGGGACCTCTTTCATCTAAGTAAACTGGAAATGAGACAGATATATATGCAGATATCCGTGAATTTTGCTTTTTGAGGAATGGAGGCCTAAATCACAAGTACTTCATCACCCGTGCTTGCTAGACAATTCAGGAACATTTTTAATTACAGTCTTAGGCTGAGATATGATGCAAAGATAGTCTACAAAGAAGTTCATGGGACAATCTTGATTTTATGAGGAGTATAACACATCTGACAAAGTTAGTCTGAAGCTTTGTTACTGTTCTGAACTAGTTTGTGTCTCCTGGACTCCTGAAACTTTGCAATGGACTAACTTGACCTAATGCTGCAACTTATCTAAAATGTGTTAATTTATGGGGAAGGTGTCTTGTCATATAACAACATAAAATCATGACAGGACGTGCCTTCATCACACGTCAACACAACATGCCATGAAACTACAGTGAGATGGAGTTATTCTGTGCAGTACAACAAATACGATTCTCTCTAGTGAAAAACCAAAGAGAAAAACTGTGAGTTATGTCAACTGTAGTGACAAAACAGCCTGTAGTACGAATCCCTTGGAGTCAGGCCAAAACAAACAACTAACAGAGACAAGATCACACACTCAGAGATGTAAGAGTGGCAAGCGGGTACTGCTCGGAGCGCTTCTCAGAGGCAAACGTTCTTTGCACGCATTTTTTTGGTGTTAATTTTTGTGCCATTGATACAGTGCTGAGGCCAAGTAAAGTAACTCTGAATATTACACACCATATACTTTAACTACTTAGTGCCCTGCTTTATTATTTCTTCTTTTTAAAACCATGTCAATGCATCTTCAACATGAACAGCCAACTTTCGCTAACAAGACAGTTAAGAGGAGAACAGCAGCCCTCTGGAAACTCAGCCAAGCCTAGAACAAAAGCAGCTATTTAAACAGTGAACATTGAAAAGTCTGTTAAATCATCTGATTTGTGTAACCTGAGCCACACTATGTGAGGTGTTTCCTCCCCACTAGCCAGCTCTGACTGCCACAAGGGTGAAGAGAACAGGGTTCCTTAGAAATGTCGACGTCTGTTTATCAAAGAGCTTTGTAAAATTATTAAAATAACATTTCAGCTACAGTGGCTGCCCTTAGAAACCTGCCAAATGCTTCTGATAACTGAATAGGTACCTCAGTAGTCCCAGCATTCCAAGAATTTCCTACCATAAGCAGCAGGAAATACAAGTTAATGCTCAGGCACTGCAGGATCTAATGCCATGCTGGCAATCTTACATGGAGCACACGCTGTAGTGCCCCAAACGAGCATATTCAGCCTTAAGAAAACAAGATGTATTTATCAGTTTGGATATTCCCTCAACAGCAGAATTCCTGGGGCTTGCTGAAGGCCTGAATTCCTTTGAACTCCTGCCTTGTGTACCCTAGATCTCCCTCCTTCCCTGGTTCTAGTGGGCTTCCACCACTAGCAGCATCACAGTCTTCCCACTGTGGCTGCTGGGGCAGCATGGAGTAGGGCTGCAGGGTCAGGGTGCATGAACCCTTCTCTTCCCACACGCATCCTTCCCTCCACCAAAATATCATTATGTCCTCTCAAACCCTGCTAATGATTTTTGCAGAGCTCGGAGGAATGTCTCATGCTGTTCCGTACCCTCTTTCTGTTGCCATGGGCTATTTAAATAAAAAAGTATGAAGTTTTTGGAGAGGCAAACAAAAGCGTAAGTACCTACATCTCACGTCTTAAGGAACCCAGAATGTTTCCAGAGGAGGGCATTGCAATGATGGACAAGTCATGAGAACATTTTGGTGAAAAGATGCATAAAAATGCTTCCATCAGGGATGAAAATGATTTTGCCACCACTGCTAGTAAGCTCAGGGCTTCACACTGATCATTCATGATTGACATATTTGGGATGACAAATATCTACTTTCTATCTATTCACTTTTTACCATTTTGCTTACTTGTTCTCCATTAACATACTGCTATGGTAAAGCAAACATGCAGCTTGAGGAACTAACCACATTGAGTAGTTTATATGTGCTCCCCAAATTCTCTTGGAGCTGTTAACATGTTCTGGAGCTGACCTCCTCTGTGACATCTGTACAGCTCCAAGAGCTCCTTGTTCATAATTAAAAGTGACAGTGCTCCTTTTGGTTAAAATTAACAGAGGTGAAACTTAACAGAAACTGCCTACTCAAGGAGTCACACCACTCTCCATTATCAGACTCTAAATTATTAACTTGCCTTAGTTTTATCATGATTAATTATTAAAATTCAGCTCCTTGTCAACATATTCATCACAGAACTGATAGATTAGCAGTGTCTCGTGCTATATTGGCTGTGCTCTAAACAGTGACCTTTCAGCAGTATTTCATGTCTCAAAAGGATTGTTGTGGTGGCACATTTTACTCAGGATAATAAAAGGAGCAGAAGAAGAAACAGTAACCACTACACTGGAAATTTAAGACAAATCCTATCCTCCCCTTTATCTCAAGCATCCAACTGAGTTAAGGGGGGAAAACAAGAATCAAAGGTAGCTGACTTGCATTCTGCAGCAGGAGGAGGAAGGGGTTTCTACTATTTTTTTTTAATTATGATTTTTTATTTTTGCTTCATTCCCTCAATACTCCTCCCTTAAGACTCAAGATTTAGAGGGATTGCTCAGACACTGTGCTGCTGAATTGCAGCAAGGTTTGCCTCTAGTTGAGAGGCTACAGTTGAAACTATTCACTTTCAGTGTGGCATTCCTGGCGCTAAAAGCAAAAGACTTTGCTATTTGAGGAATGAATTTTTTTTTTTCTTTTAAACAGCAACAACTACAATTCTTTGCAGTGCCCTGCATATTTAACGCTTATTGAAAAAGTCAGCTGAATACCACAGATCGTAATCAACATCTTTCACAGATGCCGGGGTTTTTCCTTTCCGTTTGAATGTTCTGAGCTTTGCAAGTCATTAGTCCATTAGTACAAAGTTAAAGTATGCCAATCAATGTCATTTAAAGCTGTAGGTCATCTCGGGTTTTCATAAACGATCTTAAGGCTAATGACAGCTACCCACCCTTCTGCTCTCCTTTTCATTTCGTCTTGAGCTTTCTTTGAAACATTAGATTTGGCATTTGAAAAGAAATAAACCCTTTGCAGGTGCTGCTTTTTAACCATGATAAAATAGAAATTATGTTCCCAAAAATCACTATGAGACTTCAGGAAAAGGCAGGATATTGTGACCCAGGTTTATTCTTACACTTTCCAATATCCTTTGGTTTACTAGAATGATGTGAAAGAAGCCATGCCAGAAAAAACTGTTACTGCTTGGCTTTAAAGACGCTTTATTCGGAGGTTAGAAAAAGTCTTGAGCTCAGGTTACATGACCTGGCAACAGTAAATTCAGGTCTGAACTCCGGTCAGACCCCCTGCCCAGCCTTAGGCATATCGCCTAATCTCTCAAAATGTCTCCATTTCTCCCTCTTAATGAAAACAAACCGGATTGCCTGATATTTTTTCCCCTTTTTTTTCTCAAGATAGCACATTGGTGCAGGCCATTATAGCAAGCTAGCAGGGAGTTAAATATCTCTCGTGTGTCTTCCATCAACTTACTGCTTTCTGCCTACCTACAGGGAAAGGCCCTTTTGGGAAATAAAACTGCTGAAATCTGAAGCCCAGATTTCCATGAGCAATGAAAGGGTTGTTTGCAAAATCTGCTGTCATCCTTGCACTGTCAGGGAAAGCATTTCACTTCCCAGTCTATTAGAAGTCAGGTAGCTGTGTAGGGATGCCAGCAAAAGGATGGATGGACTCCCCTGTGGAAATGTGGGTGCAGAGCATCATGACACTTGGAACAGTCAGACACCCAGGGCTGGGATGAAGGAGAGCTAAAAAAAGCTGTGCTGCGTGGAAAGAAGGAAGGAGCAGGGGAAAGTTGGTATCCCCTTCATTTCTGCTCAGCTACCAAAACAAATCTTCATCAACCCTATTTTATTGAAAGGTAAGGTGCTGTTATCAGACACATGGTGAGACCCAGGAATTGAATCCTCTGCTCAGAAGTAATTCCCAACCAACAAAGCCCTGCAGTGACCCCAGGTAATTTCTTCCCCGAGCCTGAAATGTGCGCTCAGAAGTTGTCCCTGGTGAGATCAGTGGGAGACACAAGGGGTCCCTTTAGCACTGAGTCTGAAGGACCATGCAAGGACACCAGGCTCAGAATAAGGATTTGCCCCAGCACCTGTTGCAAAGAGTCATCGCTGTTCTCAGCTTTGTCATTGTTCTCAGCTTTGGCAATGAAAAGATCCTCAGAGAAGGGAGGAAGAGAAGAGTAAGCACCAATCTGACAGACTGGAGACTCAGCTCTGTTACGGCCAAGCACCCAAACCAATGGGTGCTTGCTGCTCCTCAGCAATTAATTCTTCCGTGAACAGCTTTGTAATTGTTAATGTCATCTTTAACAGGTCTGTAGTTTCTAGCCCTATTCAAGGTTCTCATCCTATTTTTACAACAGAAGAATGTCCCTATTGTTTTCATTATTAATTTCAGAAAAGTCCTTCTAAAACAATATAAGAAAGAGAGCAAAACCTGAAGGTTTGTTGTAAAGAGGGAGGTTCACTCCCAGAGCCATTTCTGCCACACGTGTTACCTGAGTCCAGCCTCTCAGTGTTCATAGCATCCAGTGAGTTGCCCTCTTCCCCAAGGCCTAACTATAACTTTCTGCTGGATCACTCCATCTTTACCAGAAAAAGTGAGTCCAGTAAATGGCATTCTCCTTTCTAACACACACCAACTCCCTTGCCAATTTTATCTACAGAAACATTTCTTAAATATCATGGATTTGCTTTGTCTAACACCCCTATCATCCCACCAAGCCACCCTAAGCAAAATAAGTGTAGAGCATGGACTTAGTCCATATGAATCAGCAGGGCAAGGAAACACGCAGCTCTGCAGACTGAGCATGCACTAGGTTCAAACTGGGTTTGCAAGCAAGGTGACAGTCAACTTTTTTTTTTTTTTTAATTATTTTGTTTTTCTTCTGTCTCTTTTCTCATTCTGGCCCTCTCGCCTCCAGTACAAGGAATAATTTTAAATTATCTTGCACCAAAAAAAAGAAATCTCGAAGGCTCCCAAGTCCTCTTCAGCCTCCGATGGACTCACTCAGTCCTCCCTCCCAGTTCATGCCTGTCAGAGCTCTTCCACAAACCCTTTTCTCACTGCTTGTGACACTTTTGCAGGACCACCCTGCAGTGCCAGAGCTAAAGAGGACTGACAGGCAAGAGAGAAGGTAGCTGATGCCAATTGTTGCCATCAAAGTTTCAATTGCCTAATTGCCTGGCAGACACCATTAACCTAGGTTACAATAGACTTCACACAGCCTGGGCACAGTACATGACATTTATCAGCAGAAACCCCAATTCTCAACCTGCTCCCTCCTCCTCCCCAGCTGTCCATGTCACCCTACACTCTACAAACAGCAATTCCCTGATAGTCGGAATCAAGCTCTGACATTACAAACCTTTTCATTACCACAGTGTATCGCTGGTTTGTAAAATATAGATTAAGCATAGAGTCACGCTGTGTCCTACATCAGGCTAGTGTTGTTACATGTTTATTAAGGAAGTGATTTAAAAGGGAGATCATGCAGTGAATTACCAATCCTGCACAACCTACTAAAAACTGGGTGATGAAACAACATAATCATCATACATCAGCTTCCCATTACCTGATTTAGGGTAATTTGTATTCTCTGCTTCTGTGCAAACATAATGTCACTTAGTGCACTGTCAAACTTTATTTTAAGAGTTAAAAGGTGGGTTCATTATTCATAATGCTAACAATTGGGAGTAACTAAAATGTTCCATATGCCAGAAATCTAAACCTGTTAGCATGGAATTGGTTACAGGAGATTTAAACCAAATTAAAGCTCTGACAACATTAGTTTTAGAATGGGAAAGCATAAGAAAGAAGAGTTGCACGAAGACTAATTCAATGAATCTGCTCCTGCAGGCTGTTTTTGTGTTTCAAATACATATTGAAAGAAGAAAACTTAATTATTTCTCTGGGCTAGGACAGCACATGTGCAAGATGACAAGCAAGTGAGATGGCAAGCGTGTGCTGGTGTGTGCACCAGAGAGAGTCAGATGGCCCTGCTTTTGTCTTCTTCCCTCAGTTTTGGTAGGACACCTGCCAACACCCATAGGTAACTGTCACCCAGGGCTCTTGTGGTTCTCCAATTCCAGACCTCCGGTCAGGAAGTGTTTTGAAGACCAGTAAACCACTCAGCCCTGGTCTCCTCTTCATAAATAATTCCTCACGGCCATTGAGGAAGACTAGAGCTGGCTTTCAGCTTCATTATGGTTACTTGAGAGCACTCTCTGGTCTGGCATCTTCACAGACAGCTTATTCCTCTGTGGGAAATCCTAGTGGGCTATGGGGAGTGGTGAAAGAGAGCCGTCAGCAGCGACTACTTGCCTAGCTGGAAGCCACACTCCTGTGCACTTTTCATGCAATCAATCATGAAGGAAAGGTCAACAGACAGCTTTCAAATAACCGATCCATTTAACTACTGACATTGATCTGGGCCAGAGAAGTGGAGTTGGTGCAGGGGGAGGGGGGAAGGGAGAGTTCGGTGGTCAATCAGTGGAAATCTAAGCCCCTTTCAGTCTAATGGGAAGCCTAAACACAGTCCTAAGCTTTCTGCTTTAAATCTCACAGCAGTTTGCTTAAGGCACTACAGACCTTTACACAGCTGTCTTATAAAGTAAACAACAGCAAAAAATTTCTTTCATAAAATCAAATAGGTGAACCAGAAGAGACCCATATTTCACTGAATAATGCAGTGCTGCTCCAGTAAGCGCAA
This sequence comes from Oreocharis arfaki, assembly GCA_013398015.1. Taxonomy (NCBI): domain Eukaryota; kingdom Metazoa; phylum Chordata; class Aves; order Passeriformes; family Paramythiidae; genus Oreocharis; species Oreocharis arfaki. Next base: position 479,052 of record VZRR01010829.1, on the reverse strand, counting down.
TGGGTGGGATAGAGGAATAACATGGAGAGCCCCTGGCATGGTCCCAGGGCCAACAAAACTCCAGGTGTTTTGCTTTGGCTTTGGTTAGAAAGATGTTCTTTCTCCCAGCCTAAACATATCCTCCAGTGCAACCCAAGGCATACTGTCACTAGCCTTTATGGAGATCAATTAATTACCTTCCAGCTAAAAGAAAAAAAACAGCCCTACCTCACAATTGCCAGATTAGAGCTTTGCAACCCTGAACCCTCTTGTGAAGAGCCAATGACTTGCAATAAATCTCACAGGAACAAAGTAGAGCAATATGTAGCTGACAATTCACTGCCCAGGCTCAGTCCCAGGTAACTCAGGTCCACGCTCTGTCAGTAGAGTCCTACAGCCACCAAACAATTTTCTGTGCAGGGTAGATTTTATTCTCACTGCACAGATGCCACAGAGCACAGTGTGAGTGCGTACCCAGCAGAGAGAGAAAGCAGATTTGCTGTTCTCACTTAAGGCCATCACGGCAGAAGGATTGCTACTCCTGGATCCCAAGCTGTGCTCCCAGAACTCTTTCCACAGTACTTCACATGAGCCACATCATCTGCATAAAGGATACGTACGTTCCACCAGCACCTACAGCCACTTGAAAGGGCCTTTTGGTGACAATGCACTGAAATTTATCTAAATCACGGCTTCAATAGCTGAATTCAGTCTCTTGCCAGATCAAGCACTTCATCTCTCTGTACTTCAAATCCCCATCAATAAAGTGGAAGGACTATCTCTTGCAGGCATGTAGTAGGATAAATACATGTATTATGATATGCTCAGTGATAAGGATAATGAAGCATAAAAGACAGACAGCCTGACCAAGAGAGAACTGAAATCAGTGGAAGGATTCCCTCTGTATTAATTGGGCTTTGGCTGTAGTCTCCATTTAAAGGGAACAAGGCTCACAAGGATTACTTGGTTCCTAAGCTGGAGGTACAGAACAATTCTCTGAATCCCATAAGAGCGATTTCTCAATCAAGTGTGGTAAGAAAAGAATCGCTGCATGAGACACTAGTACAGAAAAAAAATATGACATGAAATCCTGTGTGTATTTACGTATGTGTGTCACGGGAAATGATATTAAATACAAGGGAAAAAAATAGAATTAGATAACAAAAACAGGATTAAACCATAAAAATCTGTCCAGTATGGAGAATCCAGTTTGTAAGATAATCTTTTCTATAAAAGGCAGAATATTAAAGTAAATAACTCAGAAAAACCCAGGAGAATCTGAGCTTTCAGTAACCAGCCAGATGGAGAATGCAATATAGGCAAGAGCACTGCATGCAACATTTCATATATCTAAGAAAAAAATAAAAAGCAAGCTATTTCTGGGGAACATTATTGCTCCTCATGGTTCCCTCAATTATTTCTTCATTCTGCTCCTCACCACGTGCATCGCCACTATTGGTAAAGTCAGCCATTTTCATTGAAAAGTACAATTTTGTTGCAGCACTAATCACACATTTCCTGCCCTCTCCATGGCACGGAGAAGCCTCAGCTCTCCTCTCTAACTCCCTGCCATGCTATGATCTGCAAATACATTTCTTGCACAGAGCAAAGAAGCCAACTCAAAGGTACACATCAGTCTGAACAGGCTTTTCAGCTTTCATTTTGTCCAAACAGAGAGGGGGCTGTTAGTCTGTCCCTTTGCAGGGGAGTCTACACAGACAGGCTGGAAATGCTGATGTATTCTTTAAGGGAAAAGCCAGCAGTCAGGACAGTCCACAAGCCATTCCACCAGGTCCTGCCCCATGTCCACAGAACTCTTGCTGCTTCCACCCAGCTATCACACCACTGATTTACCAATGCAAATCACCTGCACTTCTGAGAAATCCAAAACAGTATATACCCTAAAAAAACTAGTAGTCTCCAGCTTTACTCTCTTGGTCTTCTAGGAAAGAGCACAAGCACCTAGATTTTGGGAAGTACAAAGACATGCCATGGTATGCTGCTACTCCTCACAAGTCCACGAGGAAAAACCGAGGGATTAGAGCTACTAAATTGTTGTGCTATTTCAAAAATCTATTTATTCTATTTTATTTAAATTCTCTTTGCTTAAATTATCTATAATGAAAATATAACCTTTTGTGGTAAACAGGTTCTGAGGCTTAATTAAATCTACAGGCTGGAGGAACACAGAATAAAACTGATAAAGAGGATAATGCAGGAGGATTCACAACTCCACAGTACAAACTGTCTAACACCCAATTAAAGGCAGACATAGGGCAAACTAAGCAGGAAAATGGTACCCCAGGAAAAAAAAACAAACAGCAAATTTTGGCATATTAATTTAAAGGAACTCTGTTTTCTAAACACCCATGAGGATCTAGACTTGGCATCTAAATACCTATTAAGATCGCAGTCCTAGCTATCTCCAGCCAGCTTGCATCCACCTCTCTGTGAAAAGCCTCACTAGAATTAGTGTTTTAACTCTGGATCTCCTTCCATCTTGTGTTAATTATTTACATGTGTAGAGTCAGTGTGAGCTGATCTTGAGCATCATAGCGCAAGCGCCTGCAGAAACTCCCACCTGATCTATTACGTGACTGAGACAAGAATCATTCAGCTCCAGCAGGAAAGCTAATCATGAGCTTTTATCTAATGATAGTATCTGCTACATTATCCCACAGGGACAGAATTCTGGTTTATCCAACAGTTTGGGGTTGCTTCTTTTAGGCTGACATGTCACAGTCAAGGAAGAACATGGACACAGTGAGACTGGTATAGGAATAAAAAGGGAAACAGTAGGATAAACATGTCCGGGAAAAACAAATAACCAAAGAGGCACATATTTACTGAAACAGACCCATGTTTCTCTTAAAACAGTTTAAAAAAATGTACGATTGTTTAATGAGAAATGTGAAATCAAGCTTCATCCCCAGCTCTTCAGCTGGATAAGCAACAACTTGCCCTTATTTTGATTAAGGAGAGCTATTACATGTTTTTCCTGAAGCTATTATTCTGCTAGGAGGATGTTGTAATTTACAAGTTTCTCCAAAAATCTTCCTTTAATGAAATGAATAGGAAATTAATGCTACCAGGCAGAAGGCTTTTAGCTAATGGTTTCTAACACTTCTCTATGAGATATTGGAAAGCAATTTTCATTTACCAGCTATCTAAAGGTGCAAACAACCTGTAGTTTCACTGGTAGCACTCTGATCCTCTTGTCTGCAGTTGTCAGACATTTTTGGTTTGGGGATAACATACAGCAATGGTGAAGTCATAAATCGGTCTAAGATATATTCCTGTTCCAAATATGATCAAGAGAAGTTGGATTTAAACCTCCCACTGGCTCCTATGCATTGATGGAGATGTTAGATAAGATCATGGCAAGACCAAAATGCACATTAGTCACAGAAAAGTGGAAGGGTCCACCCAGATTGAAACCCAGGACAGCAGACAGTATTGTACAGAAAAATAAGAGAAATAATATCTTTACATTGGTCCAAAGTAAAAAAAGGGCAAGACTAATTTAAAGACTAATACAAGAACTGGTAAGCCCATCCTCAATCAGTCTTAGGAGCAATTAACTAACCTGTGCTAGTTTCACCCAGTTTTATTATTCAGAAAAGGTAAAGGTCCTCGGCTTGCCAAAGGAGTTGAGAACCCCTCCAAATGCTCACGTGGCTGTGGCTAGATGCTGGGCTAGTGAGTCAGGTCCCATGGCCATGGGAAAACACCAGTTTGCACCACGATCCTAAAACTTCACCTTTGAATGGCAGCTGTAGGGGTGGCAGAGAGAAAGTGAGGCAACCATGAAGAACGAGATCAGGCCCTAAAGCAGAGGTGTTCGAGTCATTCAGGGATGCAACATCTGCTGCTGTTGAATTGACACCACACACCACAGAGCCACATCACCTCATCTGCTGCCTTTTCTTTCCACGGGAGTGTGGGATACCAGTTGGCAGGCACACTCTGGACCCAGTGCTTTCCTCACACTTATGTCATGCTAACAGAGTCACTTCAAGTGTGAAAACACCATGAGTGATATCAGTGCTGTCCCTTTCTGTCCAAGAAATGGTGATGCAGAAGGAAGGGCATTGCCAGCTGGCTGAACCCACATCGATGCCAACAGGCAGCAGTGCTCTGGCATGGCCAGCAACACTGACCCTGGAGTCTTTGAGATGGAGACAAAAAGTCCCTCCCACTAGGAAGAGTTGGGTTGGGAAGGACACAGGGAGCAATCTCTGTGCTTCACTCCTGTTAATTCTTCTCTCGGGAGCTCTACTTTGAACTGCTTTTGAATTACACACCTGACACTGACTTTGAACAAGCTCTCAAAGTGATGCATGTCGCCTTAACTGATTTTTTATTTGGAAATACATTATTATATGGCCTTCTAGAGAAATGGAGTTGTCAACCACATGAATGACAACCCATGGCAGAAGACCAGCTCACAAAGTCCCTCTTTCTTGCTGTTGCTTGCAGAAACCTTAAAACTGAAACAAATGCAAATAATTAATCATCACTTGCACATCATCTCAGTTAACAGTTAGAGAAGATGCAGAAATAAAGAGACAATTGATGATCTTCCTTCACTAGGAAACAGGCAAATTCTTTTAAAGGAGATGAGATACTAAATTCTGTCATGTCTGGTCACAGCTCACAACCACGGCTGGCTTTTCCCAGCTTAAGGCTTGCTACAGCTTTTCAAATGTGGTATTTGCTGTCAATCTTTGAAAAAGACAATCTTAAAAGGTAACAGTTTCCTACACTATGTTATCCACTATTCACTTTTTAATTACATTAGTAAACAATCAATAAGAGACCTTAAATATTAGTTTTGACTTTATGGTTAAGAAGCCTGAAATTTCTGAGACCTGAGAGATGATGGAAAGATTATGGGTGAAAATCAATCACAAAATAAGGAGGGCTCTGATGCAGAGCAGTGGACAATCTTTCCAGGCTGCACACATCATTGTTAGGATACCCACAGACCAGCTATCACACTTAGGGGATTGTTTCACATCAAGGAAAAGAAGAGGCGAAGGGGCAAGGACCAGGCCCCGGGCCTTGGATCTCTGTGCTTAGAGCCATAATTAGGGGAACTCAGGTCATGCTTCCTTTCTTTCTCGCTATCACTTTGGACCAAAGGATCCGTCCTTCTGCTCTTCATTTCAGCACACTTCACAAAGGAGACCCCAGGGGGCAGGGGATGGTATCTTACAAAGCAGCCTTATCTTTGAGATCAGAGCTGTCTCCTGGAAGAGGTCGGGTTTGCAGAGAGAGGAAGGACTGGAAGCTGGACTCCCTGGCAGTGCTCAGATCATCACGGTTCCCATTTAAAGAAACCCTACACTTTTCCCAAAACTGGGAGGAAAAAAACAAGCATCCTGACCAGCTCTTGGAAAGGCAGGGTCCATTCCCAATGAATTCCCCATGTCACAATGATGCTTAATTTCAGGTGCAGGCTCTCCACCCCTCACCTGGGCAGTCTCATCCAGTCTCTTGGGGCAGGGCTGAGCCTTCTACATGCAGAAAGCTCTGAAAATGACACCCTCATCAATGGTTTCTGCTTCTGCTGTGTATCTTGCCAAAGCACCAGAATCACAGCACCAGCAATCTTTTCTTTTTCCAATATGACAGTCATTGGCTTCAGAGGGAAGGACAGGCCTGCACAAGACCTGCTTGCTGTTACAAACTAGTACAGACACTGACACCAGTGTCACCACAGTCCAGCAATGGTCTGGTGGGTGAGAAATGAAACAATAGCTGCAAGAAAAATTAGGAATTCCATTTCCCTGCTCCTTTAGCTTTTAAAAGCATCTGATTAACCTGGAACTCAAATGTAAAAACAGACTTCTCAACTGCCTTGTAGATGTGTACAAACTGATCACACAAGGAAAGGTTACTACACCCACAAAATCCAGTCTCTCTCTCCTTCAAACTTATTTCACTCTGCCCTTACTTGCATCTGTTTCTGTGTTTTCAGAACCACCCCCCATTCACAATAAACAAGTTACCCTCTTTGTCTCTCTGCAACTCACATATTGCTTTTCATAGCTTTTCTTGACAATTTATTCCGTATGTTTACTTCCCTCTGACTAACAGTTCTGCCCGAATTTCCTTTCAGTCTTAATTTCCTAATAATTAGATCGACTGCATAGCTCACTCTCTAAAAAAAACCCCAAAACTTAAACTGACAAGCAATACAACACACACACAAAATACCATGAGAATAGATTACTAGTGGTCTACTTTATTATTGTCCTTTTCAGCCTCTGTTCTGTTAATGTTCTTGTTGGATCATATTAAATTGTTCTGTAAAAAAACAGAGAAAAAAAGAAAAATTATTCCTTTATTTTTGTCTCATTAAAAAAAAAATTAAATCAAGAAAAGCAGGGAAAAAAGAGACTAGGTCCCTGGCCATCCACATCTTTGAGTGGAGAAAAACTGCAGTCCATTCTCAAAGAAAAAACAGCAAACAAATCATCTATGTAAATATGAACCTTTTCTTGTCCCTGTGGTCTAGTTTAGAGCCTTCAATAACAACACCAGTTTTTTTTACCTATATTATTCCATTTTAGTAATGAAGCCAGTAAATACCTGTATGCTAGCCTAACATTTTTAAGGCTGCTTTGCTGCAATGAACAATAAATTCTGGCTTATTCTGAATGAAGAACACCACAGTCAAGATGTGGTCTAGTTAGTGTGGTTTAGTCTTTTTTTATATGCACCTTTTTCATGATGATATTGCATCTTGCAGAAAGCTGCATTTCTTATGCATTTACCTCTTTTTTCATGAAAGCTGTGGTTAAAACAGAACAACTCTGTGAAGAATTTGGCCTATAAGACCAAAATCCCACCAATTCTGTTTGTACTTGATTACAGTGGTAGACCCAAACAACCACAGCTACAGAGAAACCTTCAACCCCATAATTGACAAGAATGTCCACAGGAACATCTCTGAAAACTAACCATGCTACCTTTCCAAATCAGCATCTCTCAGTGCCACATGCACACCCAGTGCTAGACGTGAGCCCAGGATCACAGTTTGCCATCTGTGCAATTCAGAACAGATCCAGGAGAGCCCATAATTGCTCCCGTGGTTATCTTACCTATGCTTCTACTCCTAGGAGATGGGGAAGCTCATCAGATGCTGAACTCACAGAGCTCTCTTCAGACAAGGGCTCACAGCTCTAAGGAAAAGAAAATGCTCCTCTATCTTCTCATTATTTCCCTCCTGTTCCTTGCCAGCACCTAAGCCTAGAGTGAGTAGTAACTAGCCCAGCATTTTCTGGATCAAAAACCTGTGCTTACATATTTGAAAATTCATACAAATATTTATGCAAAAGAAAAATAAAAGCATGTAAGACCTATACCTTTTTTTCTTCTCATCAGTGCTCCCTCTCAACGGCTTGGGTAAAAGGGATTTTTCTTTTATAATTCTTTTACCCTTCTTCAGACAAATTAAATCTTTGTGATGCTCTCTCCACCAAACTCTCCAAAAGAATTTCGTACCAAGTCTTCCCCAGCAGACCCCCAACAATCAAAGCCTACAGTTGCTGCATTCCTCCTTTTCTTTTTCTCCTTTCTACATTTTTTTTTTAAAGGGGAGAAAAATAACATTTTTCTGAGAGGACTGAGTACATTTATTTCCTTTCAGGGTGGTAGAATAGTATACCCAGAAGGAAAACCTTGTGAGCTTACCATTAAAAAAAACCTAGCCCTCTCCACACTCCTGGAAAAGGCGTGCACACAGGTGTGAAAATGGGAAACATACAGGACCAAGAAGGACTTCACTACCCACAAAAGCAGGAGTAAGCAACGATGAGTTCCACACAGCCAAGCAGAGCACAGTGGCCTCAGCAACAACACCAGCTTCCCAGGCTGTTTGGAACTCATCTGGCAGAGCTGCAGAGGTGATGCACATAGCTCCAGGCAGAAGCAAGGTGCTGGGAGTGCCCCCAGGGACAGTGCTGCTGCCAGAGACCTTGTGCCACGAGGTCACAGCCTCGCCACTGCTGAGCATCCACTTCTTGGGATAGTTACTGTCAGCAGCTGTATTGCAAGGCTGCCTAGGAGGGCTTGCCATGAAGCAGAACTCCCGTGTGCTCGATACCCCCCTGGATAAACCCACTGCTACCCTTCAGCCCCTCTCCATCTCTCTCTTTACAAAGCGTTGGCCACCTCATTGCCTTGAGGTTTCGTAGAAATAAAGGAAGGTGGCGGTGAGGTTTTTTTGGGTTTTGGAGGTTGGAGATTCTTTTTAGCCTTCTCACCTTGTTTGTTCTCAGATTAGCAAATAAACATGTTTTGCATGAAACTACAGTATTTAATGAAAACCTTTTTCATTATTTCACTTTAGTTCAGCCTTGAAAACTTGGCGTGAAGTGGCTGGGGTTAGTTCAGAACTGGTTTTTTCTCTTTTCTCCACTGTACCTGGATTACTTTCAGAAAATAGGCTCCCTGGCACTAAACGGTTTGTCACAGCCTCTCACTTACTGTGAAAACAGAAGGAAAAGAACTGCTGCATAAATCTGCCATCACACAACTTGTCATTCGTCCACTTCTCCCATTCTCAAGCCTGCACAAAAGTGTTCCTGCTCGTGCCTGGCCACCTTTCTACTGCTCCTAGCTGAAATGCATCTTTGCAAAGCTCACTCTGTTAGCAGTGCTCCCAAAATGCCAGAGCACATGTTAAGCACTGTCAGCTCCTTTGCCTTTTGAAATATGTTTTTCACAGGGCATCGTTCAAAACAATAAATCCTGGATATTTAAAAATCAGCAGCAGGGTAAGAAAAAAACAAGCTTCTCCACAGCCAGCGATAAGCACCGGGGTTTATTTCCTCTTTGCTTGAACTTGCAGTAATGAACTTCAGTGTTTAAGAAGTAACATGAGACAAAGGTGTTGCCAAAAGTGAGCAATGAAGTTACTGAAATTTGACTCGTGATCATTCGCTGGCCCCAAGCCACCCCCGACCCAGTGGTGCAAGTGATCGGCAGAGGCCCGGGGAGCCCTGCAGGACCATGGGCAGGCGTGGGGATGGGCAAACAAGAGGCCAATTCAGAGCAACTGGAAGGCATCCCAGAAAAACAAATGATGGAAACGTTTCAACCACCAACTTGGGACTTCACCAAGCCTCTCAAAGAGTACAGCCAGCTCCCAGCAAGGATGATCAGTGAGCCACAGGGCTGGCACTAGCCCTGCCACCTGGGAGTGTGCCCCCAGTGGCACGGCACACCTCCTCTTCAGAGCATCTTCCTCTGTGGCCATTTCAGGAAGCAGACAACATGCATGGCAGTGAAACATCAGGCTGTCCAGCTGCAAGCCTCATCTGCTAGTATTTCATATTTTGGGTGTACTCCTGGGAAAGTGCTTGCTCATTTCACTCCATAGGAAGCGAAGCAGCCTCACTGCCTCAAGAATAATTTATTGTCATTAATAATAATACACTGATATAGAACTTTTCATCCCAAAGGATGAAAAAAGCAATTTACAATCTCCAAGCAATTTTCAGAGTGGAATAGTTTGTGCTTTAAGGCACATGCAGCAGTGACACTGGAGTGTCCCTGGCTATGCCTGTGCCAGCCATGTGCACAGAGGAGGTGTGCCATGCCACAGACTCAGCTGGCACCCTCCTTGGCAGCACGGCGAGAGGAAACAGTGGCAACGGGTAAATTAAACACGGCAGGGGGTGCAAAACCATCTACTCTAATGCATTCAGTGGGATGAAGCCACTGGGGCCACAATCCCCCTTCCTCTGGGCAGAGGAAACAACCCTCCCTGCATGAATCAGTGCAAAAAGGAAGAGGTGATGGACCAAGTAATGGAGGTTTCAGAAAGGAAAGGAGGGTGAAAGAAGACCAGAGAGACACCAGTGCTTCCTTCACTCATGCTTCCTTTGCTACACAAAGCTAAGATGCAGTGCTTGCTGGACACTAGTAGTCAAAACATCAGTGTGCCCTTGATGCTTTTCTATCTCTCAGACTGGAAAAGGAAATAGCAACAAGAACTACTCTTTGGTCACAATTTCCCACTGCAGCCTGAGTGCCAACTCTTTCTTGCATAGCAAACTCCAACTTCAAAAGAATAAATTAGACAAAAATTGAGAAAATATAAAGCTGCACAAATATTAACAAGTTTGTGCAGTGTTAGAGTAACATATTTCTCCTGTATACCTTCTGAATCTTCCTTCCCTTAGCACTTAATGCATAATCTGGGGAGATAAACACATAACTTTTGCTTAATGACCACCCGGAGAGAAGGGCAATGCATTCCTCCAGGGAGCAGCAGTTGCATACAGAATTTTGCACCATAGGTCACTAATTCAAAGGTAACCTACTTTCCTAGTGACTCAGATGTATTAATGTCTGCTGCTGCTTGGTGGCTTACAAGTAAAACAGTTTTTCAACCTCATATGAGTTCTTTGCGTGTACGAGTCTCTAGCTTATACAGATGTTGTAAAATCTCCAGCTGCAGACAGGAGGGCAAGGGTCAGGAGAGTGAAGAAGGTCTCCTTTCCCAGTTGGCCCTGCTGTTCTGCGTGAACCTGGGCTGGAAGGTGGAATCTCCATCCTCCTGGCAAGACCCTCACGTACCTCTTCTTCCAATCTCCCTTCTTTACTTCTTCATTTACCCAAACCTCTTCTTTGGCTTTCCACTTTTACAATGGAAGCAAGCTTTCAGATCTCTGATCTTAAAAAGATCCAGCAAATCAACCAGTTCTGCTAGCACTTCTCATTGTGACCTACAGCTCTCCCCTCTTCGTGTCTCACCCCTCAGGTTGTTGGGAACACCGCTCATATAGAAGCAGAAATTAAAACAGTTGAAACGAGATTAGAGGATGAGATCAGATGGACAAATCCCCCTTGCTACCCAAGGCTGCTAGATCTCATTACTGAGAAGTGGTGCTAAAAATAGGTCTGAGTACAAAGCATTGTCAGTACTGAGACTTCTATCACTGCTAGACTTGGGAATTTGTTTATGACTTTTCCCAGTGCAGAGACAGCCTTAAAAACACACTTCAGTAATCTTTGGGAGGAAAAAGAAAAAAAAGAAAGAAAATAAGGGGGGGAAAAAGGAGATAATATCAAATATTTATGGAGCCGTGAATCTGTTTACCTGGAGAATAGGTAAGATAAACAAGTATGCCATGCATCAGGTTGTATTCTGGAATGGAAGTTTCTACTGTTCTTTGCATGCTATCCAGCTCACATCCATGAATTTTTTCATAAGACGACACTAAAATTTTCATTAAGCATTTGGGGATTTATTTTTGTATTAAAATGAATATTAACTTGTATTGTTCACTGGCAAGTCACTCTAATAGCATTATACAAAATGTTTTCAAGCATACTGAATGAGTGATGATGGTATAAACCAGTTTGGGGGAAACTTTTATTGCAGTAAATGCAGGGTTGTTATTTTATTCTTAAACAGCCTTCACCAGCATCAAAGGGATGTAATTGATGCAATGATTTCAAATGTTGATGGCTGCTGACATATGATTTTACAAACATGCAGACAGAAATTATGACAGCCCAGGCTATTACAGCTACAAATAAACTTTTAAGCAATTTAGGAACACATAAAGGAAAGCAGAACACTCAGAGGACCAAGCAGATGCTGACTCCCATGGCTACTGCTGAACAGGCAATGATAGTGCAGCACAGCAAAGGCACGCTTTCTGCAGGCTGAGAGGGTCTGAAAAGCCAACAGTCTCCCCACCCCTCAATCATTACAGTAAGACCTGCAAACCCAGGATCTGTGCCTGCATGGCACGGTCACAAACTCCCAGGGAACTTTCGGATTTTGAGCACCAGCTTCCTTGGAGGTCGAGGCACTTCACCCCTGCCTTGCCAAGTCCTGGGCCTGTGGTTTCCTCCCTGCGTGTGCCCCTAAAGCTCCTGAACAGTCTTGCTCTGCTGAGAGTCTGGCTCTGCTGTGAGTGCTCCATGTGACTTTTCACATGAGTCCAAGCTGTGCCCTCCTGCCATAAAAGAGGGATGGTGACATTTACTCTGGTGGAAAGGGGAGAACCAACTTCTTCCTTCAAGGGTGCAAAGCCTTGAGCACTTGCCAGTATTGCATCCAAAGCATAGTATCAACACGGTGCCAATAAGGAAATTCTATTTTCACTGCAGTAGGATGCAAATTACTTTCTAAATTTGTGCATGCCTCATTATTATATACTTGTCTATAAATATAAACCTTTGTGTACATATATATATATATACATATATATAGTATCTCCAGGAGCATGTGGAAGGAGCAGAAGAAATGAGTGTCTTTCTCTGACATGGGACTGACACATCACGCCTACAACAGTTCCATCAGGAGCCATGCTAAGAACCCTCTTCCACTTCCGAGTCTCCCTTTCTGGGCTAACCAGCCAACAGCAATGCTGAGTGAAATCTACCCAACGCTTCTGAATACTTTTTCAAACACAGTCCTTTCTGCCTATGAAAACAGCTTATAAAAACTTTATTATTTTTGATGAAGTCACACTTTGTATGCTACAGAAATGTGCTTGGGTTTGTTTCGGGTTTTTTTTTTTTTTTTTCCCAAAGAATATTTCCAAGGCCTAGAGTTTTTAGATTGGTTTATGGTGTATGCTCCCAAGCTATGTATTATACACAAAATTCATGATATATAGTTTCACTTTGTTTTTAAATCTATGCTTCTCAGAGTTCTTCCTCAAAGGAATAAATAAAACTCGCTCTCCACATTTTTAACAAATAATATCTACTACAGACAGATTTTCAAATTTCATGGTAACATTGATTTGAGTGCAGTTACAGCAATTTACATCACTGCAAGACCTGACTGAAATGAATATTTCAGGCAGTTCAGTAGTACTGGTACAGGCTGTTCCCATTTGTATATTTAATATCTGAAGTTAAGTGTAAATTTGCAAATAATAAATGTGTTCATGACTATATCTATATGCACACACTTCTCTCAAAACTTCTAATGAGACCTGAAGCACAATAACAAACCAGCCTGAATATTCAAGCCAGCATGTAAGAGTAGAGATCTCCCCACACTCACTCATGAACACAGACTCTTCCAGGGAAAGCAAAGCCAGAGGGGTGGAGAGGAAGGACAGATTTGGGGGGACCACACAAACTACTGTATATTTTGGGAGCACCATATCCACCCCACTGCAGAGATTTTCTTGTGGTCCAGCACAGGGCGCAGTGGGGGTAAGATTGGTTGGCAGTGGGACAGCTGCCTTGGGTTCAATCATACATTGCCCTCTGCTGAATATCAGGCAGGACGAAAAAGACAAATTTTTACACTTTCTATACAGATACACCCTCAAAATATTTTTCTGCTATTAGATGTATGGGAAGATTTCTCAAAGACCTCCTACTTGTAAAAACAAACCTTCCAACATCTCAGACCACAAAATCCCAATTGCACAGACGAGTGGTAATTCTTGCAACCTTTTCAGTTAAGTAAAATTTCATCTCATTAGCAGAAAATTAAATCAAAGCATGTACTTATGTTTAACTGGACAGCAAGGGATTGTGTAGAATTCATTCCTGCTCTGCCATCCCTGGATTCAGTACATCAGTCAAGCAGTCACATCCACACTCGTAGGTGCTCTTAGCCCCAAAAACTGCTGCATTCCACTTACTATAAAGAAAAGACCTGGAGTTCTGCAGTTGTTGGGGCTATGTGAGTATCTTAACTTCTCTTAAAAAGTTACAAGTCATACCCACAGAATGTGAAATACAAAATAAATAACTAAGAGTTGGGGGTTTTTTAATTGTGAAAGATGACTAGAAATTTTAATTTTAACATCCACATGGATGAGTCCAAATTGTACATGCAAAAATAACGCAAGCAAAACTTCAGTCATTACTATCTTTTCCAGGTTTTTAAAACCTCTGATGCACTGAATGCAAGGGACTGACAGCAATAGCTGTAATCTCCATTTTTAACTGTCTCGGAGGTAGTTTCACGGGGATTTAGTGGAAGCATTAAAATGCTGTCGAGGTTTAGAGCGTTTCTCAGCAGTAAAGCTGCATTAGGAGGTTGGCACAGCACTGCGGAGTTTCCAGATAAACCCCCCGCTCCCACGCCGCCCGTCCCGGCCCCGGCGGGCCCCGCGCTGCCCAGGGCGGCCGCCAGAGGGCGCGGGCGCCATTCCCGCGGGTGCCGCCGCCGCCCGCTCCGCGCCGCTTCCTCTTTTCCCTTCCCAGCGGGGCAAAGATCCCGGCACTGACCCGCACCCCGAGCGGGACATCAGGGGCACATCGCCCGACCGGCACCGCGCAACTTCGCAGCAGCAGGCTGCACGCAGCCTGAACGACAAGGGCCTGCTTTCAGCAGGGTGCGAGCACCCCAGGTGTGTCAGCAGAAACGAGTCGCTGTGCCGCGACCCTGACTCGGCGAGCTCGGAGAGCAGCCCGAGCATTCTCATAACTCAGTTGGCCCCTGCGCTGACAGAGGTGCATAGGATTGATATGCAAAGCAGAGAAGCGGCTGTGTTGGTGTCAGGGACAATTAAGGTCTGCGCTCCCCTGCCCATTAGCTGAGTGATTCGGAGCTGCTGGAGAGGTTTAGTCATTCCTGTGGGAGATAAAGGACATGGATACTCTGTCTGGGGATATTGATTGAGAAGGACGCAAACAGTAGCTAGGATACTTTTTCAGTGACACAGAAGTTAATGATTCAGTGATTCATAGAAGAAAAGCTGCTTTGCCACCTTTGGTAATTGTTTGCATTGCAGATAGTGCCACGTGAAGTGACCTTGTCAAATTAGCAAAAGCCCGGAGCACTGCACAGCAGGTAACTCGCTGGCAAACTACAGAAGTGAGGTTATCAATACCTGAATCTCTGCTTCATCCACACTGAGCATAATTTCTAGGAGCTCTTTCTAGTGCAGAGTAGTTCAGAGCTGGATTTCTGTTCAGCTAATCTCATCCTCCAGTGAAACATCCCAAGAACCCCAACTCTTACTTTCTAACAGACAAGAAAACTAAAACCCACTCGCCTTCTTTTCCCCTACATAGTACAAAAGCAAAACTAGGAGCCAAAACGTTAGAGCAATCCTTCTAGGTATCCACAGGAAAAGGGAAACTGCCTAACTGCTGGAGAACCACAGTGCTGTAGCAGAGCATAGTTGCTCTCCAGTTTGCTTGCAAGCCACAAGCACACAGCAAAGCAAAGCAAATCTAAATGTGAAGCAGGCTCTCAGAAAGAGTAAGAAAAGGGCTCAGCTGCAGGATTAGAGGCCTCAAGAGACTCTTAATGGGCTACAGAGACTGTCACCTGCAGGCTACTGTTTGGCTCAAATTCACACTGGCTGAAAGTTTTCACCAGATGATGACTTGCTGGTGGTCTGTCTAGAGTAAGCCAGTGCCTTCCTACTCTCTTAATTTTTCTTCTAATTCACACTAATTTTGATATCGTGTCTGATTTATGCTTTCTTCTAATCTACATTGGGATTTTTTTTCTAACATTTCATGCCCCTCTAGTAAATCCAAAAACCATCAGTGTGAAGATGACACTTTTTGAAGCAGTCATTTAACTTTGCTCAAAGAGCCAATGGCCTGCATATTCAACAGCTGCTACAAGAAAAAGTGTGTGAAAACTTTTGTTCCTCCTGTTTAGAAACAGCTGGGGTTTGCCACTGGATGTGGAACATGTTACCCATCATGTGGTAAAACTCTACACAGGGAAAGCAGAGCAGTTTTACAAGAAGTGTGGCTGAACATCTTCCCCCCAACTTGTCTGGGGAGGGGGGAACATAATTTAATATTAACGTGTCCACAGGGATTTGTAGCTTTTCCAACATGTTCAACATGAACAACGTATTTCGTGGCATCCATGTTTTTACAGGCTATTGTGATGGAACCACCCTGTTCCTCTTGAAGCTAATAGAAAATTCACTATATCCTGAAATATATACATATATCAGACCCATATATACTTTTTTTACCTCCCTCTGAAATGCTCTGAAATGTATGAAGATGTAAAAGTAACAAGTTTAGGGTAGGAGTCAAGCATTTTTCCCTAAACACTCCCAATTATTTGCATTTAATTCATCAGTGTAACTCCTGCTTCATTCCTGTGGCATTATATCTGTGCAAAACTACAGTACCACTGGGGGTAAATCAGGACCAAGCCTTTTAATGTCCCATCCTGGTTTCATGAGGCATTAATTAAGGTACCTCAGGAGCACTGGGCACACAATCTCTCCTTTTTTCCTAACTAATTAAAGAAAATACTTTAGCTGAAGCCACAATTTCTTTGATGTGGGTTATTCATACCTTCCTCCCTCCCCCTGAAAATGTTCAGCATTAAGCATGTAAATCATATTGAACATTACCAACCTAAAGGGAAGTGACAGATGACTGTGACTGCCATTAAATGTTTATTGCATCCCTGCCATGTAATGCAATTAGATGGCAAGGAACATGTAATGTGTATTGCTCTGGTGGGAGAATGGAGAAATTATTGAATTTTCTCTCTTAATCTATTTATATCTTGCAGTGGGGGCATTAGGTAGATTAAGCTAGGGACAGTGCCCCCATTCAGTATGCTAAGTAGTGTTTGTCACTCATTGCATTATATGGCAGTGACAGCCACGAGAGGCCCGCACATCGCAATAACACTGAATCAGAGGGAAAGTAGCTGAAGAAGCCTTCTGCTAACAAAGTACTTTCTTAGTACCCATTCTTAAATGCTTCTCTTTCTCCCAAACAAGGGGCAAAACCCCTGTCCTACTCTCCCTCTCCCCCCAACACACAAAAAAAAAAAAGGAAAAAGAAATCACTAACTGTGGTTATTTCTTTCTTTCTAGGGACTGGTGCTACAGGAGCATCGAGCTGCATGATGTGCTGCTTTAGTAGAACACTACTGTGCTCCTTCAACTGTGCTTTATATGCAGGTGGTTCTTAAGCCTCTACTGAGGCTGAAAACTTCAAAGCTCAATGAACTCAGCTCCATGGCAGCTTCCGGAGGTAGCAAGGTAAAAAGGATCCTCATGTCAAAACAGGGGCATGAAGCCATTAGAGGGTACAAGTACAAAATCACAAATAAAAGCAGGATTCAACATACTGTTCAAGCTTTGATACAGATGCGCACTCCTCAGCATTCAAAAATTACGCATTATCTCTGCAAACTCCAGCTCACACCCTATGTTTTCCTCAAGCATTTCCAACACCGGCTTAGCAGCCTAGCATCTGCAGCAGGCTCTGCTGGAGCAGAGGGGAGGTTACATGGCTATGGCTCCTGCCATACCACAGCCCCAGGATCACATCACTGTGGTGGTCCTGGTCCTGAACTCTCAAAGACTCAGCATGGATCTATCAGCAGGTGTTTTTTCCAAAAGTTAATTAATCCTTCGAACATCCGATCTCAAAACTGTCCTCACATTTTGCTAAATCAGGCCTCCTCGGCAGATTTCTAGTGTTTCCTGACTCAAGCATAGCCATGGTCGTTAATGACAGGCTAAGTGGCCAGCTGTGGCTCCTTAATACCTCACGTAATTGCTGCTCTAACATCCTTCTCATCCAAGCCTCACATGTGTTTGTCTGAAGTAATGGAGAGATAGCCCTAGAAGCCAACAGCCTTTGTTCATCTACAGACAGATCATACGTGGTCAGGAACAACACAAGGCTTCTCTGAGACACCCTGCTGATGCACTTCACACTGTGGCAGCACCATTAAAAGTGTATCTTTCTCAGAGGGTTAGCTCAGCACTTGCTCTCTGTGTTTGAGCTCTGAGCTTAGCTCAGCACAGCCCCAGTGCCTATGTGCCATTCCTAAGCCTGTGCCACCTCACCTTGCCCTACACGTGCAGAAGTGTGTCTGGGGTTTCTGAAGCCCTATTCCACTGCTCTTCATGCTGCAATAAGCTCCGTTCTTCTGACGAAGTTTCCCAGAAAGCTGCGGAAGGACGTGGCCATCTGCCTGGGCCCACAGCAGAAGGCACTGGAAGACTCCTGCTCCTTATGCGACAGCCTGTGTCCTCTACAGACCCATCCTAGGGGAAATGAAACTGAACTCCCGTGCAAAGCCATGGCTGCCAACCCAATGTCACAGCACAAACAGTGTAATTTACTCTGTTAACTGCTCAAACAGCTTTATCTGTAGTCCTACCACTCTCTAACCTCATCACCCCGGTGCCCTCATGCAAGGCACTGTGCTGCAGTCATAGCCATGCCTAGCACCCAACAGCCTTGGATCAGCTCCAAAGGGCGTGTGGCTTCACATTTGGCGACAGAGAACTTGCAGCCCTGCTAGCACTGACTGCGGTGGCACCTCACGTGCCAAAAGCCTCAAGCTGCTGCTCTCACTGATCGCTGATGCGCAGAGTGACACTTGGAGCTGCTGCCACCTCCGTCAGTACCAAAAGCCAAACAGTAGAGAAAAGTCTAGGCAAAGAGAGTTCCACCTTTGCTGGGCAGGCTGGCAACACTTATCATTATATTGCTCCTCTTGCTGCTGCCATATATAATATTTCAGGGGGATTCAAGTCACTCCACTTTAGGAACAGATCTAGGCCAGGAACTTGGAAAACAATGAGGACTATTCTGAACTCACCTGCTTGGCCCAAGAAACTTGAGAGCCATAACTAAACTGAGCTTCCACTCCAAATTTTCATTTATATGTTAAAAACCTAACAGGAGCAAAGACCTTCCATGAAGCCTTCATGCATCTCTTCTCACTGGTGAAGACCAAAGGATCGTAAAGGTGGAAAGCTTCTCTCCCTGAGAGTGGGCAATTATTAGGTGAGACTGTAAGTGCCCAGCAAAACCTGAACCACTTTGCTGCTTCCCAAGGGCTTTGTAGCAGTTCGGTTTTCACGCCTTTTGCTTTGTCAGATGAAATATTTGAATTGCTCTATCTAATGATGGGGTGTAGATTCAAAATGAAAATCCCAGTCCTTCTCACAGTGTTATTTTTGACATTGAGCACAGGAATGTTAAAAGTTTCTGACTGACACCTTTTCATTAAAGGGAGAAAAAACTGCACACATCTATCAAATCTCTAGATGCAATAATGTAATATGATTATTGCTAAAAATAAGATCAATTCATGGTACAAAAATCAATTTCTAGCAATTTCCAGCGCCAGATATATTGCTTTTATGTCCTTTTGTGTACAGTACTTCAACTAAGTGAAAACTGACACTCAAAAGCTCTCATATGAAAGCTCAGCTTTTCAAGAAACTAATGAAAGAAAAAAAAAAAAGTCTTCTCAAGCTGTTAAAGGGGAGCAAATCGAGCCCTCCTGGAAAAACATGCAATATAAAGTCAGTAGAGCTGCAGTTTTTGATACGTGGGCAGAAGCCTGTCCATGTAGAAAGGCTCACTCTCTTCCTATTTCCCAGAACTACAGTAATCTGCTGGCAGATAACTTTAGCTGTAAGATATACAGGCAAAACATATATTTTCTTGAATGAAGACAAAGGAAATTCAGTCTGTCTGGCTCTCAGATTTGGGAGATTAATAGTATTATGAAGGGAAGGTTTTATTACTACATGTAAATCAGACTTGGAAAACCAAAGAGTGGAATAATACTCCTGTGGAGCCAGTGAAACACCACTTTGTGAATTGGCAAGTCATTGCATTTTGATATTTTTTGGCACTGCAGAGAATCTGCAAACCCGTCATGCTATCTGGTAATCTTTTGGTATTTGATAATACAGTATTAAAGGCACAAGTGAACAAAAGGCAGCCAGGGAATTATTTGTGAATTATATGATATTGGTATTCAGTAATTAAGCCTTAGAATTAGTTGGGAGAGGAGAGCATTAGACTTCAAAATTGCTCTACTGAGTACAATATTTGTCTTCTGTGTCAAACACATTTATTCAACTGAGTCATGCAGATCTGCTTCCAAGATTTGAGACTTAATGCGTAGTGAAGGGCTTGAAAATGACTGATTCCAGCATTTGCCATACACTCACAGCTGAATCCCCAACCCCTTTTCATTCCCAAACTTCAGCAGGCAGGCAAGATTGTTAGACTCCTACCCTTATTTTTAATGTACAAGTTTATCCTGGTTTGTGTAATCCCACATAAAAAATACCTATTTCCGTGACTCCTTGTTTGACATTAAGCTTCTGTAGGTAAATGTTTCTTACACAGTCAATCTTGTTTTTACTGAAGCCAGTTTATGAAAATCCCACAAACTTCACACAGAGCTGTCAGACAGTAAATGTTTGTCCCAGACTGCTAAAATTGAGTGGTTCACCACCTTACAAAGGAGGTATCCATCAGAGCATAGATTTAACTAAAAATAAGAGAAATTATGGGCAACAAAGAGAGGAATTTCATTGTGAAACTGATGCAAAGGACTATAAAACATCTGGAAGATGTTAGTGACTGCATTGGCTGAAATCACAGAGCATGCTATCTACTCTCTTAGAGCTGATTCTCCTTGACTTAAAGGGGAAAGAAAACCTCACGTGAGATAGTGGATGAGTTGTTACTCAGCGTAAGCTGGCACTCCTCATGCAGGCACTGATAAAATACCAGAGGGACCTCTGGCTGTGCTCGCTCTCCAAGGGGGAGACAACCAGCCTAAGTTACTCCCCGATGGGTCTGAGCATCACCACTGACAGTCACTCCAAAAACACAGCAGCGCGTGCTCAACCCCAAAAGCCGAAGCACTCCACAGCCTCCACCATTTATCACCCCTTTGGATACTCTGAGCAGGAAGGAACCACTCTCTCCTTCTGACTTACCCTCTTTCTTCACACCCCTCCCCCCCTTTTTCTTGCAGAAAGAAAAGCTTTGTTTGAAGTCTCACAGATTTTACTGAGATTTTTTTCTCTCTTTGAGAGATTTTAAATGTTCAGGTATTTTTGTCTAAACAAATATTTGCAATTATAAAAGAATACTCTATGCTCAGGTAAAATGCCTAATGAGATGATAGAGGCAGAATGAAGGGGCAGAAAGTATTACAGCTAGACTGGGAGACTACACTAACATACACTAACACGTTTCAGTTGCTTTTGTCTCTGCTCTCCTCTGATACCCTCCTGGGCCCGCAGCGGTACTGATTCAAACAAGCTGAAAATCAGCCCTTCCCATCCTGTTCTGAAAGGCAAACAGTACTCTGCCATTGAAACAGTTGTTTTGGTTGTGGGTATTACTGATAATAGGAGTGTGTCGTGAAAAAGTTCTGTGTTGTGAAAAAAGTTCACTTGTAGCTTCCCGTTGGTGCTCTCTGGAAAGGTAACGTCAAGGTGAAGTCCCATCCCTGACAATGCTAATGGAAGTCTTTCCAGAGGCTGCTGCGGAGACAGGGTTTGACCCTCACCATGTCCTTCCTCCACTTCACACCATCCCCCCTGCTTTAGGTACCAGCCCTGCTTCACAAAACTTCTCAACTTTACTGCCCCAGGCTACTACTGATGTTCTTTTTAACTTGTTTCCCAAGACACATCTGACTTTTATGTGCAGTGTAAGTCAAAGGTGATAACAAAGCTGTTGAGATTTATGTTTCCTGAAACACAATAACTCAAAGATGCATTTCAAAATAACCACAGCAATCCTGATTGGTGCTGAAAAAAAGCAACAAGCAGACAAAGTAGTGACAAAACATGAATTATCATGTTCTTCTTTACTGGTTATAAACGGCCTTATTTCTTTCTTAGTTTTATTTAAGATCCAATCTGAGTATTATCCATCTGTGTTTGCTGTTTTTACCAGTATTCATGGAGTTATTTTCATGGAAAATTTTTATGTACATTTTCCTCCCAAAGTCTTTGTGTTGGCAATATACCATTTCACCTGGCAAGGCATACAAAATATTAAGAGCCACTCCTGCTTCCTAGCGCTAGAAAATAGTAAATCATAAGTATGCTGCCAACACCCCTAGATATGCAATACATCTTAAATACAAGTTTTCAGACAAATTATCAATCACACCACAACCCAATGGACGTTAGAGAATCACAAATAATTTCAGTGCTACCTTATGCAGATGCTGAAAAACAGTGGTGAGGATGACCAAAGGAACCACAGAAACTAAAGCTAGTGGCACACTGACAAATACGCTAATCCGCATTAACGCCTCTGTTTGCTCTGGGAGATAAAAACCATTACAACTAATGACAGCATCAACCTTATCAACAGCATCCAGAGAAGCAACCAAATATTTGGATAGCTGCTGGGACAGCCTCTGAAAATAGTCTGCAGAATTTAACCAGAAGCTTTTTTTAAAAGGGTTTTTTAAGATAGGCTCGTCTCCTCATATGCAGGGCCGCTGCCAGAGGTAAATCTGCTGCTGTGATCACCCTTGAAAATGATGTGCAGAAACAAAATATGGCAGTGAAAAGCATGCAAATTAACTGAAGGTTTGAGAAACTCCAAAAATAATCCCATTTAAGCCCAGAATATTGGGAAGAATTGAGGGGTGGAAGGAGATAGAGAGCAAGACAGAGAAAAAACTCTTGAAAATTTTTTCACACAGTCATAGGAAGAAGAAAAAGTTGGAAGGAAACGCTGAGGTTATGCTGGAGCAAATTTCACATGCTTTAACGTATTTCTGCTTTCATTTGTTTTATGCTTGGGAAGTAAGGAGAACAGACAACTACAAGGGACGCTGTCTAAATACAAAGCAGAGAGCAGACCCCAGCAGCATGTCTTTCAAAAAAGGAAGGAAACATGCCAGTTCTCAATGATATGCTTTCATTGGTCAAGTCCACATAAAAAATAATTTATACAACACCCCAAAATTGCCTGCACATATTTTTGAAGCCAGACAGCAAGCCAACAACAGAATTATTTTTGCTAGGAGACTCAAAACTACTGGAGAGCTTTGCCTCCCAGATCTGGTTTCCATGCCACTCTTTACTTGCTAACAAAGCCTTGAGTATCAGCATGCACAAATGAAGAATTTCCTGAACTTTTAAAAGGCAGCAGGCTTTTTTCTTGAATTGGGGCTGATGCAAATAAAACAGGCAAATAATTAGATTAATTGAAGTACGTATGCAAACATAACCAACTAAACAGCTGCAAGAGGTTAAGACAGACAAAAGTGCTGGCATATCCTGGTATACCCTCTCTGTATGTTCTGGAATATGTTTTGGAGACTCAGGTTGTCTGAAGACTTCATTTAATATTCCAGATTGCAAACCATTATCAAGCACGGTTCATTGCTCAACACAACAGATACCCTGACTGTTCTGCTGTGTCTTTTTCATGCCTCTCCTTGAAACAAAGCTGCACTTGTTAGGGACGTTTTTTAACATTTTTCATAGAACAACAGAACGACTTGGGTTGAAAAGGACCTTAAAGACCATCTAGTTCCAACCCTCCTGCCATGGGCAGGGACACCTTTTACTGAAAAAGGTTGCTCAGAGCCCCGTCCAGCCTGGTCTTGAACACTTCCAGGCACGGGGCATCCACAGCTTCTCTGGGCAGCCTGTTCCAGTGCCTCACCACCCTCACAGTAAAGAATTTCTTCCTGATATAAATCAGTTTAAAGCCATTATCCCTTGTCCTATCCTTTCACATGTCCTTGTAAAAATATCCTCTCCATCACTCTTGCAGGCTTTCTTCAGGTACTGAAAGGCCACAGTTAGGTCAGCCCTGAGCCTTATCTTTCGCAGGCTGAACAAACCCAATTCTCTCAGCCTTTCCTCATAGGAGAGGCACTCCATTTCTCTGATCAACTCAGTGTCCCTCCTCTGGACTCATTCCAACAAGTCCATGTCCTTCCTGTGCTTGAGTTCCAAGATGTTATTAATACATAAATGACTGACTAACACAACACCTCAAAATATTCCATAGAAAGACAAAGTCTGGATATGGAAAGCACAGTGTCTCCATGTCACTAGAAGTGGGCAGTTGTATTAGAGACATGATTCAGTTTCCCACCTCAAGCATTTGCCCTACCATGTATAAATTAAGTGAAGCAGATTTATTTGCAGTATAATGCACCACACCATATATTAAATGACTGAAGCAGATTTATTACGTGCTAGATTTGAAAACAGCCTTTTAAGAAGTATTTTCAATAATCCCAATATCAAAGCAAGATTTAGAGTGGTAAACTGTATAATAAAACACATTTAAGAAAAGAACAAAACCTTCAAGTATTTTCCCTACCCTGTGCAAATGAATGGCATTTCTGAATTTAATTCATACATAGGCACAGGACCCATGCAAAATCTCATTGACACTGAATTCCAAGTAGAATGTCTTAACAAAGACATAAGTGGTGTGTAAGTCACTCTCTATCCATTAAAAATTACAGTATTACATGAAAGAGAATGGAACGTCCTCGGGACAACACAAAATAATGCAACTCCATTTTCCGCTGTTTTTATCAGCAGTTTAAATTCTTCAGTAATCTGACCTTGAATGCAACAGACAAGTAAAAGGCAGTCCTGATCATCTGAACCCTAAGAATGTTTTGCACAGGGGCAGAGTAAGACTGTGTCTCAGTGTAGAAGTCCTAGTCAGGCTACTTGAAGGGCAATCAGAGGGTGGACAGCCCAAGGTGAGCGCAACTCTATCATTCTTCTCCTTTCATTTTGTTCAGTACTTACTACAGCATTTGGAAGAAATAATCTAATATCCATCGGTTATATAGCTTTCTGATTTGGAAGAAATGGGAAAAAACATAAGAAGGAACTCATCCTGTGCCAGGCAAAACCAATATCAGAAAAAGTAACCACAAAAAAAAGGCACAAAATTTGCTTTGAACACATTACATCACTAATTTTTGAATTCAGTGTTCAGTGAATACCAGAGGATGAATTGGCCCAGTTTGCACACAAGTGGCTGTACCAAAACCCCAACTGTATCTTGGCCCAAAGCAAGCACCACTTCTCCAGCCAGCAGTTTCAGAAGCATCTAGCAAAGGCTATCCCTGCACTGCAAATTGCAACATAATTCACTTTACTGTGACACTAAGAACCAACCTTCAGCATCTGAACAGCAAAATAAAGTTGTGAATCACACCAAGAGAGAACTGATTTGTTCTGCAGAGCAGGGATTTTTGGTTTGTGTGACCTTCTGTAGAAGGTGCAGGGCTCAGCTAACCTCCCCCAGGAGCATCATGCAGCTTATTAGAGAAAAGGTCTACTACAGTTGTGACAGAAATGAGTACCTGAGGCAGCTCCTACAGGATTTGATCATTAGGGTGTCTTGAGGACTGTGCATAACTCACATTGTTACATGAAGCCTGCAAAATGTCACATAGAAGAAAGGAAAAAGGGAGAATGATTCATACATGGGCAGGGATGCTTTGGAGTGAAATGCCCAGAGCATGAAACACAGCCAGAAAGACAAGGATACTTTAAAAGCCACTGCAACGAAGTCACATTTTGTAGCTAATAGTGATCTGAACAAAGCTTGAACTTTTGCTTCACACTTCCAAAAAGCAAGGCTGCTTTTCGTCCAGTTCTCCAAAATACGTTGTGTTCTGGGCTTTTGTTGCAGGGAGTTAATTCTCCTTTCCAGACTAGTCAAACGACTGCGAGTGCTTAGGATATATCTTTTATCCAGGCTGTCACCCTTGCTTCTGAACTTGGGAGGAGTGTGGCTTGCCTCTTAAAGCATATTTGGTGCCAGTACTGCTGGACCCCAGTGGTGCTTCTGTGCAGGAAATCATCATGTCCGGGATTCAAAAACCCATGTGGACCCAAAGGTGTATTATAAGGCAGTAAAAAAGATATCCCCAAATTCAAGAGCAGGCAGAAATCTCGCTTAGCCTGGAGAAGTCACCAGTTCTACCCTGTCCAGAGAAGCCCTCAGCATCAAAGGAATGGTAAAAACAGCCAGGCTTGTAACAGAGGTCATCACTTCTTAACTTCCGTAAAGCAATAAATGTCAAACTGCAGGTAAGAGGTTATGAATGTTAATGGATTTACAGACTGATAGGAAGTGCTGAGTGGCAGGAGTCAGTGGAGTCGGGGGGAAGGTGCAACCCATCCAGAGAACAGGGCAAGGCTTTTAGAAACAGTTCATGGTTTTGCCCAACTCTACCATGGGATTGAAGCACAATGCCTGTTAGAGAAACCACGCAAACTGCTTTAAGAGGAACACCCTTAGGTCAGTAGTTATTTTTCCCCTTGGATATATGTTATCCTTTTTCCACATCACAAACCACTCAGCTGGGCAAACCGTGGAAGGCAGACAGAGGGCTAGGCAGCAACACATGGCAAAGGCCTCATAACAGGTCTTCTTTTCCTGACAGACACATCAGCAGCACCTGGCACAGATGTTTGGCAGATGTGTTCACCTGCAGGCACAGAGCTTGGTGTGTGCAGCTCAGGGACAAAGGAAGCTGAGTCAGCCACCAGGACAGCAATCTTGGCCGTGCCCAGGCCATCAAATGACTCCTCGTCAGACTGCTGCGTGTTCCTACCTCTGACTGGTGCTGTGAGGCACTGACAGCTTTGTTTGCACTCCTCCTTTTTGTCAGCTAGCTTGTGCAGAAGCATTTATAGACACCTCAGCACTGCCTCTCCTACTCCCCAGCCTGGCCACCAAAGCCATCGCATACCCCCAGGAAGAAAAAGTAGGCGTTTCTGGAGCACATACTATGTTTGCAAAGGATTGATTAATCCCACCTCTCTCTCTTCCTGTTTGTATCCATCCATTCGTACTTTTTGTCTCTCTGTCAGTCCAGTTTTCTCTCAAGTCTTTTTACACTGTTTTCTGTTACAAAACAGGGAGTTTCTGTTTTCCTGAATACGAACTGCCTGGAAATGCAGTTGAATATCGTGTATACAGTTGTGGTTCCTCCTTATATTATTACTGGAGTGCCAGGATCCAAATACTTGTCAGCATCCTTTATCCCTAAATCTCCTTTTGATCAATAAATAAAAGAATTCCACAGCTTATATGAAGTGGATAGAAACTAAACATTAGCAGCCATCAACATGTTTTTAACTTTCAAATGTATAAATCTATTCATGTATTGACATGTGTGAATGCAAAGAAGTTTAATCAAAATGTTCCATTAAAAGGAAAATAACCAAACCCCTACTCTATGTTATTTACACATGAAAACAAAAGGTAACATGTTTGCCTCTTGGATTCACTTACATCCTGCAATTTTTGTACAATATCTCAAAAGGTTACTCCAGCTCTTTCCTGGGAGTGCTCCCACACAGGGAGACTGCTCCCACACAGGGAGACTTCAATTAATGGAATTTTAGGTATATCTTCCAAAGGAGAAAATGAAGAAACTCTAATGTACTGCAGGTCTCCACTGTCCTCCAGTGCAGACACAATTTCATAACCACCAGCACCTGAGTGGTCACTACTCAAAATATAAACCAGAAAAGAGAGCACATACTATGATTTTAAAAAGTACATAAAGCCTTGTATTTGTTGCCTGCACTGAGAAAGGCAGCAACATCCAGCCCTCAGTTTCATGACAGCTAATAAAAGTGCAAGAGCTGAGCCAAAGATCAGTTCTGTGTTTCGGGATGTGTCTCTTTACGTGTTCTTTTCAGAACACTTGTGTAGTGTTCTGAAGCAGAAGGGAGCTCCAGACTGGGAAGGAAAGCCATTCACCTTCTGGACACAGGCAAAGTCTTGCTCACTGCTATCTAATGCCCCTCCACCAACCCCAGACTACCCACCATCTCCAGCCAATTCTGCCCTCTTCAAATACAACTGGTGCCTGACACAGGGGTGAAGAGAGGACACTTCTCTTGAGTAACTGCACCAAGACCACGAGGGACTTGCAGCTGTGCAGATTTGAACAATGCAGTATTGCAGCATGGCTGCTTCATGTGAAACCCAGTGCAGCCTTTCCCCGAGCACAGGGGAACAGTGGCACAGACGAGTCCCTTCACCTTCACAGCTAAAACAGTGTTGGAAATCCTCTGGGAAGATTTGTCCATCTGGTGAGGAGAAAAGGAGGCTTTTATGAGGGGAGTGAGTAACAGGAAAAGCTGTGTAGGGGCCCCATTAGAGTCACAGAACCTCACACATGTGGGCAAGGAGGCTGGAGAAAACCACGTGGCACGGAGCAAATTGGGCAGGACCAGTCCTCAGAGGCACTGGCAGAGCTGGACCAATGGCTCAGTGTAACAGGGCTTCTCCAAGAGGGCATTAGGAGCCCCACTCTAATTTCACCTGTGTCTTGCTGACCACCAGTGTGGATGAGTGGCAAAGATGAGCTGGGCCAGCAGCATTTAGGCTGGACACATATCAGACTGTAGAGGAAAAATCCAGCACCCAGTTCCAAACATTCTCCATAGCCTCTTCATGGAAACAAACACCACCAGCAGCCATTTTCATACCACAAATTACTTCCATGTTTTCTGTGAGCCCACCAGAGGGGAATTCCTGTGTCTGCTCACTCCCCAGTCCTGCCTCCCGCTCCTCTGGTTTCCATCTAAAATGGAGATAATTATACTTGCCTTTCTCCAGTATGTTTTTCCTACTGCAAATAAAAATGCACGACATTCACTCAAAGGCTTCTGAGCTTTCACTGTGCAAAGGCACCCTTTCTCAAGGGGCATGAGCTTTGTATTTCATAGCCAAGATGGCCTTCATTAATTTAAGTGGCATAAAAAAGAAAATATGTTTAAGAAAGTAATGGAATGATACACTGAAAAGTCATCCCAAATTTTATTATGCATAGTTTTTAGGTTATGGGATAATTTTTTAATCCAATGTACCATATTTAATGTTCTACCAAGCCAAATCCATAGATACCCCCAGGTCTTTACATTTCTTCCTCTGCTAGCATAATACACTGGCTCAAGTGTGACTACTGTTTATTTTAACTTAGCAAAATTGATCCCAGCTTCATATTTTTGAGACAGATTGGTCCATTTTGGTACATTTCCAGAATAAATTCTGCCTGTTCTTTTAAAGTGAGACAGACTCTTGACATATCACCGTTGTGACTGTGGAAGGCATTTCTGGCACACGTAGTGAGTGATTGACTTTTCTGCATGTTTTCATAGTGATAAATATGTGGTACCATTAGGCAGGAAAACAAAGTGCTCCCCCAAAAAATCTCTGCTAAGCACATTTCAGAGTGAATGGGTTGGTATTGATACATCATGCTCTCTTTTCTGTGCTAAGAGGTATTTAATTCCGCAAAATTCACTCACTCCCACATAATTTAAACCGCCAAAATGGAACATTCTACTTTCCCTTTTCTGCTCATGTAAAAAGAACAGGCAATCTTGCCAAGGTTAACTATACAATCTTGTTAGGCTTCTATAGATTTCATTAATGCCTCATAAAAGAGAATCAATAGAACTCCTTGCACGTCAATATAAAAAAATGACCTTTCGATTTACTCTTTAAGATACAAAAAAAGAGAAAATTAATCAATGGACATTGTCAAAATTTCTCTGATAAGAGCTCCTGCAACAGGGAGTTTAGATTAAGAGTTCTTCAGAGAAGTTCTGTTTCTGGTCTGAACTCCGTCCTAAGGATCTGGTTTTGATCCTATTGGGAAACTTTGTTGGGGCTACTCATTTTAGGCTACACACAACCTTGCAAGGCTGCATATCAGAAGTGTGGGATTACTCACACATTGAAGCACAGATCCTTGTATGAGTGTCATCACAATTCAAAGGTTAATAGGACTGCTCATAAGGGAAAGGGTTTCTACAGTACTGTACCTTTAATCCAATTCTTGCTACAAATTTTCCTTTAACATTTTTCCTTGCACATGAAAGTCCACAATGCTTAAACTGACTTTTTCAGTTCCTTTTTAGTAATTTACAGCTTAGCATACCCAGCAACCACACAAAATTGACATTTTCCTAAAGCATCCCAGCAGGAGAGTTGATAATAAGTAGCTCTGTCCTGGCACCAGTGTCAGCACTGAAAAACAAGCTCCAAATTCTTCACTCAGACAACTTGTGAGATCCCACTTAACATTGCCTTTGGGTTTTACAGTTTCGTCTCGCATTCAAATGTAATAATGATGCACTAGTATCTTTTTAATGGCTAGATGAACCAATTCAGAAAATTGTTCTAAGTCTCCCCTCCTAATTCTGCAAGTATTCTCAGGTGGATAAGGAACAGTCTCACTTTAAAAGTAAATAAAGAAACAAACAATCCAAACCAAACAACAACACCAGGAGATAACCTGGTGGCAATATTAAATCTTTTTCTTCTTTTTAAAGTACCTCTGTCGCTTAATGTGTGTCATAGCCACAATATAACAGATAGTTCATATATATGATGACACATTTATTTTAAAAAGTACCATCTCTTAAGTTCATGTGACTTTTCTTTCGGTTTTCAACAAGTTTTTCCTCCCTGCTTGCCTTAGCTCATCCTGAATAGTCTTCCAGACTGAACTGAGGATGCTGAGGTCATTCCTGAAGCAGGGAAGCCCAAAGCCTCCTATGTCAGGGCCACATTGAGTCCACTCTATTGCAAACAGCTAGTGACACGTGTGGGATGACTGTGGAGCCCCTTAGAGTCATTAGACCAGTCCTTTTTGTGCGTGCTGGTGTCTTAACAAAATGGAGCAGCAGCCCCTTTATTACTACCTTCTCCTTCTTGACTCAAGTATCCATGCACAACATACCTGACCTTTAAACAGGCTGCCTCCATGCATTTGTGTCTGTCTCGTGGTTTAGAAGTGGCTGGTAGATACACACTACTCCACTTCCGCCTTTCTCCAGCCTCAAATCCCACAGGTTTGTTCTCATCCCAAGTTTTCATGCAAGAGTAAAGAATGTTTAGTCTATACCTTGTATTTATGACCTTTATTTTCAGGGGAAGAGGATGCTTGAACTTCTTTATACTGTGCAGTATTTGTCTTACCACCCAGGAAAATAAAAATAAAGCCTGCAGTGTATTCAAAACTCTTAATTCTACAAAGAAATGTATGTTTTCCACTGTTACTACTATTTGAAATCATTAATCCTAGAAGGTTCGTTTTTTTGTGTTTTAATTTTCTATTGCCTATTTTGATAGAAGACAATGAGGACAATTAAGTTTTATTTCTGTTTCTGTAAATACCCTCTAAGATGATCAAAAGTGACCGGTCATTGTCATAGCGAGGAAGACGGTCTTGATGGTACACAGAAAAATTCATCTCAGTTTTTGTTCAGAAGTAGGATGATGTTCTGAGAACAAAAAAAAAGCAGAGACTTGGAGCAATGGGAACATACAGCCTTTTCATTTTAATTAGTGAGTCTTTGAAGAGGCTTTGTATCAGTGGGATTGTGGGTGATTGCACAAAAACTTCCAAAGTTTTTTGTTTGTTTTTTATTTTTTTTAAATAAAAAGCCTCAAACAATTTGTAGTCATAAACCAGCATTTTAACCAATAACTGCCCTTCTAGATGCCTATCTTTTCCTCAGGCTCTCTTAAGCGGGACAAGGTCTTGTAAAGATCCAAACCTTTTCCTCCTCCTTTTAGTGGTAAATAATCTCTCTCTTTGTTAACATTGGGACTGCTCTCTGATGTACTTTGCAGCATCTGCTCCTCTTTCTCCCCAGTTCTTTTAAAAGCATTCTTAGAGTCATGGAAATTTTTTCTGTCCAAACAGACCAGATAGAAATCTCCCCTCCAGGAAAGAGTCTTACAGAAACCCTGACTATTAACAGCCCTCAGCTGGAGCAGAACTGAGACACGGAACTCGGGGAAGCTGTGCTGGTTTACACAAAATGAGAGGTTCAGTTGCAAGCATACTTTGTGAAGGCCAGCTCTTCTACTTAGTTCACCATTCTGAGCATAATCAAAAGTTTCAAAACCTAGAGCCTGTAGGCTGAAATTTATTGGGAACAGATGGGGCTAAGCAGCACACACAATTTACCTGTGCACTTAAATACTGTAATATATATTTATAAGCATAAATAAAGCAGCTGGTCTCCACTTCCTCACTAATGAAAACACCCTTGGCCTTCCTGAACTCCAGACCTACACTGCCACAACTACTTGGTCTTCATAAACACAAGTCATATCTGTTGGCCTGAGTCATGAAAACCTGGTGTTGCACAAATTCTCATTAATAATTTTGGCTCTGTCCTGGTTTCGGGTGGGATAGAGTTAATTTTCTTCCTAGTAGCAGGTATGGT
This sequence comes from Oreocharis arfaki, assembly GCA_013398015.1. Taxonomy (NCBI): domain Eukaryota; kingdom Metazoa; phylum Chordata; class Aves; order Passeriformes; family Paramythiidae; genus Oreocharis; species Oreocharis arfaki. The sequence continues at coordinate 447,079 of VZRR01010829.1, read as the reverse complement.
GTTTTATTTTGGATTTAGGATGAGACTAATGGTGGCAACACACTGATGTTTCAGGTGTTGCTAAGCAGTGTTTATACTGAGTCAAGGACTTTGCAGCTTCTCACCCCACCCTGCCAGCAACGAGGCTGGGGGTGCATAAGAAGTTGGGAGGGGACACAGCCAGGACAGCTGACCCCAAAGGGGATATTCCATACTATATCCCTTTATGATCAGTATACAAGTGAGGGGGAAAACTGGACAGGCTGCTGTGCAGGAACTTTGCATGTGAACAGTTGCACTGTGTATCACTTGTTTTGTATATTCTAATTATTTTATTGTTGTTACTAATATTACCAGTATTTTCTCTTCCTTTTCTGTCCTATTAAACCATTTTTATCTCAATCCATGAATTTAACTTTTTTTTTTCTCCCCAACTCTCTCCCCCATCCCATGGTGCGAGGGCGGAGTGAGCCAGCAGCTGTGTGGTGCTAGCTACCTGCTGGGCTAAACCACAACAGGCTCCTACAGGACCTGTCAATTAAATTATGGCAGCAGCTGAAATCTAAAGGTCACATCATCTAATATGAAACAACACAGCATTTGATAAACAGCACAGAGCACAAGTCAGAAGACCTAACTTTTGAAGGTCGGCCTAGGTAAAGCTCTATACTCTCGCAGGTAAGTGCATCTTCCCAAACAATATTTCACTGGCAGTAACACACTTCCTTAGCAAGAGACTTGCATGAACATTTAAGCTGGGTTTGTGGGAAGGAAACATGTAGGCCTACACAAGCTATTTCAGTCCAGCAATTCCTTGTGGTTAGTTAATTATATATACTAATAACTTCCCAATGACAGTGTCTGGATGCGGCCTGCACATACACATAACAAAGCAATTTAATATTGTTCACGCACTACAATGTTCTCAAGCAATGACTCACACTTCAGTGCAAGTTCTCATACTACAGAAAGCTAAGAATTGGGACTTCAGCTTTCCAAAATCAAAGTACTGCATTCAGGAACCCCTACGATCTCTCTAGAGAGAGTGGCTTGCTAAATACTTTAGCAACACCTTTGCAAATCATAGCCATGGATCCCTAGGTGTATGTCGATTGCAAGTATCACCATGTAGTTTTACACAAATCAAAATATGTTGATGTATCTTAAAATATTGACCATCTAAAAGCAAGGCCAAGGAGCTCCCTTTACCCAAACAGGCTTTGTTTATCCCCTCAAGGAGGTAGGAAGTAAAAATAAGAACTCCCGCAAGATATCCTAATGTTAAGGCCTACCTCATAAAAAGTATCAGTTGTGTTTTTTATGTTGAGGGGTGGGATCCTGAGAGGTTCATAGCTTGGAGGAGCCAGCATTCATGAAGGAGCGTGGCACAGTTTTGGAGACTGATGATTTTTCCAAAGAGTGCAACAGCCAAAAAATTTGAAAATTTATGTCAACTTTTGCAGGGGAATCCAACTGCAGAACAAGAGTAAAAGAATTCTCAAAGTGAATGATTTTTCAAATTTGCCTTTCTAAATAGTACTTAAGTTACTTTATTTCTTATTTTATTTTAGAAGTTAAAGAACATTTCCAAGTAAACAAAAATTTCAAAATGTCTTTTGCACAACTTCTTTTTAGGTCTTTGCTTGGTGCAGGGGAAAATGACTTGAGAGATCATCATAAACCTTTTTCTGAACCTTCGAGGCACTTTTCTGAACTGGACAAATCGTGCACATCGTTCAAATGCCCAAAGATGATTTAGTAGCCTTATGCAAGCCCAAATATTCTGCAGTAGACAGACAGCTGGTCACCTTTCCTTCCTTCTATTTAAATACAGGTTCAAAGCCTTCCCAGAAAGAGGAGGCCCAGCACACAACGCAGCATCATAGGTCCCCCAGCAGTCTGCTACAAGCCCAGCTCCTGGTCACCTTTGGTTTTCCAGCCCTTTGGCCACTTGAATTAGCTGCATAACCAGCTGCTTCTTAGTGTCTTATGCACGTCTTTCAGGCTTAGTACACCATATACAGACATCCAGACAGATAAAAATAGTAAAACTTTAAGACAAAGGTTATTGGCACTGCAATGACTTTTCCAGTGAAAAATATTCAGGGTTGTATTGAAGCAATTGTGCCGTGCCAACGTCAATGGCGTCATTCTGTTAGCTCCAGCATAATTTAATTACATAATTTTCCCAGCTCATGAACATGTCTATATTTACTTTTTTTATAATAAAATACCATAATGATTTTTTAAAAATAAGTTTCAGGCAAAGTAGTGAAAGAGATTAGGAAGGAACACATGGTAAAAGTCATTTTTGACCTACGTTTTATACTTAAAACCCAAAAGTGGATTCAGTATTAGAATCAAAGCACTCTAAGTATATTATGAAATATTTACAGCTGTTATTACTGCCTGATTTATGTGTGCCAGAGACCAGATTATTCAGGCTGGTTTCACAAGCAATATGTCAGTAAACAGGATTTTGTTTGGTAATTATATTAAACATGTCCATATAAGCTTTGAATTAATTATAAACCATATTTTACTGTACTTGATAAAAGCACTAAACAGCAAGAACTAACGATGGTAAAAAGGTCTCCTCTCATTTTCAATAAAGCTTTCCATGTGAAAATCTGTCAACATGAAAAAGTTACTGCTTGTAATTAAAACCAGGCTTTAGTTCAGTAATATGTTTACATGTTATGTTCCAGAAGGGGGAAAAATGCAATTAAATTACTCTCCTTAAACCCTGTGGTTCACAGACACACAATCTGCTCTGGGCACGCTACTGATGTCAGCTCCTTCAGCAAGGAAGACAAAAAAAATCAGGCTCAGCCTCACGACACGTTTGAGAGTTTTGCACTACTAACACAGTGTGGTAGGAGTGTAAGGGAGCCCTGGAGATACATTCACAGGATGTTTGCAGTGGATTTGTCTGCCCACATCAGGCATTTTAGCTGTGCTCCTGTCAGTACTTGCACAAGGCTTCGCTAATGGACAGATAATAACACAGCAGAGGCAGAGGAGGTTACAGCAATACTTCACCAGACTTGGGAGAGGGTCAGTGAGTGACTAATTACCCCTCTGCTCCAGCTCTCACATTAACTTACTAAGCCATCCCTTGCCTGTCGCCACAATGGCTTTATAGCGCAAGGCCTACATTTTCAAAGCAGGCTTCAAAGTGATTTCTCTGAACTACACCCACTGCCAAACCAGGTGCTAAACTGTGCTTCTGTGGGTGCCAAGATCGCAGTACTGAGACCTCAGCCTGCTGCTGCTTCTGAAGATGAACAGTAAGTTCACCACCTGTAAACACTTCCCTATACCAAGCACACACCATTTTTTCACCATCCTTTTCAACCCTCTTTTTGATACATAAAGATGGGCGAATGCTATTTGCTGTGCCACTGGCTAACTAGAATTTCAGACCATAGGCATACAAACACTATCTTGACACATTTAAGGGTTTTCACGCTGCTGTAATGAGACATATTTCTTAAATAGCCAGGAAACAACCTTCTTCCATGGCAACCCAGTGCTCCACATGAGAAAGCATCTTACAGACCTCAATATAAACTTTTCTCAAACAAGGTCATATTATATTTAATGATAAAAGACCAAGCAGATAAGCAGCTCTGTGCTTATCCTGTATTACAGAAGCCTGCACGCTAGATTTGTTAATCTAGCTTTAACTCAGAAACCTGACACTCCCTGCTTTTCTTGTATCCATTTTTGTTTCTCGTTAATGCAACCAGATGGTGACTTCAGTTTGATTACAATTCTGCCTACTTTAATGTGAACTCTTCATCTTACTACTATCAGATGACATTTGCTTTTCTTAATGTACATAGTTTTAGGAAAAGTACAGAAGTGCTATTGCTGTGTTGCATGAAAAATTCCAATATACATTCAGCTGACATAGCATCAGCTGGTGTTTAAACTTGGCTTAGCTAATGGACTTTTAATGTCAGTGGGGTTGTGTGCAGTTACTGGCTATTAGCAGGAATGGGGCCTTTCCATAAAAATCACTTTTCCTCGAGTGTGTTGTTTGAACATTCCTTCCCCTGATTTAGTGACTGTCACCAAATACAAAACAAATGCAAGGACGCTGGAATCTACTGTTATCTTTAAAACCAACTTAACCTCAGCCTGGCCTCTGCAAATGAAATGTGTTCTGCATTGGTACTAGTGAATATGAAACTTCAAAGACAAAAGACCAAATTTTCCTTGCCTTCCCCCCGTGAGTAAACCCCAAGAAATCCAGCGAAAATAGTCATGCAGAAAGTAAATTTGATCACAATATCATTATCTATTGATTTCCCTAAACAAAAAGAAAAAAGGCAAGTACTGGTAAAATAAGCTGATCAGTAAAACAAAACAGATTAATAGCCCACACAGTCACTTTGCCACTTAAATTCACTTTCTTTGTAAATGTTTCTCATAAATGCAAATTTAAAACTTTATTCTCGAGACCACAAAACGATAGAAATGTTTATAAAGTAAGTAATTTAGGCATTTTAATTTTTTTATTTAAGATTTGGAAGTTCTTATCAAATAGCCATGCCATCTACAAAGAATTAATATATAACTTTGGGGGGTGGAGGGAAGAAAAAGATTCATATAGAAATGTTTCAGGACAAGCAAAGGACAAAAGTTAGCAGCTGAACAGTTTCGCCTTTTGCAGTGCTTGTGAAAGGCATATGGCGCTTCTCATTCTACTGCCTACACCAGGATAACAACTGCTTTTGTTACCAGCTACCAGGCAGCACTTCTAACTCAAAACTTCGGAGCTCATGCTTTTAGTAGCAGAGGTCTTTAGTTCAAAAATGATTGCTAAGGCAGGAAATTGCCACACATTTGTGTGTAATAGATATTTACGTGGATATCTGCCTACGGTTGGTGACATTTGGCTGTCAGTGCTCTTATCTGAAATACTGTAACAAAATCCAAGAGAAAAAATATCTACCTGAAAGAATTTTGCCAACTCATTTTCCAGCTAGGCACTGTGTTAATCTCTCTACAGGAAAGAACCACACGGCTACATGGAAGGGAAATGGAAATCCTCAAAATTATTCAAATTATTTAGCTTAAAAAAAACAAAAAAACCCAAAAAAAACCAAGGCAAAAAAGAAACCACTCCACAAAAAAACTTGCCACCAAGTAAGATGAGATCAAGGTCTGTTCATCCTAGAGTCTCACTCTACTGTGTCAACACATTTTTAACACAGAAGCAGATCAGCTTCTGACATGTGCTGGCTCTGAAATTAATGGAGCTACATTTGTTGGTTATAACCTGGCCTTGTACCACATAAGTCTATCCTTGGTATAAACACTAGGCATTTAAAAAACAACAAAACTAAAGGAAACTGATAGTGCAACTGACAGGTCCCAGTACTGAACTTTCTAGCAACTTAGGAACCAAGAAATAAGGAACTTCCTATTTGCTCCAATACAGCTATTTTGCATGACAAAGAGAAGGAAAACCTGCACTCATAATCTTGCCAGCAGAGATCTGCTGCATAAGAAGATTGCTGCATTTTGTTTGAGCAAGAGACCAAAAAAGTTACCCTCACCTTCAAAAACTGGTGAGGAAGCAGAAAGGAAGTCCCTCAAGCTAGGTTTGAAATGTCTGCATGAAAAGAATTTGTAATGGGGACAATCATTTGTCAAAAAATAGCGTAGCTTTGGGGCCAAAAACCTTCAAGCAAGGAATACAAGTATTTCATGACACAATTCAGCAATATTTTCTGTGAACAGCACTTGTAGAAGGGCACAGTCTTCCCTATTTAATTACAGTTCCATTCTTTAACCAGACAGAGTTCTAGTTTCCACAATGAACCACGATTTTCAGATCGAGTGGCCAGGTTTAACAGAGGAAACTTTATCTCTTCTTACTTGAAAGCACCAGAGAATTTTATCCTGTTAACAGAGGTTCAAGCAGCAGAGATTTCTCTATAGTCTCATCTGAGTGCAGACAACCTGAAATTTCAGCCTGGACACCCTCACTCTTTGCCTGTTAGCTCCAGCTATTCACTGTTAGTCATGGCCACTCATCTTTTGTATGTGTAGAGCTGCAGAGCAACCAGAGAGACACACAGAATTGTGGGAGTAGGGAAAGGTGAGAGGGACACATCTGTGCTGACTCCATGAGCTACTGGCAAAACTTAGGGATACACTAATGAAAGAGAAAATTCATTCAGACTAAGGCAGTGTGCACATCTGTACTTGGAATTACTCCTGGTAAGTGCCTGCACTTCAGTCAGTGTAGGTAAATCCAGAGCCCATAAGAACAGAAATTAGTCTCACTTGCTATTCTGTCCCACTTCTTACTCCTTGATTTCGATGACTGAACTGCAATTAACCTCATTCAGTGAGACTGTATTATTATTTTCACTCACTATGTAAACTTTCCAGTATAAACACATATGCTGGGAGTGGATAAGGCAAGCGGTGTATTTAAACAATAGATACACCAAATCATAAAAATGCAGCAGTTCATATTCCAGCCATTATTTTAGCAAATTGATGGCAGAATATAGCTCTCCAAGAAGTTCTGAATTACTAATAATCCTGTGGTGATTCCTTTTCACTGTCTCATGTGAAATGCACTAAAATCTTGCAAAGAAACACCTGGGGAAAAACTATTAGTTCAAACAAGTTTCCAAAACGGCTGCAATAAAGTCAACCTCTTTTGACAGATCATTCAAGGCTTACTTGCACATTTCCTTGTATCTAGCTGATGAAATTCAAGATTTCTCAAACAATTCCATCCAGCACTCAGGGGACCAAGAAAAACGCAAGCTTTCCTTTTTCTCAAAGGATACACCACTAATCCACTGAGATTAACATTTCAACCTCTCACTCAATATAAGACTAAGAAATAAAGCTACTTTACTTCTTTAAAATAACTAAAAAGGATTGGCAGGAGCTACCTAACAAGAAAATGCTCAGCTGTTGCCAGGCCAGTGAAATCTATCTGAGCTCCTTAGCATTATTGTTGAAAATGTTACTGCAACAAGAGCAAAAAAGATACTGATTTAATTGCCTAGGCAACCTCATAGCTTTTATGATTCATAAGGCAACGGGGTCCTCTGGAGCGTAAGTCGTTATTCACATGAGTGAAGTACAGTTGAATAACACAGTCCTGAATTGCAGATTAAACCCAAACGAAACAAAACAGCCCAGGACAGTGATCCTCATTCCATTTACAACAGTGCTGCAGTCATGAGCTGGATCTGCTTTTCCTCCTTCCAAGTTCGAGATAACACTGTGGATTTCATTGGGCAAAGCAAATCCTTCCAAACTGCCTGCCACCAGAAAGTCAGAGCTTCTAGGAAACATCACTGTTCCTGAGCAACAGCACGTACTTTGACTTTTCCTTTGTTCTTGTTCTGGCCAGGACAGAGTTAATTTTTGCAGTAGCCAGGATTGGAGGGGGATGGATAGGACCCGGTGGTTATTCTATACCAGCTCACTTCATTTTTCAAGGATGAGGCAAAGGGCTCTCCTCCAAGTCTGGGTAATGTGGCAGAGGGAGCGGTCAGGCATTGCTGTGGTCAGGGAGTTTCCGTGTGAATCATTTGCTCTTTCTTGCACCCTACTGTCGTCAGTACTGCTGCTGTAACTGCACATTTTGTTATCTAATTGCTGTGCCCAGTAAATCGTTCTCAGCTCAACCCGTGATCTTTACCTTTTGAGCCTCCAGTTCACCATCCCACCTCAGAGGAAGGGGAAGAGGAAGGAGAGAGAGAGGGAGCAGAATGTGGTTTGGAGGGTCCCAGGGGAAGAGACTAAGTTGGGGAATACCATTCCCAACCCATGGCATCCTTTTATACATATTTCTAGACAACAGCAAATATAAAGAAACCATCAGCGAGACTGAACAAATTCAGCATTGAGAAGGTACCTGCAAAATGCAGCATTCCCTCTGTTGCATCCCCTCTTTGGGACTCTCAGACAAGAAGAATGGACTGGAGCACCAGAGTCTTGGCCACTCAGAAGACTCAAGCTCACATTTTGGCTTCTCTTACACATTTGCTCAGCACGCTTAGGCAATTCCCCCTGGACCTCTCCACCAAACAGTGATAAAGACAGCAAACCTTCAAAGCCAGCAAAATAGAGATTGAATAACTAAGGCGATGTTAGCAATGTTACAAATAAGAACTTCCCATTGTCTCCAGCAATGCAAGCACATAGCAAAGCTTTGCTAAAGACACAAGTGCAAATATTCCCCACAGGAGGTATTGCGTGCCTCTCCTGTCCTGCCTGTGCAGGACTCACAACAAAGGAAAGTGAGAATTTGAGGCACTGCAGCATCACATACTGACAGGGGAGATGCCCCTGCCTTGATGGGACTCTTGGACTGCCATGCAAGCTAGAGCGGCACTGTCTGTATTTGGGGAACAGCAAAGGTACTCGCCTAAATTCAGCATTGCCTGACACTCCCTCATGGAAATAAGGGCATGTCTGGCACCACGGAGTATCTGGGTCTCCATCTCAATCTGCATCACTGTAAAATCAGTGTGATTTACAAAAAAAAGCCAACCAAACCAAAAGAACAAGCTCTAGAAAGTGCTGTAAATATATGCCTTAACTAGGACTGTAAATGAAGTCTAACAGTGAGGTTTTTCACTAGGGTGGCTGAAATACGTGGAAAAATGTAAATGGAAATGAAAACTGTTGTTGTCAGAAGACTTCACAACTTTTTAACTTCTTCATTTTCACTGAACACCTAACAGATTTTCAGAGAGCATAAATACAAATAGTTTGGACAGCAGGGTAAATATTCAGGGCTTTATTGACCTTTTCTCTAAAGTAACTGAATCTTTCCTGGTTTTGATTAGAGTTTCTTGGTTTTTTTCCAACCTCCCCATAGCAAATAAACAAAAAGGAATATTTTTCTCTCTTTTGTTCCCCCCTAAATTTTTCCATGTTGATAAAAAGGGTATTTTTAAGTGAGACTGTTTTTTCATGAAGCTCTTTCTCCCCAGCCCAAACTTTTAGATAACGTGCCAGGCTATAAAGGGGCTCCCCAAATCCTGGTGTTTGATGACTTGGGAGGAAATCCCATATTTCCTGCTTAACGTCCATGTGATTTGGGATGGAGTCATAAAAGCAAACAGGAAGTGGTTCTAGTGATGACTACCTAGGGAGAAAGCTATATACAAGCGTCTCTGAGGTTACTGAAAGCTGGGAAAACCTCTGGCAGCTCCTGCCCACTGCTCCCACTCACTGCACCTTACCAGTGCGTGTTGTTTCTATAAGCAGAGCCAGCCTTGAGGAAAACAACTGGAACACAGACACATTTGGGGCTTTCCTTTAGCTCCTCCAGCTAGTGTGCACACAGTGTTATGCTACATCCTCACCCTAGAAAGATAAACCTAAACATAATAACCACAATGGATGTTCTGCAAAATGTTTAACCAAACCTATCACGAACCCAACAACAATACTCAATAAATCACCTCTCCACCACAGCAGTGGAGTTCGGGGCTGGAGTACCTACAGATGACTCTATTAAATTAAACACAGGGGAATAAAGTGTGTTCAAAATCAAGGGGAATTTTGTTGTTCCTATTTGTTCCGTGTAAAGTTCTTTATAACCATTTCCCTTTTTAGCATAATTTCAAATTCTTGCTTGCAAATGATGCAAATTAAGTGTTTCTTTGAATACAGTTTGCCTCCCAGAAGACTTAATAACATTTCCTTCAGATTGCTTCTTGGATAATGTTATGACGGAAAGATCCAGGGGCGCCTGCTCCTGAGACTGGACTCTGAGCACACACAGTAAATCACTTAAAACACCACCATTCCTTCAGTCCTTGGAAGCGGCCGGCACTGAACTGTGCCTCTGCACAACATTACCCTGACGCTGTGCTGATGGAGGTTATGGCCAACTGGAAAACCACAGCTAGTCTCTGACTGCTTTCCTTTGATTCTTGACTTGTACTCAAGAAGCTGTTTTGTACCTCCAAGCCGAATGCAAGGCAGAGCTGGCTAATGCAAATGACAGACGCTGTAATTACTGCTTCACTGGCACTGGTGCCAAGATTGCTGCCTGCTAGACTTGAATACCTCCACTGGGTGGCTAACAAGACGTGCACTTCACAAACCAGCACAGCCCTCTCTCCCCACCCTAAAGGGAGGAAAGACAATGCCATTTTGTCCTTAAGGGACACACAGACAGTTATATGAAATTTATTGCACAGGCAGAGCATCCATGATTACACTTCTATTTCAAAGACAGCCTCCAGTAAGATGTTTTCAATGACAAATCAACAGTCTGAGAGTCATATTGAGCCCAATCCTCTTTGACTAAATCACAGCAAACTGTTCACTAGGCCGAGCAATGCAAACTTAACCAGAAACTCTCCTTTGCACCAGCAATTCAAACGTATTTTTCTGATGAGCTGCAAAAGTAATTTTCTTGCCTTTTTGTAGAAAAAGTATCCAGAATGGATTCCTCAAAAGTCCAATGATGTAAAATCCAGAAAGAACCAGAAATCAGGAAGTACAGCCATATGCTATAAAACAGGTTACTAAAAACAAAATTGCTTTGCTGGTAGCGCAACATAAATGAGGCTTTGCTTTTTGAAGTATAACTGTCCTTTGTATCCTACTTACGCACAAAATTCTAGTTATATACTGTACAGAAGTACACAGTTGTTGTCATACTCAGCCTGGGCTTCTCTTACTTTCCATAGGAACTGATTTGCTTTGGATCCCATTCACCTGAACTGGGTAGACTGTGCCCCAAAACACCTCTCTTCTACTTGCATAAAAATCAAGATATTTACCTGGAAACATCTAATAAATATAACCCAATTTTTCTCCTTTCCTACTGCATAGACCAGCTATGGAACTGATTTGCCTGGCCTTGGCACAGAGTTGTATTCCTGTTTTCAGATGTACTGTATTTGGAAAATTAAATTAGGAAAATGTTTTTAATTTGGTTAAGGCTGTTTCCTGTTTCTGAATTTGGATGTCACACACAAAGCTAGTCCCAAAATATAGTGAATAACTGGGGTTTAAGACCATTACCAGAGAAAAATACAGTTGTGTGGTGAACGATCCATGTAAAATGATTAAGTGCAAACATGCACAACAACTGTGGAAATGTTTAGATGCACTCTGGCATTCTTACTGTACAGAGGAATAAGTGACACTGACAGTAATGCTGAAGAGCCATCAGGAGGAGCCTGTATGTGATCTATATATTTTTTCCATAACTATTGCAACCAGCTGCTAGAGCCTGGAGCCAGAGGAAGAAGAGCTCAGATTATGACTCCCATGCTCCCAGGGAGGAATCTCTCCTCTATGCACAGATTCATCCACTTAATTTTAATCCTGCTTAAATTGCACCTCTGTCAGCAAAGGAAACACAGTGGCTTTCTTTGCTTTCAGTACTAAAAGGCTACTCAGAACCAGTACAGGCTACCACATCCAGCTCCAGCTTGTCAGCATCACTGAAATCTACCACAGTGCATCGCTTTAAAACAGATTAATGTTCCAAAGGGCCTTATCCATTCACAACAAAATACTACTTGGCCCTTGCTTTATTAATACAAATACTACACCCACATGATCAAGTACAAGAGGTCCACTGATGCATCAAGATAATTAAGCCCTTTCCCCGCCCTTTTTCAACAAGATGTGTTTAGGTATTTAATTAGGAAATTCATCCCCCAAAGGTTAGTACAGTCACATGTTATATTTCACTTTTTCCGCACTAAGCATTTTCGAACTGCTGCTGTTGCTAATACAGACTATGCTGGGGCAAGACAAATATCTGCACATATGGCTCTTTTACAGTTTTCTTTTAAAATTATCACTTTGATTTAATTAGGTTTGAGGGGTTAAGCATGAAAAATGCACTCTTTTATTGTAAAGGAACAAATGAAACACAACCTCATTAATATGTAGCCCATTTAGCTTTTCCACCATCTTTTACACCATCATTATTAACCCTAAAAGCTGTCTGAACCATGCTTGTCACTACAGATAGACAGCCTGACCCTCCCTTTCGTCCCACCTACACGACAGAAAGGTGGGAGCCACAGGATAAGTGGATAACAGTTTGGGAGGCGGGAAGTGTGGGGGCTGTAGGGAAGCACAGCAGCTGAAGCCCAATCTCTGCTGACTGAAGAGCCAAAGGAAAAGTTGCTCTTACGGAGATGGCACTGAAGAGCCCAGCAGGGGCACAGTTCGGGGCATTTGAATTCTCATTCTGATGAAGCTGATCACAGAGGTATAGCGAATGCAGTGAATGCCAGATCAGAGTTGATTCTGGCTTGATAATCGCTCTGGCCCCATTCACACTGCTTCGAGAATTAAGGGCTGTCTACCACTGCAGCCATTTCCTGTTCTCTCCTGATAACAGCGGAAAAATACTAAGGCAGCTTCAGATAAGAAGATAAGAAATACTAATAAAACAAAAAGTGTATTTAGGTCTGCTGAGAAGCTCACAGGAGGACGCCGAGATGCAGTGATAACAAATCTTCCAGGGAGTGAGGGGGGTTGGTCCACCAACCCCTCAGTTAATAAATTCATTTTCTACGAGGCAATGGAAAAGGAAAGTATGAAAGCACAAGTCCCAGGAATGCTCATAGCTTTCTTAGCCTGTTTCAAAAGCTAAAGATAGTTGGGGAATTGAGATGAAGCACGTATGTTTTTGAAATGTATAAATAGAATAGAGGGAAAACTTTGCCCGGTGCTATATGATGAGGAAACTTCCTGAAGAGGGCACAGTTAAACTGTTGATTCATTGCCTCACTGAAGCACCACGTACACACACATGAAGATCCCCACCGCACACACCAATCAGAAAATCCTTCAGCTCTGGGAAAAATGCCAAAACCAGGTCTGCACCCAAATTCTCTGCTTGGTCCTAGCAATAAAAATAAAAGTATACATAGAAAAACAAGTCCAAGACAAATAGCTGTATCCCAACCAGATTCCCTGGATTTTTCACCCTGTTGTGGAAGTTTATCACATATCATACATTGGGAAGTGTTGCTGAAGAGCTCTCCATCCCTTTCTGGGTAGGTGAGCACACCTGTGTCCTGTGGCAGGTCCCACACGTGTGTTGCCCTTTGCAGCATAGGAACAGGGGGCCTGGCTCCTCTGCCCCCGTGGCATTTCCGTCACACAGCGTTGTGTCACAGAGCGTAAGTGTGCAAAGGAGAAACCATCCGAGAGTGTGAGGTATGAGCCCTGTGGCACTGAGATGAGCACTCTGGAACAGCCAAACGCAGGGGGTCCTCTTCTCCCTGCTCAGGCCATCTGTTATGCGAAACTCCCGTGTCCTGCCAGCAGAGCAGGCAGGCTCCTTTCCACTCCAGGTCCAACTGTCTGAGAGGAGCTTTCTTCTCCAACTCCCCCTGACATGATGTATCAATATCTACACAGACTGGTATATACCCACTGACATGCAGGTCTACATGCATATGGTACTATTAAAGCCCCTAAATACAAAATACCAAACCTGTCCTATCCTGAACATGAAACTGACCAGTGAAAGGAAACGGAATGGAAGACACAGATGAAATGTGCCACGATGCATAAGGGATTTTTTTACTCTCCTTCTCTGCCACCCCCTTTTTGCGGCCAGATTTCTGATCTTCCTGTGAGATAAATGAGCAAGGGAACGTGACTCTGAGGGGATGGAGTAAGTACCAGAAGGAAATGGATTAGCACTATTACATGTACAGACATGGTGTTCAGTGCATCCTGCCCACCAGCAGCAAACCTACAGCTCCCTGCCTGGGAGAACCCACAGAAAGCCTGCCAGGGGCACCGGGAGTCAGAGCAACCAGCACTGCTCTCCTGTCAAAAAGGCCACAGAGGAGTGCACTTTGTAATGGCTGGGCGAGAGCACAGGGTCAGATCTGTCCAGTTTTCACAAGTGCCTCTCCACAGACACGATGTGGGGAAAACCAAGCATTCTTACACTTGTATTATGCTAGTAACTCCAAACCAAAAGTTTAGTGCATGTTATTATTTCTTGGTTACATATACGGGGAAAATAAACAAAGAAGCTGCTAAAATTCCTTTTCTCTTGTTAATCATATAACTGGGATTTCCAAGTGCTTTAACGAACCCGCACATCCTTGCTGTATGCAGCTCTGCCCACACGCAGTAGCAACCTCTCTCTTTCTCTCTCCTGTGTTCCACAAAAGCAACACATTTCCACATTAGGTCTAACTCCTGGAAAGAAAGAAGAGAAGCACCGAGAAAGTTTGTCCAGCATCAGCTCACAGGAGAAAAAGCCTTCTGCTGCGGCTGTCAGCCGGGTGGGTGCCACACTAAGCCAGGGCTCTTTGTGATGCTCTCAAACACGCACTGAGAAGCAAGACATTGTCACTTGGAAAGGGGAATTTATACAAGGGCTACAGGGAAGGCAGACCAAGACGTATTCCAGAAACCCCGACACGGGAGAGGAAACAAAATCTCAAAACATAAACACAGAAAGACGGTAACTCCCTTCGGGTGTATCATGTTTTAGGCAGGAAGAAGGAGGGCATGGGGGGCTTTGTGGGGTTCAAGACAGGCCGTCGATTGCAGGGCTCCAGGGTACGACTGTGCCGCTGAGGAGGGACCCCCGCCCCGCACCTGCCTCTCTCACGCACCTTGCCAGCCCTCCGGGGCGCACCGGCGCCGCTCTCCCGCCCCGGAGGGCTGCCGGCGGGGCTCCTTCAGCCCGAACTTCCCCTCCGCTCCCCGTGCCCCGTTTGAGGACGGAGTGCAGGCAAACGCCTGTCCCGGCCAGGCTCAGCACCTACAGACCCGACCCAGCCAGTGCGACCAGATCCCCCGGACCCCGGCGGGGGTCGTGCATGCGGGGGATTGCAATATTTGCACATACAAACACAGGAAAAAAGATAAACACGGCATAAATTCGCATTTCTAGCCCGCACCCAGAGGATGCCCCAATCCCTCTCCATCCATCCATCCATCCATCCATCCATCCATCCATCCATCCATCCCCTTACCTTGCGCCGCGGAGCCGGGGCGGCTGGCCCCCAGGACGGCCAGGGCGGGGAGCACCACCGTCTGCAGCAGGTATCCCAGTCCCAGCCCGCAGCGGGCCGCTGTCCCCTCCAGCCCCTTCCCCATGGCCGGGGCAGCGGGGAAGTCGAGCACAGCCGCGGAGCTTTCCTGTGCCGCCTCTGCCAACCCCGTCCCACCTCCGGGCGCGGAGCGGCGCGGAGCCCCCGCCAGGCGCTCAGGCTGCGCGGAGGGCGGCGGGGCGAGGGGCTGCGCTCGGACCGGGCGGGCAGAGGCGCTGCATGGCCCCGCGGAGGGGCGCGGAGCCGGCGAAGCGCTGCTTTCTTCCCGCGGGCGGCTCGGCGCGGCTGCCTCCACCCCGGGGGTGGGCGGGGGCCGGGGCCGGGGCCGGGACTGGGGCTAGGGCTAGGGAGAGGGGGCTGCGCCGGCCGCCTGCGATAAAATGCGAGCCGGAGAGAGAAGCAGACCCAGAGGGAAGGGGGCGGGGGAGGCTGGGAGCCACCCGCCGCAGAACCGGCCCCCTTTCGCCTCCTCCGCCCGCGCCCCCTGCGCGCACACCCGCGGGCACAGGCGCACGCAGATGTTGGTGCGCACACGTGCGCGCCCGCACACGCACCAACACAAGCTCGCACCCCCGCCCCAGCCCACCCGGGCAGGACAGCCGGGAGCAGGAGCGGGAGCCGGGGCTGCGCTGGACCGACCCTGCAACACCCGTGGTTCTCGTGTCCCCAGACTGTCCGTGTGGGCCTGACACCTCCACACACACCTCCAGGATTCTGGGCGACCTAGACCATCTTTAGGGAGCTATCAAATGCAGGGTTAGGGAGCGCCATGCCGGACGGGGGATACCGGTCTGCTCCCACAAGCAGCAGGGTAGGGGGAGAGATCGCACCAGGAGAGCTGTTGGAGAATCCACCATCCCTGGGGAGCACCTCCGCGTTAGCTCTACAGGGGCTCTCTCTTAAGGCTGGGGTCACTCCTTTCCAGCCGTTACCCTTCCACCCTTCTTGCACCCCCGAAAAGCTGTCCCCTGGCCTCTGACTTCACTGCGTGCCCACCAAAGCTCACTCAGAAGGATTGCAGTGCTCGCACCTCAGGTTCACTGCTCAACCAGGGCTTGGTCAGGTTTTACTATTGCTTTCTGTGACTTGGGGTTTTTTGCCTTTGATTGGTTTGGTTGGTTGGTTTTTGGTTTTGGGGGGTTTTATGCTTGATTTGGGGTTTTCTTTTTTAAGTTGTCCTTCCCTTTGTAGAGCCAAGGCAGGCTGTCTGCAGCCATGATCAGGCCCAGCACCTCACACACCAGTAGCCCCCAAATTGTCCCCACACCACGGTATTACAGAGAGCGTTGCCTCTCCAGCCCAGAAGTTCCCCCAAGCAGCGCTGCGTGCGAGGCAAGAAGTACTCTTTTCCTGGGAGGCGTGGCTGAGATCTTCCCAGTCACTCTGGCTTTGCCTCCCCCTCCCTGCCCGTTCCACGCAGGAAAACAGTCACCAGCCTTGCTAATGCTGCAGGAGGGTTTCCCGGGGGCCCAGTGGAGCTGCCTGCCCTCAGGGAGGCTCGGTGCAACCTGTCCCCCGACTTTAATGTCCTTCCCAGAGAATTACCCAGACTGTTCCCATCTCAGGGTCTAGCGGGGCAGCATTTTTCATTATTTTTCTCCTCGACAGCAGCTGACATAAAGCTACAGTGTGCCAGGAAAGCAAAGTCTTTTTTTTCTTTTTTTTTTCTTTTTTTTTTTTTTTTAAGCAGGCAAAGAGCAAGGAAAAGGGGCAGTTTATGTTCTGGGCATGCCTGGAAGGTGCCTCAAGTAGTCTGTGTTTCAAACCCAACAGGCTGGTTTTTACCCAATAACCCTCTGTGATACTCTCCAACTGGAGCACTCCACCTCTCCATCTCGCTGTTCTACATCTTTTAAGGGGGTGAGTCCCATCTGCCTCAAACAATACAGCACAGGCTAGGAAATATTAAGGCTCCAGCAAATTCTGTGATTCAAGTTCCTGAGGCTTTATAAGTGGTGAAAAGGAAACTCTCAACTTGTAACTACGTTCAAAGTAAAATGTGAGTCCTGAGCAAAAACTTTTTTGATTGTAGATGCTCCCCACAGCAATCCCTGACTTCATGCTCCCTAACTCAGGTAGTCAACAGAACAGCTCCCCATGTATGATATCTATTTGCCCATTTTGCCCTAACTCTGTGAATTGAGAGCATCTCTCTTTTTTCGGGTACTTACTGTTTCCCCTGTTCTAAGGAAAACTTTTCAGAGGCAGGAAGAGAGACCCCTGAAAGATGTCACTCATAGAAGACATATTTGTTGCAGCACCAGCTGACGAGACCATCTCTGGCCTCAAGGGAAGGGAGAGGGAAGGCTTGCTTCTCCATTAATTTGAGTTAATTTATTTTTGATGTTTTGGGGCCTCCCAAGAGTAATACCTACAGTTCCAGGCTTGGTTTCCAGTTAGTAGCTCAGTGACCTCATTAAATAGGTCCATCCCAATTTCAAGATGATGTCCCTGCAGCCCTGCCCAGGGATCCCTGGTGGCTGCCAACCTGTCAGCCTCTCTGCCCTGGAGTAGGTGCAAGGAGGAGCATTGCTGCTTTACAGCTGTGACAGAAGTGATGGCATAGGGACCACAAGCTCTCATGTTGGGTAGAAAGTAAGTCTTTTTCCAGTACCCAGGGTGTGGTGGACAATGGAGGAACAAAGCTGCTGCAGCCTGAGGTGTTCAGTAACCACTCTTTTACTGGAAGTGAATATACCTTATCCTGGAGAAGATGGCACAAGCAACAGCTGCCAATAACTAGATAGGGGTCTTATCTGGAAAAAAATGCTTTCAAATCTTTCTATGCTCCATTATGCGTAGGAAAGGGCATCCAGGGATGCCCCATGCGTCTGCATCACTGAGCTTTCTCAGAAATCCAATATACTCTGACAAATGACACTTGTGCTTGAGCCATCCCTAATGCCAGCGCACTGGATTTCTTTCTCTATTCAGGAGCAAGTCTGTCCAAGGGCTCTTTATTTTTCTCCCTGTGAGATAAACAGAATTATTATCCCAGCTGAATAAATTTCAGATTTGACATGGAGATAAAGGATTGAGATAATTCAGGGATCTGGAATTATATAGTGCAAATTGCCTGAGTTTATTCCAAAGGTGGTTGCTTTGTTTCCCTGATAGAACCTGGCTGGGAAGGTATTTTCCATATGTCTGAAAAGTCTGTGACTTAAAAGTACATGTAATGTAGGTCTCTCATTTTGTCACCTTTAATGTCCTTAAAAATCACTCCATACCCTTCATAAACTCATCCAAAGCAAATATCAATCTCCAATTTTCATACTTGGACAGAAATATCAAGTGTCAAAGAGTCTGCATTGGAAAGTGGCTTTAGCAGCCTGACAGGTGTTGCCTTAGTTTTTCAGGTAAGTTCAAGAAATCTCAACTCCAAATCAGATTCCCTCAATAGATGGTAATAAAATCTAGGGTAACATTTTAAAATATTCTCTGTAACTTGTGTACTGGTGAATTTGTCTTTAGTGTATTTAATTGCCCAAGCATCTGGAGTCGCACTAAAAGAATCAGAATCAATTAGATTGTAAAAGACCTCTCTGATCATCAAGTCTAAACCTTGACTGATCACCAACTTGTCAACTAGACCATGGCACTAAGTGCCACGTTCAGTCATTTCTGGAGCACCTCCAAGGATGATG
Source organism: Oreocharis arfaki (assembly GCA_013398015.1). Classification (NCBI taxonomy): domain Eukaryota; kingdom Metazoa; phylum Chordata; class Aves; order Passeriformes; family Paramythiidae; genus Oreocharis; species Oreocharis arfaki. The sequence goes on along the minus strand of VZRR01010829.1, from coordinate 428,388 downwards.
ATTCCACCATCTCCCAGGGCAGTCCATTCCAATGTTTAACAAACCTTTCCATCAAGAAATTTCTACTAATGTTCAATCTGAACCTCAGCTTGGTGCAGCTTGAGGTCATTTCCTCTCATCTTGTTGGTAGTTGCATGGGAGAATAGGCTGACCCCCACTAATGAAATAGAATTCTTCAATAAAGGATTGATATTAAAAACAATAAAGGATTGGTACTAGAAACAATTTCCAAGGGTAAAATGTATTTTGGAATGCTTGGAACCAGGTAAGGTCTGCATCAAACTTTTTGAACCATCCCACTATTCATCTAAAAGCAAAGAAAAACACCCCAGAACTACACAGACATTTGCCATGTCTGAGCGAATTAGGTGTTAGCATTCTATGTCTTGCAGAGAGATGAACTAGAGAATTTGGAGGCCTGAATGTTCTAATGTCATCGTCCCCATGAGTCACAACCTTCATTGTTATCCCAGAACTTATTTCATTCCAAAACAGTGGTTTAAATGGTAGCTGATTATAGAGAGTTTATATGAGTAACTAAGGCTCAAAGGGATAAAACAGTTTCTTAATCTATTCCTCTACAGTACACTGCATCAAACCAGATCCATTGGACAAAGCTAGTCAAAACTGCTTCCAAGTGGTACAAACCGGTTCAAACTGGATCCAGCTGGTTCAACTGGATCAATCCAGTTGCAACCACTTCAACCAATTCTAATCGGTTCAAACCAGATTAAACTGATTCTAATAGTTTTAAACCTGATTCAGCTGGATCAAATCAGTTCCGAGCTGTTTCAAACCAGTTCCCGATGGTTCACGAGCCCCAAACCTCATTGCAAAGAGTTTCAAAATCAGATTGATGATTTGGACCTGAGATACTCCGGTCCCCTGCGTTACGTGGGACTTCAGCAATGCTGGTTTGAAAAAGGAGAATCTCTTCTGCGTTGATAATTACAAGTAAGATTCGTTAACCCATCCTCTCACTGAGCATTGTTTTCCTTGGCAGGTAGTCACCTCTGGTCAACTGCCCCGAGGACTGATTTTCCACACAAATGTCAATAAGGGATGCAGATTCAGGCTACCCACCAGGTGATTACGACAGTTAAGATGCTCTCAGCTACTCTGACGCCCCTAACGCAGCAGGGTGTGTGTGAGAGAGGGCTGTATTGTGCATATTCCTGCACGAGCTGTTTGCAGTTCTCGGGAGCATGTGGCACACACACCTGCTTTTGGCTGTGCCATTCCCCCAGGCTCTGCCATGCTGCTCTTATTTTATGACAGAACCCAGCACAACGCAATCCAAAAAGCAGGTGTGTGACAAAGCTCTCACTTCACTGACATGCCTGCCCCAAGCTATCAAGTACTGCAGTTTGCTCTCAGAGTTTAGATAGGCAATTACCTCCTCTGTGGTTGCTGTGTGTGATACCGGGGATCAGCAAATGAAACTACCCTTCTGATATCTTCCATTTCAAGAGCAACACAGCTTCATTTCCAGTGAAAACTTCTGAGTGGTTTTTTTCACGCTGGGAATGACTATTTGCGGTGGAGTTGTGGTCCAAGGAAAATTTCTTTCATACCTACTGACATTTAATAAAGCGACTGATTGTGTTTCATCTTCCAAAGTCACTACTTTGTCTGCTTATTTATGGGACCAGATTTTCCAAAGTTCATCTTTACTTGTGCACTACAGTAGTGTGCTAAATTTTCAGTCTTGGCATTATATTATCAAGTCCATGGATCAGCATAAATGTTAATAGTGCCCACTTAGAGAGTTTAAATAGTGTTTCGCTTCATAACAACCATCACTACAGAACTCTGCTGAATCACCTGGGAGACCATATGATATCCTGTTTCTGATGCCTTTTGAGGTGCACAGCTTCCACTTGTTTAATAAATTGATGGCAATTAACGACTTTGTTGTCCTCACCATTCTTTTGAACAGCTTGGCTTTTCATAATATCTGAAGGGGACCTTCTTGAACTAAAGTAGTTGCACTAAAGGCAGGGCCAAATTCTGTCCCTAAATGCATGCTGGATACTGTGCATGTCATCCTATTGTATCCTGCTGTGCATAACATCCTGTTGTCATTTGTGCAAGAGGATACTGCTGGAGCTGGGGACTTGTACACCTAGGGAATAAAGGTAAAAAATTCAAAGGTGTTCAAGTCTCACTTTCAGGGACATCATATATTTGAATGGCAATGGGACTTTGCTCTGTGCCCATTTTTGAAATCTGTGTCCTACATCTACCACCAAATAATGCAGCCAAAGAGATTTTTCTTTCATTTGAGTTGTCTGTAAACAGATCACGATTTTCATATTTACTTATTCTCTTCTCACATTTTTGGTGAATATTTTCTCTGAGCAGTTCCTGAGCTGTAGCTCATTCACAAACAATTCATCACAAGCATTTGAAGCTCAGTATTCAAACTATTTTCCTTATTGCAATTGCATGATACAATACCAAGACACTTTCCACCTACGAATATTCTGTAACCAAAAAAAAAAAAAAAGAAAAGAAAGAAAAGAAAAGAAAAAGCTTAATCATTTCAGTCTCTATCTGCCTGAAAAATCATTGCAAAAATACCGAGGGTGAGACCTACTGTCAATTCGTATTTGTTGAGACCTGAAGCGAGCGCTGCCCTGGCAGTTTCTTCAAGGCAGCTCCGGTGGCGACGTGCGGCTGAGCGATTGCGGTGCCTCCCAGCAGAGGGAGATATGAGACACCGACTCCGGCCCCGGCTCGCAGCACTCGTTCCGTCTCCGCAACAGATCGATGAGTCATGAATGTTTTAGGGCCGTGTCAGAGTCCCATGGCTTCTCATTATCTAAGCATTTTATCTTAGAACAAACCTCTGTTAGGCCCGTCTCTGATTGTGCATCATTCTACACCAGGTTTCCTCGGTTTCTCCCTTCGGCTGAGGTGAAGGACATGAATATCTTCAGACTGAAATATTTCAGTCTGTTGCACAACAGCGCTATATTCTTCTCTCCTTGTCTGCCCGGTATTTACTGTTGTAGCATTGTGACTACATATCTACCTCTGAGTTGAGTATTAATGTGACTGAGGGGTGTCAGTCTCTGCCCCAGGATCATCTGATTCCAGCTGACGTGAGTTTCTCTTTTCTTTACAAAGTACTAACTTCTGATTGTCCCGTTCAGGGTATGATGCCTCCAAATTTCTTTACAAGTGTCACAAGAACCCTCCCTCTGATGTTTCAATGCTACCTCACTGCCCACCTCTGCCTCTGGGATTTTTCCCTGCCTTAGGTACCATGAGAAAATAACATAATTGCTTTTAGGATCTTTGTTTCAAATGCTCTCTGTAGGTGTGTATTCTGGGTTGCTCTTACAACGTGTGTTATTTTATGGATTTTCTTCCCTGATGCACTTTGCAGAAAGCAACACTAGAAAGAATTATAATTACAGTATATATTAAACCATTTCTTAGGGGAGGAAAATGATAGCTTGCAGAAAGAAACTCAGGCAAAATATGTTTAAGATGTGGGTTCTATGAAGAAATCCATTTGCCAAGAAAATTAGCTGTTAACATAGTATTTTGGTGCTCTACAATAACATCAACTTACACACACACCTGTATAGCATTCTTTTATCTTCTAGATTAAAAAATGGCACAATTTTAAATGTTACAGATTTTCTTTATAGTTCAACGTATTTGCAGTTTCATGCATTAACTATTTTGTGAAAACTGGTCACATTCAGCAAACTATGGGAGTTTGAATACATGGCAATGTCCCCAGCCTTCCCATTTATGCCTACTTTGTGAGGAAAACCAGCTATGACAAGAACAAAGAGCCTCACTTTGTGTGTTTGTTTTTTGTTTTGGTTTTTTTTTTTCTTTTTTCATTTTGAATCTTGACAAACTACTCTGTTGTACAGTGGGTTTGAAATGCAACTCTCCCTACTAGCTGCTCTACTGTACCTTCCCAGAACGCATGAATGCGTTTACTCCTGCCAACATGTAACCCAATAATCTTTTTTTATAGCCAACAGAGAGAAGCTTTCATAGCGAAACCTTCAAATTTCTGAGCAGTGTGTGACAGTAGGAGGAAATCTGTTGTAGTTGCCTGTAATGGAAGCCCAGTTGTATGTTTTCAGTCTTTTTTCACCTGCTCTCTTAGTGGCAGTGCAATTAGAGCTCAAACGTACAGGGAAAACTTATCCCAATCCCGTAATCAAAGCAAACATTATATAGATTTTGATTGCTCCAACAAGAATGAAGTCTTTGTTAACTGAAATAGCTTTATTGATTCAAATGAGGAGATGGATTTATTCTGTTTTGTGAAGTGCTCCAAGCTGTGTCTGCATTTAATGTTTATGAATTCAGAGATGAAGGACTGAAAAAGTTCTATGTCAATCTGTAGAAGAGAAACTGCATTATTTCCAGAATGTTTATTCTAATGTTCTTTTCCAAAGGCAGTTATGATACTTGTAGTTATCATTATCATCTTATAAAATTCCTTAATGTTTCACAAATGGCATGATTTGTTTAAGTCACATAATTAACAACATTGTTGACTGTTTACCAATAATTAGTTTGTTTTCATAGGAATACTCTGTTTGAGCTCTCTGTACAGAGGTTGAAAAATGATGGAATAGCAAAAATGTTCAGGCTCACAGCTGAGGATGAAAAGTTTATGAAAATAAAATCACCCACAATGGCAACGTGATCCTGTTGCAAGTATGACCTTTAGCTCCTTAAAGCACATATAATTCAATGTTAGAAAGTAACTTAGATTTGCGTTACTACAGAAATGCAAAATTGACAGCCTTAAGATCTCTTTGTCTGAAGACATTACTGGAAATTCAGCTGTCCATTTCCTCATGGACAACACAGATAACATCAAGCAAAACATGAAAAATAAAGAGAAGACTCCCCTTGCTTCTGGAGTCTAACCAGGATAATGTGTGTTTCTTGTAGCACAATGAAAAAAAAAGTTAAATTTTGTCCTAAGTAGATGCAGCAATTCTGTGTCTGCTCTTATTTCAAATGAAGTTCTGCAAAGATTTAGAGAAACTAGCTCAGGCCCTTTGAGAATAAGTCCTCTATGTGAAAAACTTTGTGCTCTTTCACCAATAGGACTCTACTACTGTAAAGATAATAACAAGAGCCTTATTTTGGTCAGAGAGCATTGCAGGTTATCTGCAGCTGTCTGGTTTATTACCACGTCAATTCGAGACCTACATTTTTATTCATTGTTTCTCTTATGAGTAACATTTTGAAAAGTAATATCAAATAAATGGACCTGTGGCTGTGGCCCCGCACAATGCTTTCTTTTATTAGATGCCTCAGTTGTTCTGTGTTCGAGGATGATTAAAGTATCTTGAACAGAGTTTCATAGTTCATTTCATTCCATGAGCATTCACAAATTAGTTGATGGTAATCTATTAATAAAAACTTAATATTCTGCATTATCCTCTATAGAGTGTTGCAGGGTTTTCTCTCTCTCTCTTTTTTTTTTTTTCACTGTAACTATTCGCAGACTCCCTTCAAGAGTATGATAAGGTACAGGTTACAATACTGGCTTGATAATGGCCAAGACTTTTCCTTCCTCTCTGAGTAACATAAACTCTAAGATGAGAAGTGATACTTTACCTTCATAACTAACATATTGGCTATTATTTAGTCTTGAGATTATTAAAACCAGTTTTAAAATGTGGAACAAGAATTTACCTTGAATTTACACTGAAAAATGGGATGTGGTACACTCTCTTTTCTTGGTCCCAACAAATCAGTACCAACAATCATGTTATCTGCAAGATTAGCATCCCTAAAAGCTCTTCCTTCTCCAGACCACAGGAGGTAAAAAAGGGAAGAACTCGATTTTTACTATGTTAGACCACAACCAATGTGCATGTGGACTCACTGATTTCTCTGAAGTTAAATTGTTCCAAGTAACAATACCAGCTCAATTAATGATCCCTTTGAAAAGCAACTTTTAGTGATAAGATGACCAAGATAGAAGGCGTAGATTGAAAGAGAGGACACACAGGAGGGGGGCAATGACAGCACATTACCAGACAGTCTCAACATTCACAGGGAGTGCCAGCAAGTTCGTTAATGACTGGAGACCTCTGAAGCTTTTTGCCTGCTCTACATGTTCTCAAAGGTGCCCTGGAAGAGGAAGGCCTAAACTGAAACTAAGAGTAGTATTACGGAGGCTGCTGGCTGACTTTTTATCGTTTTAATTTTTAACAGATAAGGAAGATTTGGTTACTTCAGAAGAAAAATGAAGAACTGATCACAGTTTACAAGGATGAGCATGTGGGAGGACTGCAGGGGATGGAACACTGTAAAAGTAACAGGACATAATGCATAAGCTGCAAGATCCTGTTTCTTAGAAGGCTCAGATAAACAATATGATCATAACTAGGACAAGATTCACAGTTATAAGTCAAGAAAATATTTCGTGATTCTTGTTCCTCCCCACACCTCTAATATTTCAGAGAGTGTCAAAGCCACGAAATTCCTCCAGGAGCGCAGAATAAAGTAGGTAACATATCTTTAGCCATTTTTCCTCCTCTGTTGTTGTTTTGTTTGTTTGTTTGTTTTAGTTGGGTTTTTTTTTGGTTTTTTTTCTTTGTTTGCATGTTTTTGGGTTTGGTTTGGTTTTCTCCCTCCCCAAAAAGGAACTTATTTTTCACTTAAATTTACTTTTATTCCACACATGCCTTCGCTCTTTCTCTGCAAGGAAAATAATTCTCACAGTGATGCCAGGACAGCACTGTTTTGCACAGCAATATGTGCTGTAAGCTGGGTTACCTTTGAATATATGGTGGAAAATAATTGTGACATTTTCTAACTAGCCAGATCTTTGTGCATGGTGGAACACTAAAAAAAAGAGTTCAGAGCATGCAAAGTAGACACTGTGTAGTCTTACCCCATTTTGGCATGGATCCAGACCTTTTGTTACCCTTTTAAGGACATTCTTTTGCCCTAGGAGTGCCATCTGTCCTTAATGTTTACAAGAGAATTAAGATTACCAGTGATAGTGGTCTTAGGATCAAGAGGCAAGTCTACATTCAATACCGTGTTTACACTCCTAGCTGGTTTTCCCAGAATTGGTACACACATCAACAATTCCATAACGTATGAGTAAGATCTGTTTATTCCTTACCACAGCTTCAGCATTAATCATTTGTTCTTCTCCAAACCACCAGCAAAACTCTGTGCTGTGGAAAAGTACTAAACAATGTGTAGTGCCTTGGATCAGGATCAGGCTCTGACCTAGTCCAGATTTAACAATATAGTTTTGCACATGATCATTACACTGCATTTCAGCTCTCTGCTCCTAGATGAAGGAATATCATCAGTTTTCCACTCAGCTGTGCCTTGCTCTCAGTCAGGAATTTTGAAGAATAAATTTTTTAGAGACATTCAAATGTAACCAAATACAAATTTTTGAGAACAGGAGATCATTTAAGTTGCAGGTTTGGCCAAAATTATAGAAAAAAAATTACAAGCCATGAAGATCCCTAACATTCTGCAGTGGTGTAGAAAGCTGCAAGACCAAAGGTAATGGAGTTTGCTTGGGTACTGGATTGGTGTCACAATTACTCCCTGTGATGGGTCGCGTATTTAAGAAACCCATGTCAGTCTGGGGATTATGATTGAAAGAAAAAGACATTTTTAGATCACTGCATCCAGTGGATTCATTTGGAAGCACTGATAAATAGACACAGCTGGTGGCAGAACTAGAGTCTGAGCTGTCCTCCATTTCCTGTCTCCCATGAAGTATTAATATCAGGTGAAGTTGATTGGTATTAAGAAACAAAATGAAAGCAACTGGAAGAGGAAATAACAAAGAATAGAACTAATATTTGTCTAGAGTTGCCTAAAATCCACAAAAAAACCATGAGAAACCTTCTCTTAGCTTTGTCTGCTACTGCTTTCCTGAGAACTTCAGCAAATACCACTCGGTGAGCTAACTCCTTCCACAGCTACTGAAGTGTTACAGTACCTTTTATAGCAACTAAAGATTGTGTGTTCATTAGCAGATTGGCCGTGCAACTACACAGCCATTGCTGCAAATCACTGTGGGTGGGTGTGTTTCTTCAAACTCAGGGCCACAACACTCAGTATGGTTTTCACCTCTCACTATGACACTTTTCATCCGTACCACCTAACTCCCTGTGGTTTTTAATTCAGCTGCAAACAGAGATGCTGTTTTCCCCACGTACAGTATTTATGTCCTTCCACGTTTAACCCCAAGAGAATCAGTGCTAAAGGTGAACATTAAACCAGACAATGATTCCTTTAATTACATCTGCTACTGACACAAATGTTCTTTATATCCAGAATCTCCTGCTAGTACTCCTATGAACTATCGTGTACCTCTGGCAGGAAAGCAAGTGCTCACAGGCTTAAGGAATTCCGTATTCATTTTATTGATGGTGATTCTGTTAGTTGTGCACTCTGAGGCTCCTCCTGGAGCACCGACTGGTTTGGCTAATGGATTCTGCAAACAGAGCACACATTCAAGGGAAATTCTCCAGGGAACTGAAAAATGAGCTATTACCCTAATATAGACATTAGGAAAAAACAAAACAAAGCAAAAGAGCCATCCAAAACTTAATACAACAATATTTGTAAAGTGTGGTTCCGCCTGGATGGCGGGATTTCTAGAAACCTTGCTTAAATATTTGTAACCCAGTTTAGTGACCAACGAGTTTACTGTGAGTACCTAAACCATTTGTAGATGGCAGCGGCCGCGGACTGAGAAGCACTGACTTAGGGGACTGCTGGTAGCCTAATCCACTCCGCTGCAGAAAGCAGTGCCAGCTGATGCCAAAGGAAACTACCCAGTTGTGCAAATCCCAGCACACAGCAAAAATCATGGCAATTTATTTTCACATGGATGACAGAGTAAGACCTGATGAGCCCGTAGGAAATATCTCTGTGGCAAGTCCAATTTCTGTTAGAGAGGAGCTCATAAAAAAATGCTTGCTACAATTTCAACCAAAACTTCTTGAGTTGCCTCCAGAGAAAGCCAAGAGACAGAAGTACCTGTTGTCTGCTGCAAAGTGCCAGTAGGCGTGACACAAAGAGGATTAACAATGGCAAAAACTTGGGAACCTGTAGATTAACATTTTTGATCCAAAGCCACAAGGTTTTGTGCTACTGGGCTCTTCAGGTCATGCTTAGTCTGGATTTGTCGTAGCCAGCCATTTAAAGTGAACTCATTTATCCCTTGAAAACATAGAAACGCTGGAAGTTGATCTCACTGCCTGAAGGAGGGATAAATTAGCCAGTATCTCAAGAATATGTTAGGAATGGCAATTAAAATCTAATTCTAATTAGCAGCACTGGATGCTACTCCAAATAAACAACAAGTAAATTTGTTGTGCGGATTTTTAGCTTCAGAAGTAGGCAAGTAGTAGATAATGTGCAAGTTAATCACTGTTGCCACAGCAAATAGACTAGACTATAAATACATAGAAAACACACTTAAGATTTCTTCTGCCAAATGAATTATTGTCAGACCAGACATTAAGGCTGATGCTGAGGCCAGGGCAGCCTCTTTAAGCCTTAGTGTCTGGTCTGATTTCTGGTTAATTAGGGCTGAGAAGTTGGAAAGTTTGCAGGTCTGTTATTTTTTATCTGCTCTGAGGAGTTAAATTAGGAGAAACCCTAGACTGTCAGTTTTCTATCTCTAATAATTATCCAATAAAAATTACAGAGAGGCTGAAAGCCTCCAGCTGTCAGCTCAGACTTGTTACTGCAGGTCAGGTCATCTGGAGAGCCAAAAGAAGTGAGGATCCAGGAACTTTAGGCATTAAAGGTAAATTGTCTTTTGTTTAACCACTCTTATTGCAAACTTTAGGAGATCTGCAAACCATATCCCACATAAGGCAATTATAGGGCTCTTCATTTGGTTCTCTTAATTTACAAACACAGTCCTAATAAATGCTTTCATTTATTTGAGCAGCAGTAGCTCGTGATCCTGTATCCCACCAGGCACTTCAGAAATGTGACTAGTGCTATTACTATTCATGTGTGTACATCCTGCAATGTGCCTAGGGCCAAGATCCTCAAAGTTCAGCATCTAAATATCTTTTGAGATTATGGCCTACATTAAACAGAATTGAATTTGTGATGCATTTTGGCATAATGCTTCCAGAAACTACACTAATAACTGTAATAATCCCTACACTAGCTGTTATAAGGGAGGGGAACCATGTTAGAATTCTAAGAAACAGAAACACATGGAAATATTTAGAGTATGTCCCCCAACATTACATATTGTGTGTTTTAATTGCAAGGAAGCTGGGACTGCAGTGCAAAACAGCAACACTTGTGAATTTGGACTGCCATTACTGTCACATTTTGTGGAGTACTACATTTATACACATTTTAATGGTACTCAAAATAGAATGCCAGACCTTCTCAGCATTACTTGCTCTGTGAAAAGAATCTGAAGTCAAAGTCTAGAACCAAAGGAAATTTAAAAAATAGAGATGAAGAAGGAATGGAAAAAAAGAGGAAAAACCTATGTGATGCCTTTCCTGGAAACAAATCAATGGAAATAGTAACGATAAACCTATTCTAGAAATAAAGACGTATAATCCACTGCTTCATAAGGAAAGCAGATCTTTTAACTACTGTAAAACCTGTGAAGTACTACCTTTCAATAGCTAAGCATAAAACAAAGATTTTCTCTTCATCTTCAAAACCAGAAATCTGAACACTGGACTAAATACAAATCCAGGGAGTTTCATTAATCCAATTCTGTACACATTTTTAAATAGCCCTTTGAAACTCTGCTTGATTACTATTTGAATGCAAGTATTGTAATAGAGACCTGGGCTTTCACACAAATATATATTTCATGACTTTCTGGCAGCAACTTAGTGTATTACAAAGGAAAAGGAAAAGGAGGCAATTTAACCCAAAGATGTTTGGATACCTTATTGCTTGTAATTCCACCCAGCAGTAAAACATCTGGCAAGAAAGGGAAAAAATTGTCCTCTTTTTAGCGTGTGTCAGATTGTAGAGCCCTTATTAATATTCATGGCCTCCCCTCTATCCCGCCTTGAGCAGCTCTAACTACAACTGAAAGGCTGAGTCTAGAGCTTCAGCAGAGGCCTTTATCTTGGCACCAGCTTAAATTCTGCTTCTCCAAAATGGTAAAATTAGATTTGCATGTGGTGAACTTATAACATTAAAAAGATATGCTTTCTCTTCCAAAACACTACAATCCCTATTTCTGAGCTTATTACAACTTAATTCAACTCAGCCACGACTGGGCCAAAGCTGTAGAATGAGGTCTGCACACACTAGTGTGATGCATGCTGAATTGCAGGCATAGTAGATGTGAAGTAGAATTTGAGCTGCCTTTCAACTTGCTGGCAACATTGGTTTTTTAAATCATTCCTGTAAATGCAGCTTTTCGACATGTGGGGCCTAGAAATGATTCACCCTTATTGGATAATTCTTATTAATTCAAACTTTGATATCGTTGCTGCGCCTCTGCAAGTCATGCTGAGTTAGTCTATCAGTTTAATCAGGGTGCAGGCAAGCTGCATACTTGGGAAGCACATGGAGAAGTTGCCTTTGTTTTCAGAACTTCAGAAAGTGAGTTCCAAGATACTGACTGCAGTGTCTTGCCTCACATGCCTGGCTCAAAGATTAACATTTTGCCAGTAATAATCATCTGAGCTCTTATTCCTTAATTTAATTTGAAGGCAGTGACATGTATAAAATTAAAACATAAAATTAAGTAGTTCAAAGGAAAGGACCTTATCTCTCACTCAGAGGGTTAATGAGAGATGTGTATTATGAAAGCTGTCCATAGAAATGTCTAACTTAAAATGTAAATTATAGTTTTGGTCTCAGACATTGGAGCAACTTCAGAACAGCGCCGACTGTAAAAACATTCAGCCATGCTAAGATCTTCCTAGGTTAACAAAAGGAGAGTAAAATTGTTTGGAATTCTTTGGCACAGGAACTGGACTTGAATTTCTTTGAGCAGAAATGAATTCCTTGCTATACTGCCTTGCAGCTCAGACCTCTTATGGCAATGGTGTCATGTAAAGAGCTACAGAGATTTGTGCTGTATTTGTGCTGCTTGTGAAGACAGTTTGTAAGGACATACAGACATGTGGAAATCTGTGATTAGGTCCTATATCCATGCAGAGCAACATTAAGATAAGTGGGGCTGAACTCAGCTTCAGGACCTGCCCCATACTTCGTCATGGGCCTAGAACGCAGAAAACTGGGGAAAAGCTCTGTAGTAATTGCAGAAATATTGTCTGAGATTTCCCTTTTTCCTATGGCATGGATGTAAGAGTGTCTCAAATTATCTAGAAATTATTGTTGTAATGATTGACTTACTCAATTGGGAAATATAGTGAATTTTCCTGGGGGAAAGAGGCAGGACAAAACACTATTCTAATGCAATTATTTTCTAGGGAATGCAACAGGTCACGTAATCACAATGTGTATTAAGCATTGCATAATTACATTTTTTCTTTTGTATCATCAAGGCGGTGCAATAGCTGAAGTACAAGACTGCCATGAGCTGAATAAAAATACAACCAGGTTCCAAAATATTTACAGTTTTAGCTGAATGTAGCCTGCCCAGGATACATATCCTGCTACCAGATCTGGATATGGCTTTTGCACAGAAATTAACCATCCCCTCCCTTTGGTCAAAAGGGTTCTCAGTATGAGGGTGCAGCAACAAGCTGCCTGCTAATCTTGCTTCCCTGGAGGCCCTGCTGGCTTGCTCAGCACTTAAAGTAAGTTAGATAAGTGCTTATATATCACAGCGACAGGCATTATAAATATCCTGCTCGGCTGTGTGCATATGGAGCTGCATTAAGTCCAGGGCAATCTACATGTGCGTCTGGAGGCAAAACATTCAGTGCAGTTTCACCTGTTAGCCACACACGGAATGACCTTCCCAGCTATCCAGCTAGAATGCCAGCTGTCCCAAGATGCCGAGCTGACTCCTCTCTGCCAGCACCTTCCTGGGAAGCACCTATGTTGTCAGCAGATCTGCACTGCAGAAGCGGCTGAGTGCCTGCTCTCTGCGCTCTCAAGTGGCATCAACAAAGACCTCAAGCTGGTGGCCTTGGGGACAGCCAGGGCTTCCTTGCTGCTTGTATTCCCAACAGCATCAGTGGGAACCCAGAGCACTTTGAGTCTCCCGCTTCTGTGCCCAGCCCATTTGTCAACAGAAGTCTCATGCCACGCAACATTTTGGAACCAGCCTCTGACTTTTGCTTCTAACGTGACCCGAAGTTGAGCCATAGGTGAAAGAATTTTTGGCTCTGAATAATCACGTTGTCTGCATCAACATGATTAAGCAAGCAATACATTCAGAGCTTTGCATATGAGATAAATTAAAGCTTTTTGTTCAATGGCACTGAATGCATTTGAGTTTAAAAGGGTGTATAGAATGTCCCTCCAGTAACCCTGCCTTGTCATCATGATACACCACCCTGTACTCCTAGGGCTCAGAAAGATTGAGAGAAGCATTTACATCTTGCATTAATGAAGCAACAGATTACGGGGTCGTGCACTCTGTTACTGTTTGCTTATTTGTATTTATTTATTTATTTTACAACCTAAGTGAATCAAAGTTCCACTGGGCTGAAGAGGATGATCTCAGCTGATGTCTGGAAGTAATTTTATAATTGCCCAATAAGTCAGAAATGACAAAACCTACCTTTTTTTTCCCCATGGCATTGAGACCACCAGTTGCTGTATTTTCTGCCGTACTCTATGCTGTTTGTACTCAAGAGGTTTCTTTTCAAGGGGAAAACAGTTTACATCTATGACTAAACCAAGATATATTGTACAGCTGAGGATATTTGGTTACAGAAGAAAAAGGCTGGAAGAAGGAGAGAGAAAATAAAAACAATGAGTAGTGACTTAAGTTTTCAAACATTCCCCTTTTTTTTCTTCTTCAATACTGCTTTGAGGTTTGTTTTGGAAAAATTTCTCAGCAGAAGTCCTGGGGTTTCTCACAGATGAGAGTTATTATTTCCCAAAAATGTTTTTATTATCTGGTTGCAGAAAGTAACACAGTTACTTTCTCAAACAAAAGGCACCTGTAACCCTGCCATCATTAGAGAGCTTCGTAGCGACTCTCAGTAATCTTTGTATGAGGAAACTGCTGAAACTGATGTTTTGACAGCAAAGCCTGGTGGCAAGAGGGGCAAACCTGATCTCTCCTATTTAATCCCAAACCTTCTGCAAACCCAGCAGATGACACTGAAGTTCAGGATTACCTCGAGGTCTCTCTCCAGAAGGCAAACACGTAATTACAACAAATCCCTCTTCCTCATTGTACTGCTATAGATAAAGGTAAACATAATGAGTCAGAACGCAAAATAAGCAATTACTGAACTCCTTTCAGAGCCATTAAAGTATCTCTCTCCCTTGCCTAACACATGCTGTCTGTTGTCTTCTGCTTGTGTGACAGATGATCTGCAGCCACCACTGACATTTGCATGGTCACCCGCAAAGTTTTACGTAGGAGTACGTGCAGCACAAAGACAAGGTGTCGTGCAAACAGAGAGGAGGCTGGATGCGATGGTCCAAGCAGCCAGCCCTGTGCTTGGTATAGTGCTTTACTCCCTGCCCTCTGCGAGAGAAAAAGGTTACGTATTACATACCCAAATCAGGTCAGTCTTCTGTGGCTGCACGCCACCAACCTCGTTTCTATGGATTCTCTGCTTTTTGGATTGCACAGGCTGCTTGTATGCCCTATAATACAACAAAGGCTGGGTCTCAGGTGGGATCTGTAGGTGATATTGCAATAAACTTAGCAGGGAAGTCATATTTTGTGGTGTCCTTTGTCTTTTTACGAGGGAATTAGGCACTCTGAGGTTGGTCAACTAGGATTATTACTTTTTGACTGGCAGGCTCCAAATTACGTCTCATCTGATTAACTCCTTTTATAGCTTATATGCAGGTGTCAGTGAATGCAGTGGGGCTGCCTGTAAGCAGTTCTTCACTGTGACAAACTTAGAGAGATCAAGCGGCTTGCCAAACATTTTTTTTCAGGACGCCTGCTGCATACAATCTGTCTTTTTGGCATCTACAAGCCTTACGATCTGCATGCCCTCCCGTCATCTGCTATTTGGCTATTGTCTTGTTTAAAAAAGGGGTTTTGGAACTTAAATGTCAACAGGTGTGGCAGAGTGTATGAAGGCATGCTGTACAGAAACACGACTAATTATAATCTTCTTTTTGCCTAAATTTTTATCCCGTTAACAATTGAAGCTAAAAACAACGTGCATACAGAGCCCTGTGACTTTAGAAAAAGTTCTCTAATTAATAGAGCTTCTAATTAATGAAGTCTTACAATCTGTGTTGGTTATAAGTCATCCCAACTCATACACATCTTGCTGTCTACCGCAAATCTGGTGTCAAGCTGATCTGTCAAGCATTTCGTACGCAGCGTTTCTGGAGTGGGAGCAAGGGTCTGACCAGCATCTAACCCACATAAGCAGCTTCTGAACAGATGGGACTGGAGACCTGGCAGCTGAAACACCCAGTATGTTCATCGACTGTAGGCACAGAGCATAGCCTGTCCAGACAGATTTTGTACCTTTAGTTAGAATGCCTATGGCAAAGGTGTTGTACAAGGAGATCTGTGGGCATTTTAGAGCTCTGAAACCCAAATATCATGGAGGTTGAAATGCCAAATGATAGCGAGTATTAGTGCCTCATTAAAGTACTCCTCAGCACATACTTCTGCAGAGCAGTGTTCCACAAAGAGAGAAACAATTTTTTGTCTCTTCTGTTGCTTTACAGGTGAAGAGCTGGCAGAGGCTCTGGGAGCACATACCTCACTATGACATATGGCAACAAAGAATACACACTATCTTTCCCTCTTGTTTCTCCTTAGAGACACAAAGGAAAAGAAAATTCATGGGTTGTGTTCCATCACATAAAGTTGCTCAGATTGAGGGGAAAGAAAACCACATGGACTCCCATTCATACATCTCCAAAAAACTAACCAAAGGATGAAGAAACAGGCTGCCTTTAATATAAAGGACGTGATCCAGAATACCTACCTTGTACCCCGAAGTGCTGATTTATGCTTACCTTTAAGCATCTATAACTCCCTGCACTGTGCAGCTTTATTAGGATAAATAAGGCAAACATATCTGGGGCAGAAGATGGAGAGAAGCAAGGCTAAGAAATACCTACATTTTTATGATTATTTTGCAGGAGATTGATTCTTCTCAGTGCCTTATCATCAGTCTTATAGTCACCAGTTACTTTGCTACACTCAGGGTCAGAGCAATCATTTTCATCTATACTTGTTTGTGCAAGCGTGGGTGAGGTAAAGCGAAGTATGAAATGTCAGGAATACCAGTGTTGTAATTCCACCCTCGTTGCATCACATTCAGATTTTCCTGTGTTCCAGGTACTGCCTATTTCCTTCTAACTGTGTCATTGCCTCTCGTACTCAACTTAATCCAGGCAGTGCCATCAGGTTAATGCAGAGGCTGAGCACAGAATCCTTCTGCATTATGCCAAAAAAAATCACCAAAATAGGTCCGTGTAAAAAAAACTTTGTGATGAATTCGCAAAGCCTCCTGTAAATGCCTAAGGACTTTGCACTCTATAAATATTTAAAACAAATATCTCCCAATACATAAACACACTCATTTCCTGCTGATAAACCCAGACGCATCAGCAGGGGTGGAGGGAAGGCAGTTATCTGCATTCAGATGTTGTTTAGCATATCTCTAAATGCAGTGAAACTTTTTTGTGTTAATTCTTCCTTTTCACTTATACTTTTCATCATAATATAGCATTTCAAAAATGCAGGAGATGTAATCCAGCTCCTAATCTGAGCTAATAGGGGTTGTGTCTAATTAAAAACTCGTCAGTGTATAAATGTTTTGTTCACAGCAAAAGAAAAAAAAAAACCTACAAAACACAACCCTTAAAAATTCCATCCTACAATATTGCTACTTTTATTTTTGTGCATGATCTGCACAATTAGACAGCAATTTACCTCAATTAAACATCACATACATGCAAGAAAAGTCTTGTTTACACTAAACAGTTTGGGAAGATGAAAGGTGTTTTCTAGCTTGGGAGTCAGCTCATCCACTGCTGAAAAGTAACAACTCAGGGGCCGTAAAGCAGCTCCTGACAGCTCAGTCTAGTATTACACAGCAGCAGAGAATGAATAATAATAATAATAAAATGGTATCAGGTACTATCTATCAAGGAAAAGCTACACAGGCAGAATGTATCTGTGTAATGAGCAGTGCATACGGGTCGTAAAGGTCTTCAAACAATTAGGCCTCATTTTTCTGTCTCAGCTGTGCAGTGCCCGTTCCCATCCTGTTTGCCTGCTCCGATTCTGATGCGAGTTGGATTCAGGGAGCGCCCGCATTCAGCAAGTGCCGCCATGGTGTCCGAGGCACTTGGGCTCCTCTCAATGCTCTGCTGAGTAACCGACCCCTGGCTCTGCTCTTTTGACCTGGTGCCATCTCTGAAAGGACACCAGGACAGCAGTTAGAGACATCTAGCTCCAGCATTCTGAAGTCTGGCATGGTCACAGGGCTCCAGGAGATGCTTCACTGCTCTCTCCCAAAATCTGCCAGGTGGTGGGCGAAAGCCCAGAGAGCATGAGGACTGTTGTCTCTGTGATTTTATCGTTTCAATCCGCTGCAGAGCTCAAGTAGGTATGTTGTTTGCTTACCAGTGTTTGTTTGCATTGCTGCATTTCTACCATTCCTACTTGGAGAACAGCCTTCCTCTCCCCGCTTCCAGAACAATGCCTTGCAGGGAAACACTTACTAATACATTCGGGAGAGCTCCTGCTGCCTTTGCGTGGGAACGAGCGCCAATTGCATGTGGAGATAGAGTCAGGTTAGATTTCCGCTTTCTAAGTTCAAGTAAACTTCTCTAACTTATTTAGTAATGTGGAATTAGCTTTACATTTAAGATAGGTCCTGTCCCCACGAACTCAGAACAGCAGGAAAACACTCCTTGAGTTTTAAAGGCTTTAACCCTTGCAGATCTGGAGAAGCTGCATCTTTTTCCCCTGTAGCAGCCAAGAAAGGCACAATTGGAGGTGGGTCAGGAAAACTGAAGGATTACAGAGATAGGTATACAGACCTATGACATTTTCTGTCTGTCCTTACAAGTGCAAGAAAGTTTTATTTTCTATTTCTGTCCTTTGTCCTTCTTCCTTTGCTCCAGAGCATGATCTTCCTGCTCAAGCAGTGCTACAGATTACCTTATTTTGGTACCATATTGATCTCTACCTGTAGCTGACAGCATGCAAGGGTTGTCTGGATTTTTTGATGAAAGTTAAAAGATTTTTAATGGTGCTTTTTGCCATGAGACACAGACGAAGCCTGTGCTCAAAACCCTGAGCCTTGTTTAAGCACATAGTGACAGGGTCATGCTAATTCTTTGACTCTTTAGGCCAATTTATGCCATTTAAATTAACACTACATCAACAAGTCCTTGGCCTCTCTGCGGTCACCAAGGCTGCCAGTAGTGATGATGACATTTGCAAATGAAACCTTGCCTGCTGTGAGCTGCTGGGTTGGAAGGCAACTGCTAGGCATTTGAATCCAATGTTAAGCAGAACTGTGATGAAGTTTTGGGAGCGAACTTGTAACAAGTTTCCTATTTGTCTCAATTTCAGGAGTACTGCATTACTTCAACAGCCAGAATCACACCATGAAGCTTGTCTTGTTGCACTTTACAGAGTACCTATAGCTTCTTGCATGGTCTATATGGTCTGGCATCTTAATCTATTTATTTTAATCTATTCCCACTTCTATACTTTTAGTTGTTCTTCATTCTTTACCCTTTATCCACATTTGATTCTTGCTTCTCTTGTCTGCTCCCACAGATGCAGAAATGAAGAGAATTTACTTGGTTTCCCTTCCCCCAGGATGAACCTGGGGAGCACATCTTCCCACCTCTTTCAGTCACCAAACTGAGATATGCAGCTCGTTCATAAGCAGGTGATACACTATGATGACATATGTTCAGCTGCAAGAAACAGTGAAGTACGCATGGTAAAATAATTTACTCAATATTTTATATGAATTGAAGCAGATTCTGTTCAAACAGAGGAATATCCTGCCAATTGTATGGAGAAGCAGGCAGAGGCAAGCCTAGAAAGGCACTTTCTTTTTCTGATCTTTGCATAAGCTTTCTACATCTTTGATTCAAAACTAACAATAGGTGTTAGTGATTACACACACAGGGTCCACCTCCACTTTGAGCTCAGTGTGGCCTTTTATACCTATCCTAAGCAAATACGGAACAGCACCTGAAAGAGGCAGAACTCTGTTCCTGCTTCCTGGAAGCGTACAATGCACACTGCAAAGGAGATAGAGCCTTGCCATGCTCTCCTGTGTACACCGAGGTGTCTGATCCATCAAAGGACTGGAGGAGCATTGCCAGTGCAAGGGTCTGAGAGACGTGGAAGGAAAAGGAACTGAAGCATTCAGTGGTTACAAAGAAGCATGTCCATGTATTTTTGCTTGAACGCGGAGCATAGCCTGATGAGAGGGAAAAGGAGTGCAACATGCAGACATTGATGATACTAGCAGAGGGAAAAAATGGAAATTGTGCTGTGGGTAGACACAAACCAGCAAATTGGAAATTTTTTTTCTTCTACTCTAAAAAGAGGAGAGCTTCCACACATACCTGCTAATTAACAGGGCATCCTTCACTGACAATATCAACAGGAAGTGCAAGCCCTAACTAGTTTGGTTTCCTTCGTACAACATTTTAATCACTGAGCAAGCAGTAGATAAGTGTGCTGTAGAAATAGCAATGGTAAATGCTAAATTTTCATGCCGACATAGAGCTTCTGCCTCCACTCCTCTGCTGACAAGTTCTTGCTATGCAAGAAGCAGGATAATTAATGGAAGAGATTCAGGGTAGAAGATATAACGCGAAGGCAGAGATTCTGCTGCTGCTGTTCTTGAACTTCTCACAGGAATACTCCTGCTTTTCTCTGAACCTCTTGCCAATTAATATTAATTTCCAGTTGTTTACATCTCTTTCCTCAGGGTAGGTGGCAGAATCGACAGTCATTTTTAACAGCCTAAATAAAGGCAAATTCATCTGCTCCAGCGGGCTGATGGTTACCTGGCATTATGCAAACGGGGAAATTTAGGCTTTATTCTAAAGTAGACAGCAGTGGGGCTGAGCTCTACTCAATCTGAACAATTTCCTGATCCTACCGAACATGCCTGGAAACATTACTTGAGTCTTGGTTGGTGGAAACGCTGGCTGTGATCATCTGGATCTCAGAACCAAGCCAGAAACAAGAGGTGGATATTCCTCTGTGTGACCACCTAGACTGTGTCTTGAATTGCAAAAGTTGATAACAATATTTAAGAAATCGTGGATAAAAAGATGAAAGGGAAATATCCATATTTCAAATAGTTGGGTTTTTTTCCTTTCTGATTACTGACAAAGTTGGTTGGAAAAGTTCAACTTTTCTATTTTAAAATATGCTAAGAGAAAAGGGAAACACATTTCCCCTGCATATTCTTTTGTCTAAAAGAATGACTTCAAAACAGAAATAATTGTCATTTTGTCCTTTATCTGGGAAGAGGGAAGGTTCTGGTTTGGAGTAACATTGCAAGGAACACACGGAAGCAGAAGTGGGCATGGGTCTTCGGGACTTGGACAGAAAGATCAGTCACTTTTGGATCAGAGGTGCTGGCAAACCACTGAAACAATCTGTTGAGGCAAAGAACAAAAGGACTGCACAGTGGATATCAGGACTATGTACTGCCTGTAACAGGTTGCCTACTGTTCAAGGTTACAAGCCTAATGTACACAAAATAAGGTCAATCACAGCAGCATCTGATGCATTCAATGTATTTTTGGATGTGTGTGACTTCTTGGTTTCACACCTGCGCAGCAGGGCTTGATTCCTATGTTGCAATTGCTTCTGACTCAGTAGGCATTACAAATAATCAGTGCTCCTTGATTTCTCCACCTCTCTTCCCGAGAAATCTGTTACTTACGCTTGGTTTCATGCCAGATCAAAAACAACTAATTCCATTTTTAACTCTGAAGCTGTTTAATAATTTCTCTCCTCTTCTACCCTTTTCTCTCAGGGTGAGAGGGTAATGACCCATTTTTGAATGGGTCTGTAACAAAGCCCCTTCACCACACAATTTACTAGTTTACAACTAATCCGATAGCTCTACTGGATTCACAGCGAAAAAAATAGCCTTAAAACCAGGTCTTAGAACAGCAAGGACAGTCAGTCAGCTTTGCTGCCATGCTAATCACTTTTCCTAAAATTAATGCATTTGGGGTCTGAAAAAGGGGGTCTCTGCTCTATTTCTTTAGGCAACACAAAAAACACTGAAGATATTTCAGTTCTGCCCACACCATGCTCACACACAGACTGCACAGCCCTCCTGCAGAGCTGGGTGAAGATGCCTCCCTGCAGAACTATCCCCTCTTCCCCATGGCCAAGTGAGGTGTACTTAATTACCTACCTTTGCAATAAACTCACAGCAGGTAAACAAAACACATGCAGGACACAATTACAGTGGCTTACCCTACTCACCTAAAGCTCTGCTGGTTACTATAGATGTTCATTTGGCCCATAATTGCCAGCCTGCATGTTGTAACAGTGCTCTGGAAACAAAAGAAGCTCTGTGGGAAGTAACATACTTCAGGGAGGAGAAAGCTTTGAAAAAAATTTTCTCATAGTCAGAGAAAGAAGAGGCAGAGTAAGTGGAGGTGAGATCTAGGATCAAAAATCTGATGATTCCTCTTGGCTTGCTTTTATTGGTGCAGACAAACATGCAAACACGACATAGCTTCTCACAGCCTTGTGGGCTGCGCCTGCTTTGGTTCTCCCTCCAGCAGTACAGGCAGCTAAAGCTGAAGGGTAGAAGTCCCTCACAGATAAGCAGCAGCCACAGTCCCATGATACCATCAGGGTCAGCAGGGCCGTACCTCTAACTGGAATGTTCATGGCTGCTTCTTACAGTACTGTTCAGGAATGTTTGCCTTGGAAACTACGATGTTTTAGCCTGTGTTCCTTAGCAAAGTCCTGGGAGAGCTGGTCACTGAGGAAACTGCCTGCTACCAGGAGCCCTGCCTTGTAGAAGAGGGATTCCTTCATCACAATGCTGTAGTTGGCATAATGGGATGGGACTGATGTAGGTTTAGACAATGCACTCACGTATAACATATACTGTCAAAAAATACTCTTGTCCTTCACTGATTCAAACTGCATGTTCTCAGTGTTTCCAAAGCCAGAGACATGGATTAAACAGATCACTGAGTTTGCATGAAACTGTTGTAGATTTGCAATATCAAATGGTTAGCTGGTATTTTACATAAGCAGGCTCGATGAAGTTATGAAATGTTGCCTTGTGACTTTCAGAATAGGGATGTTTACAGACGTGCTCCGAACATCTGTGACTGGAAGACTGATATAGAGAGAAAAAAGTGAACGTTGCTGGGGTTAAGTGACAAATTTCACATTATGAGTGACAAATGTGTATTTACCAAGGACTCTGTGTCAAAATTACACTTTCCTATTTCATCTGATTTTTGCGTTTTCCTTGTAAAGAAAGATCCTACGTATTTCAAGAACAGAGGACTAGATACCTGGTCAAATACCGCAGTCTTATTTCCACTCTGACTCTCATTCACAATTCATTTTTTTTCCATCACAGCTGTGCTTCAGGTGCTACCTCTGCTTACAAAGCTTCAGTCCTTTTCAGGCTATCAGTAAAAGGAGCTCGGTGAATTGAAGAACAGCCCTAATAGTCAGCAGGAGCCTTGACCGTGTTTGTAGCAGGTGCTAGTTTGTACATATCACAAACCTCTTTCAAGGTACTTCATAAATTAATAAAATGAAAACACTTGAAATATTAGAAGTCGTATATAAAATAATAGAGACAAAACACACAAATATTTCTCATAAAATTCCGTAAAACAGATTCTAAGTGTCTCATTTTATTAAAAAGAATTCCAATCTACAGCTGACAAACATTCCAGGGAAAGAGAAATAAATTGATCAACCCTTCCCCTCTATAAAGGTCAAAATAAACCACGTGTTACATCCAGTGTTTAGCCAGAAAGAAGGGATAATTTTTTTTGAAGTGGTTACTAAAGGATATCCACCCACCCCTGTCACAGGTTTTGCAACTGGAAGGAGCCCGGGTGGCTCAAGTAGTGTTTATCAATCCCGCCTTGAGAGAGCGACTACCTTTTCCTGGGATGCTGTTGGTGCATTCGAGCAGATCAATTGTGCTCAGTCAAGGTGATGGTGTTCATTCTGCAGCACCTCCTTGACCTGCAGGAGATTTCAGTTTTCAGCAAGGCACTGCAGCAGCTGCATGGGTAAGACACGTCCCTTTGGCTTGCCGTTTGTCTGGCAAGCTTGTGTTTCCACAGGCATGTCAGCACCTCCTTGGATATTAGCGGGACTATAAATGTTAGCTTATGCTAATAAGTAAGACGTTGAAAAACAAAGGAAAGGTCAGAAACTGTAGTTTTATATTAAGTGTGATTTCCCAAGACAAAATAAACCCGATTCAAGGCACATGCTTACAGTTTTCCAAGAGATATATTTATAGCTGTGAATATGTACTTTGGCTAACCCTATTGTAAGCACAGAGAAGGGAGGAGAGGAGGGTAGTTTTTTTCACTTTTAAAGTAAAAGAGGGAGGTTAATTGGTTCTGCTAGCTGAAGGGCTATGTGCCAGGCAGCAGGAGCATGCATTGTAATAGAAGAGCTACAGAGACAAATGAGCCAATCCACAGGATGAAAAAATCTACCTAATGCCTTGGGAGAAAGAGGAAAAAAATCACCAAAGCACAAATAAAATTTTAAAAAGTGAAATGAAATTAAATAAAATAAATTAAAAGCGAGAAATCTCTGTCTGCTTCAGGTACAGTGACATTAACCAGCATCTCATGCAAATAATAAATAACTATTTGCTTAGAAGGACAAAGAACGTATTTTTTCTGTGCTGTAATTGCTAGAAAAGGCGGTCAAGTCAAGATTGAAGTATGGCTTGGTCATCACCATCATATTTACCCTATCTGGCCCAGTGACTCTAGAGCCCAAAGTAGCTAAAGCATTCCATCATTAAAGGTTTTTGACACGATCACAAAGAACAACTCTCACTTCTTTTCTCCCCTTAAATCAAGGACAAATGATTTGCGTGAGCCAAACAGCAGCACAGTAAAAGCAAGCAGGAACAGATCTCGTAGGCCTTGAAGGAAAATCACCAAAGAAAGGGACAGTTGCTCCATGGCAATGTTTCACAGACATTGGCCGCGACAAACATGTGAATAAACTTATCACAAAACATTTACAGAAGGAAGGGAAGATCTTGATGAAAAAAATAACCTCTACTTAATTTTCTTGTTTATCCAAATTTTTTTTCTGCTTAATTGCAAGGAAGAAAATTATCTTTAATTTTCTTATTCCTTCATATTCTGTGTAGTTTGCTGTCCCTCTATCCTTTCTTTCTTTTCTCCTTTGGCAGAAACTACAGTTCTCCTTCAACAGAGACTTGCTTTGGAGAATCTCTTGTGCTTACCCATTACTCTTCACTTAAGGTCACATATCCATTTCCAACACTGATTGACAATAGTACCTAGTGTCATCCCAAGCTGCACAAAAGCCAGTGAGAGCACCTGCAGTAGCCCATCCCCAGGAAAAGTGTTAGATACCACTTACTGCACTGACAAAACTGCTGTTAAAATACTAATAGTGTCTCTCAGGTCTTCATTTCTATTCACAGCATTATAAAAGCTCAAGAAGTGGTAATATCTCTGTGGTGCAGATGGAACTTCATGAAAGCTTACAGAAGGAACGCTGTGAGCCAGCACCGGTGTGTGACAGCAATTTCCTCCAGACCTGGCTGGAGCCAGAATGCACAGAGATTCAAAGGTGTTTCATTCAATAGGAATTAAGACCCTGAAGAGCTTTCAGGATCTGGAAGAAGCAAGATTAAGATATGGATGTCTGGAAGATATTTCGGTCTGATTCTACACAGACCTAAGTTACTCGGAGTTTTAAGTCCCGCTTTCAAACATGATCTTAGTGTAACTGCTTAGGATCATACCTTCTCCATGATTTTCATAGGAATGTCCACTTGGATGGACAAGAAATTGCAATTTGGACCAGACAGAGTCTTTTCCTTCTAATAGATCATTTACTTTATTTTACAGCTCATGAGTTTAATATTCTTCCTTGTAATTACTAAAATTGTTTAAATTTTGCTTTCTGCCCTACAAAGTATGAAACAGTTCAAAAATGTATATCACTAATGCTAATGGAAGATTTGGAAACTCTGCTGTGCAAATTCCACTGTGCACTGCTGAGGTCAGAGCCTTCTTTTCTTGGGACTCTTTTTAAATGGACTTGGGAAGTAAGTCTACATTTCCTTCAGTAGGTCAGCTGTAAAATTTTACTTCATGACTAAAATAAAGTTATGACATTGTTTCCACCGAGATCGAACAGACATGTAACAGAGAAACTCAGAGAAGGAGATTAGCAAGGAGTCCTTTTTCTTTCATTTCTTATTAATAAAACATTACACCATGAAGCACTGAAATTTCCAAAGTAAAATTTCTGTTATATTTCACAGGCTGTGAATGCATATGTTTTTTATGTGCTTGGCACACAGAATGTAACACTACATTTTTCTTTTTTTGCAGGTTCAAATATTAAAAGAAAAGTCTTAGAAATTGTCCATCTGATCAAGCTCAGTGCATTGCTACACGAATTTCTGATTTTTGTAGAAAAAGGTGGACACTGTGTAGATTAGATTTTTTTTCCTCATAGAAAGTTTTGTGCATTAATATACATAGTACTAACACACACACAATATTAATAAAATCATGACCTAGTAGCCATGTGCAAAAAATATCTTCTATGGAATTAAGCATTAATATTGGAATTATTTTGTTTCCAAAATACCATTTTTATTCTTCTGGAAGAGGTGATGGTTGTGCAAAATTTTCTGTTAGTCTCTCCAATAAAAGGCCACGTTAACATTTGCTGAATGACCTAGTTTCCAAATTTTCTACTTTCCCCTTCTCACCTCAGTAATGATCATTCTGCTGTGCTTGTATTTATGTTAACATAATCACTTCTGTTTCTGACTCTTGTTACAAAGCACAGGTAGGATATTCATGGGAAAACATGCAAGGTGCAGATTTCTGGTTGGTTTGCTTTTAAATTTTCAAATGGAAACTGGAATAGTTTTGTGTCTTTATGTATTGTTGTTCATTTGAGGTCTTTTTGCAGAGGGACACGAAGAATGGAGTATCAAACAAAATAGCTCAAAAAGAACTGGGCAGGATGGTGGAAGAACACCATTTTGATTCTACCAGTTTGAAAAAAAATACATGGAGCAAGAAGAGAAATTTAAAATGTAGATATTTTTGAATGAAGACTTCAAGCATTTGCCTTTAAAAAATATTTCTAAAAGTTCCAAGTAAAATATTCACATTTTTTCTTTTGTCTTAGTTCTTTTTATGGACCAATTCAGCAACGCTTAATGGAACACGCATCCCCTCAATTTACATTTTTCACCAAAAGAATTGCTTCAGCTAAAAACTGACACGGCTCTGAACAAAAGAAATTGAATACGTATTATTTTGCCCTTACTGTGATTTATTTGCTTCCCTGAAAAGAGAAGTCTTTCTGAGTCTTACCATTTGCCCAGGTGATTTCAGGATACTTAAAATGGAAATACTCTGAGAATAAATAATAATAATAAAAAAAACCCTGGGAAAAACACCCGCAAAGAACTACGGTAATCACCTGAGAATACTACTGGATGCATGGTTGAAAAAGTGTGTGTTTTTATTAGTTAAACTGCTGGGATGACCAAAAAACTGTAACTTCTCATTCACTTTTATGGGAACATAAAAGTTAATGATAAAACTTCGTAGAAACCTAGTTTCATTGATGTGTCTGTTTTTAAACCAAATGAAATATAAGCCATAAAATGTGATTCCATAACCCCTTTACAAAAATGTTTTAAATTTTATTTTTAGTTATATGGCTTAGATTTAAAAAAAAAAAAGGAAAAAGAAAAGAAAGGTTATTATATTTAATTTTTTTTTATTAGGGAGATCTTTGAAATCTCCAATGAGACTTTCTGTTAGTATAAATAACTAAATCATTTCAGCAGATGATTTTTAAAGAATTCTTACAGTTCTGTTTTTTAACTTGCAGTTTTTGAGCTTTTATTTTCATTTAGAAATTGCTTATTGCCATTTTAACTTCAACGATATGAATTGTTTGAACTTTTAAAAGCTCTATTTAATAAAAATATTTAACTAAAGCCTGTTTAGTACATATGTAGAGTAAAAATTTATTAAAATGTCATTAGAGTGTTAGAACCTGAAGCTAAATTTGTACACTTCTTAGAATGGAAATAGAAGTATTTGCTTGTCTCCATAAGCTGCTGCATATTCCTTAGAAGAGAAAATGGATTTCACTCATATTATGGAATACATTCACCTTGCACTACAGAAATCCTTAAGTGCACGGTGGGGCTGAGGAAATGAGCAGTACCCATAGCCAACAAATGTCAACTAGAAATATCAGACTTTGCATTTTTTTATTGTTTCCAGGCAAGACGGAGAAGAAACTGCCCCATCCTCTATGTTAAAATTGGGCTAATCAAAGACATCAATCAACTTCACTCTGTGGAAGAGGTGCTGTGAAAAAGCTGTTATAGTACACTGGATTGCTGATTTTAGTATTCAGCCGTGCACCACTGGCATCAGGGACTAGAATATCATGTAGTGTACGTTAAATGAAGTTCCACTCCATGCAACACTCGCACATCAAAATGAAAGTAAGAGCTCCATTTAGGACAGGATGAGCAGTATAATTTCTGCTCAGTGAATTCCCACAACTTGCACCTTGTGGGAGAAGTGAGGCAGACTGACAGAAGGCTAGGAGATTAGTTCTGATGTGTTTTTGCTTTTGCATCAGAAAATATTGAAATAAGTGCTCCAGACAAATAGTTACCCTTTTCAAAGCTGCCCAACCTTTCTCCTTCATTGCCGACTCTCGGTATGAGAATGGGAGAGAGACATCATTTTGCAAACAGGGGTCAGATTGGAAAGAACAAGGCCATGCATGACTAATGAAGTGCTCTGATTCATGAGGAAATTTTGATTTACATTTCAAATCAATAGTGATCTCTACCCAAAACAGGTTTGGAACAAAGAACAAAGAGAACTGTGCATTTCTGTGGAGGTAGTTCGTGAAGCATAGCACACAATGGCTAATCTTTCATATATCTTTTCTTACCACCAAGGTGTATGTTACTCCTTGCTAAAAGAACACAGCAATTCATGGAAGCAATCTGTATTTTCCTGTTGGTTCCATATATATTTAAAAAATTGTTTATTTTCCAATTACTGGAATTACTTTACATATTATTCTCGCTTACGTTTAATTGACCTAGATCATAGTCCTAAATACAGGATGGTTTCCGTAATAGCTTGTAAGGAGAAAAGCAAGGCAATGCTATCACTGATAAAACTTTCTCATAAACATTGTATTACTTATAATATCCTTGCTTTTATCTATGAAAGGTTTGGTTACTATACCTCCTCCATAGTTTGACTTTTGCTTCCTGTGCAGGGTATAAAGCTGGCAGTCTCAGTTATGGTTCATGGAAAAACCATGCTTTGTTCATTTTGCTTTCTTTTTTGCTCATAGTCTTTGCCAAGAACAGGTTCGTAGTGCTCAGCACAGCTGAAACGGATGGGCTTTAGTAGCAGAGAGTCATAAATAGAATCAAACCCATGTGGACATCTCCTCTTCTGTGTACTTAAAGAACAACACACTGAAAGAGCAGCAGCAACACTTTGGGAGTGGTTCAAAGCATTTTCTCTGCTCTGGCAAAAAAATCACCAGAAAGCAGTCCCTCACTCAAACCCGTGTCCAACTTGCCAGCAGTGGAGCAGCTACCCAAAGTGTATTCCTCCATCAAGTTTTGGGAGTGGATGCATTTTGAAATAAGATGACATGAATTGGTGACAAGAATGTGTCTGAGCTTCTATCTTATTTTGGCTAGACATGCCTATCTGGCAGGCTGTGCCTGAGCTGGGCTCTGTGCTCATTCACAACAAACCTGTAAACACAGTTGCAGCTGCCAGTCCAGATGTGACTCCAGAGTCTCTGTGCAGTTCCACTTACTTCCCTTTGGGGAAATCCAGGGGAAAAAAAACCCGATGGGAACTGAGGCATCTAATGGCAATGAAGTTGCAGAAATGGTAAAGTAGGAAAGATTTTGCCCTGTCCTAATGTTTGTTACAGATGAAGTTACTTGTGCCAGACAGAATAAAGATGGATTTTCAGGTGCTAGCACTGGCAGCAGTTGAAAGCACTGGCCATTAGGAAATTCCTAGCACATTTTGCCTCTGACCTTTGTGAGCAGGTACTCTAAACTCTCACAATGCTGCCTTCACAGGTACAAGTTTTAAATTGTAATTGCGATTTAAAGCTGGAAGCATGCGCACTGCTGATTGCGGGTGAGGTGCCTTTCGCTGGCTGCCTGCACTTCAGAGCTTTTCGTTTCCCCAGTGGGGTGCACTCTCCAGGTATGAGTATCACATTAAATCCTAGTAGAAGATTATATGGATGACAGAAAGTACTAAATTACTGAGGAATGTGCTGCGTAGAAAGAGGAAAAATGTGAAGAAAAATGGCACCAAAAATATCACACAAAATTTTTCCAACAATAAGAACTGCCTTAAACCCTTTATTCTGTCCAAAGAGTAAAAGGTGCTTTGACCTTGTCTTCAAAGGTAAACCCCAGAGCATCTCGTAGCAAACCACTGTCTTTCCCTCTCTCCGTAACTTTTTTGTCTGGAGAGCAAAAAAACATGAAAGCTGCCACTGAGGCCTAACATGCCTTTGGACCAGTCGTGGCTGCAGAACAAGGACATGAAAAAGCATTAAACAGAATTTTGTGATTAGATACAGAATCAAAGAGAGTAAGCAGGGAGATAAAGTTTAAAAACTGTGTTTAAATAACCGGTGGAAAAGACGAAGAGCCAAGTCACCTTTCATTGACAGCAACTCCACTCACCTGTGTTCTTTTGGGAAAGGGAAAGGGAAAGGGAAAGGGAAAGGGAAAGGGAAAGGGAAAGGGAAAGGGAAAGGGAAAGGGAAAGGAAAGGGAAAGCGAAAAGGAAGGAAGAATATGAGTTTGTGTATTTTTTCCCAAGTGAAACTGCAAGTGGAAATTTGAGATAAAGATAACATAATTATATAAATGGATTTTAGGTCTGACAGAAAGGTTAGTGATCCAACACTTGGAAGCATGCCAGGACACATTAGTGACCATAAGCAGCCATAAATTCGGTTATATATTAAAGTGAAAGAAACCCCCAGTACAGCATGTCTTGTCCTCCTGGTGAAACACTGGCTATGTGATGAGTTGGGAAAAATAAAACCTTTTTATTCCACAACATCCTTCCTGGTGAGACCTGAGTTGTATCTGGAGATCACCCATTTGAAGCCCAGTTGCAATCCTATTTCAGTTCCAAGATTGTGTCATTATTACAATTTTCTTGTTGGTTTTATTCAGCACTCTACAGGGATAGTAAAGGGCGTCCTGTTCTGCCTCAAGTTGTGTTAAATTCAGTAGTATGTGAACTTGTTGGGGAGGGGGACAGAGAAAAGGGAAGCAAGTGAGGCCAGTTACCACACTGCAAGATACACACTGCAGAATTAGGTGGAAACTTTGGAAAGGGGAGAATTCTACCAAATTTTTGTTGTTTTTTAATTTGGAGAAAATTAAGGTCTACTATTAAAAGGGAAGGCAAGGAGAGGGGAGGGGAGGGGAGG